>OY294036.1:25777641-26377641 GCA_958510855.1 Rhagonycha lutea
TCGTGACCCTCAAATGGTCCCCCATAGTCCACTGATCAATTTTGACCCCATTAATATTATGCCAATTTAGGTGCATTTCTTAATTCTTCATTAGCATCCGAATTTATTTCCACTTTCTTTTATTTTTATAAAATTTATTTTTAATCACATGATCTAAACGTTTCACCCCGTCTATTATTTCATTGAATTTTATGGAACCAGGTCATCCTTAGCAATGGATGCCTGTCCTTAATAAACAAATCCTCTTTAAGATAACATAAAAGGCTTTATCAAGAAAATATAAAATTCTAATTTCCATTTTCCAAAATTTACCTAGATTATTCCCCAATTATTAAAACAAGAATAAAAGCCCTTGTTTGATTGCTGTTACCTTCTCTGAGCATCGCAGAATCATTCGAATGGCCAGATATGTATAAAAAATATGTGTGTGATAATTCATTGTGGTTCCAGGCCTCTTTCTGTTCAAATAACACCGCAATATTATTTACAATAATATATTATATTGTGGTGTTCTGAAACCAATTGGACAGTTCCTCACTCGGAAACTGAGGTAGCTGTGATGTTTCGAACACTCATAAGTCAAGTTCCGGCTGCTTCTTGTCTATAGAGCAAATTTGAAACAGTTTATTTTTATAGGGAAAACTAGATTCTAAAATTTAACTAAAGAGACTCGGGATATTTTATACTATTTAAGGGGGGGGGGTTAGGGTCTGGGAGGTAAAAAAAATCGATTGTTGTTTATATCATAAAATGAATGTACAACTTCACAAGAATATTGTGTGAAAATTTCAAGTCAATCGAAGCATAACTAAGAAAGATTTTGCATTATATTGCTTTTATTCGAAAAAGATTTATGCAGGTAGGTAGATCTTTATAATTTATTATAAATTATTATACCTGTTAATTAAAAGCGTTTTTTCTCGAAACAACATTTTCAAAGTCGGTGCACACTATAACTTAAAATCTACTACACCGATCATTCTGAAATTTGGTACACTATTTTTATAGACAATTTGCAAGGTAGCGACATGGAGTTCTTTTTTTTTTTAATTATTATTATTTATTTTACAATAACAAATGGCTAATTTTTACTCGAAAATCGGTATTTTCATCAAAGTGTCACCAAAAATTCTCAGGTGTTAGGTATAAAGGGGTTAAGTCAGAAAATGGAAAATTTTTTTTATTGCTGGAATGAAATCTATTTTGAATGCTCTTTCGACTGATATAAATTTTTTAGTAAATTTTATTTTATTAGCGCAGTAATGGTCTGAAAATAAAAATATTAAATCAAAAATAATTGTATGCCGTTCCGTATAAAGGGCGTTAGTTGACTTATGCTTCTGAGAACACTATATATTCCGTATTCCGCTACATATTCCATTCGGTATAAAAGGCATAAGTTGACTTATGACTTATTAATTACCCGATTTACAATTTGCATTAAAAATTTCTTTCTTCATTATCTCAAAACTACGTTTTATGACTTACCCCTTTATACCTAACACCTGAGAATTGAAAAAGGAAAAAAGAAAAAAAACTCACTGTCACTACCTAGAGCATGTTTCCCAAAGTGGTCTATATCGACCCCCAGGGATCGATGACGACTTGCAAGGGGTCGACGTCAGCGAAAATAGAAATTGGGGGTCCATGAGATGTAAATGGGGGTCCATGACTTTAATTTTTAATTTTTTGTAACATTGCTATATGTTACAAGAAAAATTGGCGGTTGCCAATCTTTTAATAAAAAAAAGAAACAGACTGGACATCACTAACAGAGGAAATTTGAGAGTAAACCTAACTATTATTACCAAATGTTGAAAATTTATTATTAAAGCACCAGGCTCATCCCTCCCACTAAAATTTAAAAAAAATATTTTTCCAAATTTTAATTTAAATAAATAGTTAAATTATTATAGATTTGTTACTTTTACCACAATATCGGCCTAAAAAAAAGGTGAGCAGTAGAGGGGGTCTACGCAAAACCGAAAATCATGGTAAGTGGTCTACGAGACAAAAAAGTTTGGGGAACACTGACCTAGAGAAACTCATTAGCTAATCAAAAATCTTTGGTTTTCTGATTTCAGATAATCTAGTGTCGAGTTATGCTGTGCACCGCAAAACAACTTTTTTTCGAGATGCCTGCGAAGATTTGCTACCATCGGCGCAATTCTTAATATTTTTTGTTAAAAATTTTTCTCAATATTCTTCAGATGTTACTTTATCATGTACCAATTATGTAATTAATTTCTCTTCTTCTCCGTCGCATTGCTTCTTGACAGAAGCGTCGTGACCTTTAACAATGCTTGTTAAAGGCTTTCATGGCAGATTACACCCCGGTGGTTTGCCATTGCCTTCCGAGGGGAGAGACGGTCAGAATAAAGTTCTTCCTTCACTCGGATTCGAACCGGGTGATTAGCGTTCATAGTCAAATCGCGTGAACGCTATGCTCCGACCGCCTCAATTTTATTTATGTAATTATTATGAAATAAACTTTCATTATAACCGTATTCTTTCAAAAAATTGTTAAAAAGCCTTTTTTTTAACTCCCAGGCCCTAACCCCCCCCCTTAATGGATTTGAAAGCAAATATGTAAGAATTCAATCTTGTTAGGCGGACTACAAATAGTCCTATAGCCGTATGTGTTGGTTTGTGTGACTCGATCAAATCATCATTACATTAATGTTCGTATTAATAGTCGCGGATTAATCCGAGATTCAGGATTGAACCTCGGTTAGACCGTTACCCGGTAACGAGATAGAGAGAGATAGAGAGAGGGTTAATTCTGAATCTCGGATCAATCCGCGACTATTAATACGAACATTAGTATCAATTTTGCTAAATTGTGATCTGATGAAATCAATGATAATTCGTGTGGCAGAATCAATAATTATTGTACAAAATTAACAATTTAATAATAAAAGTTTTGACCAACCAATATTTTGTTTGTTTGAGAACCGCTGCGTTTCAAGTCACGCCTCTAGTAGCCGTCTTACAAGTGGAACATCTGCAACCTGGTAGCAGATCGTGGTTGTTGGCTTGTTCAAATTTTACCAATAATTTGTAAACCTGTGGAATCTCAGCTTCCACAAACAAATTGAGTGCTTCTGTCTTGAATTAGTGCATAGAACATCTAGATTAAACAGCCGTTTTTTTGTACATAACCTCAATTTTTTGTGTTCTTTATTTAAAATAATTTTCACTATCCTAGGGGCCACACATCGTTTTTACCGTTGTATTAACTAATGCAAACGAGATTCGATACTGGATTACCACAATTTGAATCAAATAAAAACCAATTTTTGTGATATAATCCATCAACACACGTGCATCGATGGCGTCCCTTTGGAAAATTAACAATATCTTCCTACCTTGTAAAGTAATTCGGATATCCCGAATCAGGAAATTCACTATTTTATCGTTCGAAAATGCTTCCTGGATCGGAACTTCGTTCCAGAGAATACAAAACTCGAAAATAGCAAAGTAAAATCGACGTCAAAAAAATCGCAACTGGCTTGCGAAACATTGACGAACGGAAAAAGCCCTTATTATCTTTAATTGGTGGTGGTAGACTTAAAACCGTCAAAAACCTTTGCTTTTACAAGACGAAGAGCTGTGCTTGGTGTATGGGCTAAGCTCACTACACCGAATGTTTGTATAATGTGAAAATAAAGACAAAATATGACATATGATAGCCATTGTTTAGAAGTTTTGTATGTTGCAGTCAAAATAACAATTTCCAGCTGAACAGATATGTGTCAAACGGGTGTAAACAATTCAAAGCGGAAAAATCATAAAAATGTACTAGTGGTTGAAAGAGCTCAACATTGAAGATTTTTATATTTGAGGTAATCCGTTAAATCTGATAGCTGATGATTTTGAATCGTTTGTAATAAAGAAATAATTGGGCCAAATGAGCCGACATTTTTATTTAAAAAATGACTGGTGTTTTAAATCTTCACCAAATTTTATCCAGTTTGGTGATAAAAAAATTAACTAAGGAAGCACGCAAAGTAAATTTTGGGAAAATTAAAAATTAAGTTGCTGTTTTTATAAAAAGCTATATAAAAGAGTCACAAAAAACAAGAAGTGGGAGTAGATTTTCGAAATCAAACCAAGTGCTACCAAATATATTCTAAAATAAGTTGATTTTTGTAATTCAAATGTTATGACTATAATTTCCAATTGCAATATAAGGAAGCATTATGCAAAATTAACAGTTTTTGATAATAATAACAATTCAATCAATTTATTGACTTACAACAGTGGCCGACCATGAATCAACAAATTTATAATTTATTGCATTTTAGTAAATTGCAGTAACAATTTGAATTTGGCGCCTTGAAAAAATAAACAACCGTCGTAAAAATGTATTACATAGCTGTTAAACTGCTCGGCAATTGCATAAAACCCATTGGATTATCTTTTAGCAATCGTATACAGAGGCAATTTTTCCACAGTGCGTGGAAAAATTATCAGACAAATTTAATTGCACCTAGCGCTAATTCTAACTCGTAAAATGAATCAGAAAGAGTTGCTAATAATTTATTATTAACTTATAACAGTGAGATGTGGGACAGGGGATTGTTGATAACTAAAATATTTACAAAATTAAGGAAACAAAGCAAAAAAGAAAATAATATTAATGCTTCTTATAAAATAAATTTGAAAGAAAAGTTTAATAAATATGTAAGTCAAATCATATTTTTGAAAGCGAATAAGTCTAAAAGGAATTAGTTTATGGATTGGAGTCACGTGCTTAAAGCGCCTACTTGATATTCCAAAACTGAAAAATGTACATTTGCCTAATGTAATGTTTGTGTATGCAACAGTAAGTGGTGTGTTTGACACTATTTGCGCACGAGTGATCGGCACAATATTTTGCCAAACTTTCTGCACTTTTTTTTAACAATAAAATTTTACGTTTTAGTGGGGTATGATTTATAAATAATTTTAATTGTTTAAAATATCTTTGGGTAAGAATATAATTGATTTCATAATTTTAAAAAGTTATATATTTCAAAATGTTCAGAAAAGTGTAATATTGAAGTTGGGTATGTTTATTTATTTTTGCTTATCTTAAAAAAGTTTAATAGACAGAAAAGTTTTCTCACTTATCATACATCAATTTAAAAATGCGCTTGATTTATCCTTATTGGCAAAACAGATATAACAAAAATGTAGTATTTATTATTATACGCAAGTTGATTTTTGGTAACTCAATTTGAAGCTATGCAATTTCGTAAAACAAGCCGTTTTGATCGTCGTATTTTGTTGATCAGACGAACACTGTCAGTTATAAAGGACTATGGGGCACAATAACCCGCCAACATAGCAGATCCTATTAAATATTCACGTCCAGACAGGACCGTGGTCATATTACTCGGACATTTGCAGGTAACACGCCAACCAAGTACGTGATACAAGAAAATGTTAGTGCAACTTTTATAAAATTTCCTTTAATATCCTGATTATTTTTGTAATCTATTTAAAAATTAGAAAATTATAATTGAAAATATAAAATTTTACTTTTCTTTACTTCCTTGAAAATGTATAAAATATTAAGAAAAGTAAAGCATCAAAATATTTATTAAACGATTATTTATTATGCAATTTAAAAATATGCCCGTTTTATTAAATGTACGAATACTATCACACAAGAAACAGGGCGGTTTGTTCACATTATAGAGGTAAACCCTAAGTTAATCTAATCTAATTTTATGAACCTTAGCTAATATCTACCAGTAAACACACAACAACGAGGTGATTTTATAAAGTGGGTGAGGGGTGCATAAACAGGATAAAATTTATTCGAAAAAATTTTAATAAAAAAATTCATTATTTTATATTGTACAAAATTATTGGCTGTTATTTTAACTAATAATGAATATAGTATATAGTCAATTGACCCTCCATTTCCATACAGTGTGTAGGTATAATTTATGAGATTCGGAAAGTCAGTGGTAAATAATGCAATAAAACTTTGGAAGCTGCAAGCTGTCCCACTTCAGTACAACAACAAAAATATACAAAGAATTTGTTTTTGTTACTAATTTATTGCTTTTTTTAGTTCAGGAATTAATTTATACGTTTAATCTATTCATCTAAGGCCAAGAATCCTCACTGACTTATATTATTATAATATTATATTGCTTTGCATTGACAAAATTAATTCAAGCTTTTAAAATGAAAAAACTGGTATTTTCAAAATATGAATTATTCTTCAAGAATAATGTTCAAACATTTTATTGTTCTGTAGGACTGTGGCACTTATTTACATAATATGTATATTATAACACAATAATACAAATCTAAACAAAGCCCCTAATTAAATTAAATAATTTGATTTGATTTTGATTGGACGTCAGTAACTTGGTACTTATTATGAATACAAACAAGATTTGGTAACTTCAATAAATAAAATAAACTGAATCAATTTTTAATTTTAAGGTTCAAAACAAATTCAACATGTTCTATTTGGATTCGGTATAGATCTCACAATACTCAGGCATTTTGAAATACGACAACATATTAAAATAGGTTTGTAATGGAAATGTAATGTTTTATGCAATATATTTTGAAAAAAATCAATTTATTTTTTAAATTGCAATTGGTTAATTTAATTTTTATTATAATTTTCAAGAATGTTTTTTATTATTTGAAGTGTAATACAATGAAAATTTATGGGAAGCATTTTTAACTTGTATATTTAGAATTTTGTAGTTTTTGAAATTGTGTTTTATTCACAATTTAACTTATGTTAGTTTAATAAAATTTATGTAATTATAATGTTGTAAAGTAAGCTGTACCTTTTACAGTAGGAAATGATCAAATAATTAAACGCATACGAAGATATATAATTAATTTTATACATAAAGAAGATATTTTAAAATGTCTCTAGTTATAAAATAAATAATTAAATTGTTTAATAATTTATTAAGCTTTCAAATGATAATACGTTCTTCGTCAGAAATAATTAATTTTATATTAAAGTGCTATTACTGATTTATTTTGAGATTAACATGAACCAGGTAAAAGTAAGTGGTAAATTTAAAATGTTCAAACAGTAAAAGATATAATATTATTAGGCAATATTGAAATATTTGTGATGTAATTTTATAAATTAAAATATATTATAAATAAATTTTTCAATGTCAGAGAGATATTCCTAGTCAATGCATTGTAAACAAATAGGGGGACAAGTAAGTAACAGGAAATAAATTACTTTATCAATAGAAAAACATTTTCAACATCTGCAGTGTTCAATCGATAGCTTTCCTATGCCAGTGCATCTTCGAGTTTTAAAAGTTTTTCAATGTTATAAAATATATTAATTAACATAATTCAAGTAATGCAGAAAAAAATATTATACCCTGTAAGATATAAAATTTGTTTTCAGTAATCTATAATCAATTTATTTAATTTTCAGTGTATTCCATACAAGGAACCCATAGGATTCGACGGTAAAATTACTTCTAAATCGTTGGTTAGAATCAAAGGTATTGTTCTGGGAGATACATTCAGGTAACATAATTATAACTTTTCGTAAAAAAAACCTATTTTTAATATATTTTTTGTAGATTCAATATTAATTTTCAGTGTGACCCCGAACCACTAGATAATATTGCTATACAAATATCTGCTCGATTGTTGGAAGGATGCATTTGCTTTAATTCCGTATGTTATGGAATATGGGACGAAGAGCGACAAATATCAATTACTCCAATACAAAAGGATGAAATATTTGAAATAGTCGTACTTTTTACATTTGAACATTATAAAGTAAGATAAATTAATATCTTCAATTATTTCCTATAGGTACTAATTTTTATCAAACATTTTTAAGGTCATCATAAATGGTCAATATTTCAAATTCCCTCAAAGAATTAGTTATAATAAAATTTGTTACTTATGTATCGATGGTGATGTCTCTATTACTCAAATTTTTTATGAATCATGTTCTAAATTTCATTCAATGCAACTTGGAATTGATAATTTATTATCTACAATAAAACATAGTCAGCCTGACACTATTGAGGATCCACGACGCAATGCCAATATTGAAGTCAACTCAAATTCTCCACTAGTGAGTATAATATTGCTATATAGTAGTTATGGTGAACCTTTTTGAGAAGTGGGTCAAATTAACTTCATTTAAAAAAAAAAGAGTACCAATATTTTGGAATCAACAAAAATTTGTTTTACAACTTTTACTTTTTAAGTGAAGAGCAAAAAATAAAGGTGGGTCATTTAAAAAGGCTTCGTCTGACCCATAGGTCATAGATTCGCCGCCACTGCAAATTATAGAGGCTATAATAGTATTTTATATTTTGTGTGAATTAACAGAGTTATATTTTAGATTAGAGATATCACAAGCATTCTGAAAACGATGGGTTGGAAATTTTGTATACTAATTGATGCTGGAATTATTTATGCTATTGAAAAATTGAAAAAGATATAAAATATAAATATATTATCTATAATAAGGATATGCCAGAAAATAGATGTAAAAAAACTAAGAACATTAAAATGAAAATAATAGAGAAATTAATGATAAATTTGTATCAAATGAAATTTATAAAGTAATAAAAGCAAATGTGAAAACATATTTTCGAATCAGATTCGAATACACTTTAAAACTGCCAGAGTCGAGAAGCAGCCAGCACCCAATATTGGAATAAACTTTGAATATTGTTTATAATTTGTTTATATTTGTAATGTTTTTTTATGTATTTTTGATGAATGATTTACTATTTTGCTATTAATAAAGTTATTGCTTATCGAGAAATTTTAATTTTCCTTCAATCTCCTAAAAAGTAACAGGGTAGAAAAGTGTACTGTTGCGCATTGTGGTGGAAAGCAAAATTATGTCCTTAACAACGTGTGAATAATAAAACCATCTTTAACTTAAGCTTAAAAATAAATTAGATACATTTTATAAGACCGGTATGATATTACACGACTACATTCTTAGCTTTTAAGTAATTATTGAGTAAATTGATATGAATCCGTTGGAATTTTCTTTTTTGAATGTCGTAATAGACATCGATCGTTGGCAATCATATTTGTTATACCATATTGGGTAAAATTTGGGTAAAAACTAATATCCTAGGTGTCTTAATTAAGAGGTTCTTCTTCCAGCGCTCCTTTTATCAGCAATCATTCCCAGAATATTGAGGTGCAATATTCCAACCAGTTGCATATGGTCGTAATAGTAATTTTCACCTAGAGTGGCTAGAAGATGGGCCATCCATATTGTTCAAAGCAAATTAATGGTTTGTGTCCATTAGAATTCACATAATCCTTTGGCCACAGACTTTGATGGCATCACTACTTCCTTTTACTTTTTTTACTTCATTAAGAATGACTTTAAAGGTTTTTAAGATTTCAAAAATTGACATTTTTGCCACGCAAATGATAAAAATTCGTGTACTTATTGGAACCTTTGTGCAACCAACGGCTACATCTAAGCAGAGTATAACCTAAGACACTTAATCCAGTCATATATTTTTCTAGTTTTCATATAATCTTTTCCACATCCCATGCACTCAGTTTCATCTTCTACTTCATTTCCATTACGTTCGTTTAAAATTGAAATCTCATTTTGTGAGCCAAAATCAAAATCATTATATTTTTTATTACTTTCCCATGCAGTAAAGGAAAGTATTGTGATCAAGTCAAAAACCAACTTTGCGTAGGCACATTAGCTTTTCGATTAAAAGGTATAATCTTAATCGTGAACGATTTTTGGAACAATGTCTGTATGTGTGTGTGTGTGTGTCGTGGGTGTGGACATTTTTTCGGCTACGATTACGACCAAACGCGCGCACTAATTGACTTGAAATCTTGCATACTAGTCTGAACAAATGGTTTAAAAAACTGATTCGATTTTGGTAGAAATCCCTCCTCTGAAACCTCCTTTATTTGTGATGAATGGATTAACGAGATTCAATTAGTATCAAAAAGTATTTTATAAATAATGACAGATAAATGTATGGTTTTTTAAATATAGAGGGATTAAATGTTTCAACGCAATTGCTCATTTCGTTGTCCTTGAAAGTGCTGGTGGAGTGACAATTTAGAGCAGGAGGGGGAATTAAAATATTTAATTTGTTTTACCTACTAATGGCATTTTTACTACTAATTATTTAATGGGAAACTCTTATGTTGTATCACATCAGATTTTTCAAATTTTATGGTTGAAATTTTTAACAATGTTTGTTATAAGTAAAAATCTCGGGATAATTGGTAAGAAAATTAAACAATACGATTACTTGTCAACGTTTCGGCAATATTTACTATTTTCCATCGTCGGGACTACAAGATTTTTGCTATATTACATTGCATTGGGTGTGATTTTATTTTTCCAATGTTTGTTACGAAAAAAGACAAAATTTCAACTTTTCAATTTCATTCCTGTTGACTTTTAGAAGGAAAAAACCAATTTTTCACTTATCTTTATTATAAAGATATCCAAAAAATCTACAAAAATTCAGAAAAATTAAAATTATCCTAAGAAATATGATGACAATTTTCCTTCACAGTTAAATTCAACGAAATAAGAATAAATTAATCAACTTTAAAAAAAATTATTTAACCATGTTAGAATTTTCCGACTAGTCTAAGAAAATTTGACATAATTTTGATTAAGAATATCTACAAATTGGAAGAAAAATTAGATTAAAATTCTGTCTGCACAACACCTTAAAAAATTATCAATTTCGAACGTGCTTGAACTGCGTTAAGGTTAAGCAAAAATTAGTATTAATGAGCTCTCGTAAGCTTGTGCTTAGTGAGCTTACCTACTAAATCCTAGGTCTTTTTTTTTCTAATAAATTATTTTAAGAATGATGCAATTTATTATCTAAATTAATTTATATTTAAATTGGTTAGTTTTTAATTCGTGATAATAAATTAATTGATATATTTTAATAATTTACGAATTAATGGAATTGAATTAATATTATATTTTTAAGCTTTCAAATGCAATGCACTCTTCATCATAAATTACATAATAATGATTAAACATAGAAACGTATAGATTGGTCAAACAGATATAGAGGGCTTGAGTAGCATATACATCCAATTACTTATCTAATTCCTTTTACGTGTTGGAGTTAGGTTTTCCTTTTTTGCTGGAACACAACTCAGGTTTTCCCTAACTCACGGTTATTGGATTGGATCCAGGGTATACTCTGATTCGAAATTAAGTGGAAGATAGCTGCTAAAATATGAATAATACTTTACCTTAGTAATTGACCGCAGATTCGATACTATTATTACTTAAGCTACGTATTGTCGTAGAATTTATCTCCTCAGAGTCACATTGATGTAAGAAAATTTAAATCAACTCATCCTTTCAATTAATCTGAATGATCCTAGGACATAACCTTAATATATTATTAGTAAATTTTTTATTAGAATCGTTAGGTAAACATTAAAGAATAAATAAGAAACAATTAAAGCAAGTATTTTATAAGTATTCCTGATTGTGTTCCTTATTATTGAACTGGTTGCCGTCCAGCCATCGCCATCGCGTCGAACTGAATTTTCTAAACTATGGTGCAAATAATTTATTAACCTACTGCTCAAATCCCAACTATCATGTGTATACCACACTAATATGCAGTAAAACTACCTACAGTTTATTCCTCGGTTTATTCCAGCATTGATGTTTATGGTGGAAATTTTTAAAATCCAATTTAATAAATTTGGTTTGATTGGAACTTCTTAGTTTTTGCATATTAAATCAGCTATGTAGTTAATTAATATTGTTTCTTTTCAGATAAAGTACATTTTTCGGGAACAATATGACATAATTTCAATAGAATTGTACTTTGATGTATCTACTATTTGAAGGAAATCTGCTTTATAATACAATAATTATATAATAACTTGTAAAAAATTATTTAATTTTAAAAAAGTGTCTGGTAAACGTCAATACGCTGTATTAGCGATGAGACAAATGTTACGACAGATAAGGGTTTTGGATCTAAACAAATCAGCATTTTGGTTCATTTATTTTAAGTCCTCTTTTCCAGTCTCTGTGGAGCATAGTTTTAGTGGCTATTCTATGGCGTGGTCCATCTATTTCTGGAAACAGATTCCTTACATATTACTTCTTTCTATCGCGTCGCCTGTTGATGTTCCAGCACCTTTCCTTTTGTCTCCACTACATTGTGGATTGCCTTCCAACCGGTGTAGTAGATTTATATCAACTTCTTCATGTCGTGACGTACTCCACTTTTACTGATGGTCAGCATTATTTACTTTTACAATCAAGCATTGGAAAAAGTTAATATCGTTAATTGCTGAACTCTTTCTTTCTGTAATTTCGCAAATTATGATCAGTAGAACGGAATTAAAAACACCCAAGCACTAAAAAAGTTTGAAAAATGATCTTATAGTGAAATTAAACTCAGGATAAATAATAAGTAAAATTTAAAAGGTTTAATCGTGAAGTACATTTTCAGGACAGAGTTAGCTAACAGATGCTGTGTTAACTTCACTCACATAAAATATTAATTTAAAAATAGGCGTCGATTAATAATATTCCGAAGTCCCTAAACCGACGGATTTGTCGCAAGTGTAGCCACTAGAGAGAAAAATTTGTAGAGATTTTTTGAGTAATTAATAAATTGTGAATGATAATGCAACAGAGTAGTTTATAGTTAAAACACAATTTTTAAAATGCTTAAATGTTAATTAAAAAGCAGAGCTGCGATAAAAATTTTCAGCAAATGTTTATTACAAAGAAATAACTTTTTATTGCGGTAAAAGGAAGGTATTTTAAAATTATCTAACATATAAAAGAAAGCAGTAAAAGAAAATTAAAATATTGTAATATTGTATGTTGTGTAATTTTATTAAGCAGTTGTAAGCAAGCGTTGTTTTATATTTTATTATTGTATTATGCAGAAGAAGCTGCATTAGAAAGGTTAGAAAACTAAAATCGAGTTGGTTGAGACGAGTAACTTTTTTAGTTGATACGGGACAAGGGAGATATATGTGCACGAGAGTGTGTAACTTCACCCTAGAGGCCTTAATCGGGCTCATTTTTAACCCTCAACCCTCTACCTTTATCCTTCTTATAAACTCGAATATACACTCCAAAGAATCTGACGTATGTGTACGAGCTCTGAAATTTTATATCAAGTCTATTTTACGTTTCAGCTTTCATAAAAATAGGCCATTGTTAAAGTGTTCTACTTTAATTAAAATTTTATAATAAGATGATGTGTGTAGGTGCCTACCTAAAAAGAAAAATTTAAAAATATAATATATAATATTTTTTAATAATACAACTAAATTTCTTAATTAATTTAAGGAAAATGATTATTTGGAGTAAATATGTTGTAAATTTATTAATTTTGTTTAATGAAGTTGGTACATAATCGAGTTATGAAGTCTGCTGATATTTAACTTCTAAAATGTGAAACGTTAAATTATTATATTAAAATGTATGCAAGTTTAGCTGTTAATAAGGTCTGCAGAATAATTGAAACCAAATTTGAGCTGTGCCCTGTATCTTACATATTAAACTTGTCGGGAAAACGATAAACTTCCAGCAAAGGCAGTATTAATTAAATCTGTTATAGTAATTTATTGCAGCCCGGCGCTAATTTTCAACTCATAAACATTTTTATTAACAAAGAAGTGGGGTTGGAATTATAAACCTTGAAGACTTTACGCCAATCACAACATTAAACTGAAAATGATCGTTGTGCGCTCTTAATTAAAGGTATAAAGTTAAATACACGATCAGTTTACCTGTAATTTACTTGCAACGCATTAAGTACATCTACAATTAACAGGTTAATTTGTTAGATATTGACTATAATTTACAAGAGTGTGGCACGCAACTCTCATAATAAACTCTAATTGTCTCTTTACGTAAAAGGCTTTATGATGTAGCAAGAAAACCTGACATGGACATTAAAGGATTATATAACAACTCAAAAGCAACGCACAACTTTGTTATAAACCAATAAAAAAGCACCACCATTTTTAAATCTGAATAAGTCAAAAAAGCTTTTCCTTATTTTTTGCGCCATCATAAAAAAAAACGATTTATATTTCTTATTTTGACGATCGAACGATCCTTATTTCTGAAACTTGTGCGAATTATCGATTAATTACCTACCTACTAAGATTGGGTGGAAAGATCTTTCTAACTTTTAAACATTGCTAATTAATTTATTACAAAAACATTAAAACAATAAATTGTTTTAATAAATACTAACAATAAGACTAACAGTTTTTTCAAGAGCACCTAAAAGTTAATTTTCTTCTTTCTTATTTGTTCGGTTCTTGTTTTGAAGGTAGTGCATCTCAAGAGGCCAAGATACTAAAATATTGAGAGATCCCTTATATATGCAACATCGGTACAGGATATAAAACTACCTGCTATTGGCCATATCTTAGTATTACACCGCACGTGGACCAATCCGCCGGGAAAAACAATTTCTATATTTCTCGTCCTTTTCTTACCCTCGTAAAACGGCTTTCTCAAATATGTTTGTGGTTATTCGGCAAGATTTACTTTATATGTAAGAATACCTGTTTGTTTCATACCTTCATTCCTTTCTAATTTTGACGTTTCTCTACATTTTAAATTGTCATATGTGTAACACTTACTAAAAGTTTCATAGCACTTTTTTTTTTACTAGAATGCTATATGAAGGAAACTGTTGTGATAGTTTGTAAACTATGCAGACTAGATCGCATCATTTATGTGGAATTCGAAGGATTTTATGGTGGCGTATTTTGCAGTACAAAATCATATACCACTACCACTATTATGCAAACAAACATATAAAAATTAATTAGCTTATAAAGGATGCAGAATACTATAACTAGACTAAACCTAGAGGTAGCAGGAAAATTTATTGAGTTAGTTCACATTTTTCGATAAGTTAAATCTTGGACCAATTTAAATTATAAGTGAAACAATTATGGAAAAACTTTTAATTACTACCTTATATTCATATTGAGTTCGTGTGCTGATAAAATGTTCCTAAGATTTGGAATCAAACTCTGGTACTGGCATCTTAATTGACATTAATTTAGCTGATCTATCGGAGTCATATATTTAATATGAAGTTATACTAAAAATTGTATCTCGATTTGGATTGGAAACTTGGTGTATATTATCTATGAAGACGTTTGCTAAACCAACTGGGCTATTGACGCAATTAGGTTTATAATATTAACTTTGATGAATTGCTTATAGCTTTAATCCTAAAGCATAAGGAAAATAAAAGAATATTTGATACTACTTATTCTAAAAGGTCGGAACAGGAAATCATGAAGACGTCATAAAGTTTTCTTAAATATTATAGCAGAAAAATGCTTTGTGTCGATTTTTCTAAAAACTGAATAGTATCAAAGAGTTACTGAGGCCTTCTAAGACAATTTTGAAATGTTACATACGAAATAGCAATTAGTATCAACATTGTATAGGGTGTTTTTTTAGCTGCATGAGAACTTTCAATAGGGATAACAATTGAATCAAGATTGCTATGGAAACAGTTTTTTGACATTTGTGTTTAGCAAGGTTTGGCATTTGATAATGCATAGATTGACCATTGAACAACGCTACCAAATTGGGCTCACAACCAATTGGAAGTGGATCCATTTTTTTACCGTAAAATTTTGTTCAGTGACGAGGCACATTTCTGGTTAAATGGGTATGTGAACAAACAAAATTGCCGTATATGGAGTGAGACCAATCCGGGACATTATCTTGAGACTCCATTGCATCCATTAAAATTGACTGTTTGGTGTGGTATACACGCCAACGGCATCATTGGTCCATATGTCTTTCGAAATGAGGAAGGAGCTACCGTTACGGTGAATGGTGTGAGATATCGACACATGCTCAATACATTTTTGTTTCCAAAACTTCAAGAGCTAAACATTGACAACTTATGGTTCCAACAGGATGGTGCTACGTGCCACACAGCCAACGAAACCATCAATTTATTGAAAGGACAATTTGGTGACAACATTATTTCAAAACGTGGTCCTATCAATTGGCCTCCAAGATCGTGTGATTTGACACCTCCAGATTATTTTCTGTGGGGGTATGTTAAATCCATGGTTTATGCTAACAAACCAACAACTCTAGAAGCATTGGAGGCTAATATTCAGCAAGCCATTTATGAAATAAATCCAGAAATATTGGAAAAGTGGTCAAAAATTGGACTGAACGGATGCGCTTCGTAACCATTAGTCGTGGTGGTCACATGCCGGAAGTCATGTTCAAATCATAAATGCCATTAACTGTACTTTCATAAAAAAAATTATAACCAAAACATTCCGTCAGGTTTTTAATGTTTTATTTCATTTTGAAGTTCTCATGCAGCTAAAAAAACACCCTATATAACTTAGTATTAAATGTTTGTAAATTATTATATTATAAGGGTATTAGCAATTAAGGGAAGTGATTTTGAATAAAATTTGTAAAGGATTTGAGCTAAAAGGTGAAATTATATTTAAATTACAAGTGATAGCTCAGAAAATGTAATTAAAAAAATAAGTTTATGAAATTTACTGTGACAAGCAACATTTATACATACAATTTCATATAAAGCTATGCGCAAAAAGGTGAAGAAATTTAATTTTTCCGAATTATAAAGTCGTTCAGAATAGAAGAAAAATAAAAGAAATATGGGAGCAGATGGGCAAATGTATTATGATAAAACTGCAAATCTTCACCATTCAGATAGTTATGCCCGAATTTATATGAAATTTTTTGAAAGGACTTTGGAAATGGTAAGTACTAAATTTCAAAACTTTTAGATCGATGGAAGAAAAATTTAACAACTGTATTATTTGGAATTAGTTTTGAAAATTTTTGCAAATTGTTTTATAACTTTTTGTTTATGAATTCCCATATGTTACCTTACATTTTTGATCCTTATCTATCCTTAACTCAGAAGGAATACGTAGACTTCATTCATTGTATACCCAGACTAATTTTCAGGTCAACTGTTTAAATAGAGAAAACGAGGGAGTGAGTAAATGTAAAATACTTAAAATGCGCCATTTTATTATAATCCCTAAACCAGTGGCGAAACTACCGGTATTCCATGTCTTCTGTAGAATACGGCCGGGAAATTTCAAGGTTCCAGGGAATTTTAATTATATAATATTAAGTTTGACGGGAGGTCTATAACTTACAAGGGGCACGACAACATTGGAGCCAATTTGCAGAAAATCGATTTTGAAGAATGAAAATTGCAGGAACGGAACAAATGCACTACGAGTATTACTAGTATTACACTACTAGTAGCAACATATCGCTTCTCATCATTTGTGCATAAGAAATGCATTATTAATCTTGGAATAATGCAAATGCAATTTATACAGTAAAGCCAGTGTCTCACTATCAAATTATCGTCAAAATTATCATAATATTTAGTATACAAACGGTTTTGATAATGTGACAGCGCTGTAGTTGTATCAAAATGACGTAAGCTACATATTTTTATATGCTGCTTCTATTTTCATGACGTCACGGATTCGATTTGATACAAACGTTTTGATAAAAAGATTTTAGAACAGTTTCTATAATTTTGATGCTATCAGGCTTCCCATAGGCTGTTCGATATCCCACTCTTATATCTTTGACACAACGTGGACATAACCATACTTTCAGTTTTATTTTTTAATTTTAACGCGGTTTTTAATTAGGTCTAAAAGGTTAGCAATTATTATGGCTGGTACGTGAAATCAGTTTGCTAATTGATTTGGATCAGTTGGAACCAGTATAACCAGTATATTTGAACGTATAAAACCAACTCTAACCTTACTTTCACAGCTGACCTGTGGCTGCCATCGTTATTATACAAACTTTATTTGATAGTGAGACGTGGCTCTGCATGGCTTTGACATATTTTTATGTAAATGACGTCACATCGTTTGTATAATAATTATTATAATAATTTTTATGATAATAATTTGATAGTGAGACACTGGCTTAATCATACGAATTAGTATGAAATTCGATTTTCTCCAAATTGACTGAGTTATGGAATTTTAAATTTTAAAAGGTAAGTTAAAAATGGTGCAAATTGGTGAAATCCAATGTTGGCGCGCCCCTTGTTAGACTTACACCATAGATTAATATAGCATTGTCATGCCACCGTCCTAAAGTTTGAAGTATAGTTTACTCAACATAATTGATAGCAACCAGCGATTGGATAAAAGAAGATTAGAATTTAATTAAACCATAAATGAGTCTCAAATTAAGTCAAATTGGTGAGTGCATCATCTAGAAGTTGGCGTTTTAGCTTCTCGTGCCAATATCGACACTCCTCTTCACCTGTGTCATTTCTAGACGTACCTCTTAAATTTATTACAACCAAAAGAAATCAACTTAAAAACATATTTACGATTAACGAACTAGACTCACGCATCTTATTTGTCACAGTTTCCTCAAATGCCACATACTAAACAACTATGCCCTTCATCTATGATCGCATTTCCCATGAATTAGGCTGAAATCCAAACAACTATATCAGGGAGATCCATTCTGTTTAAAAACTTTTTATTAAGATTTAATTTGCAAAAACAAATAAATGCTGAGATTTAAAAATTATAAAACATTTAATTATAGTATAATTAGATCGGTTTCGATTTAATAAGATCAATAACCAGATCACAGTTGAAATTTTTTAACCGGGAGGTTTGGGGTTATGGAATACCCTCCAAGTATAGGTGGAATTATGGGCTTCGGATTTTCTGTGCTCAAGTAAAATCTGCGTGAGGTAGGAAACATAATTTTTGTATTGGAATAGCCGTGCTTTTTGCTGAATTAACGCCCCCTAAATTTGAAATCGTATTCCGAGTATAATATTAATACTGACTGCAAAATTAAAGTATAATACAATAACTTGCTAGAATTATATGGTATTTTTAAATAATTTTACGAGTTATAATTAAATTATAATATAATTTTAAGCTTTCAAGTGCTTACGCACTCTTCGTCAGAATAATACATGAAATTGATTAGTTTATTTATTACCACGAGTTAACAACTAGCCAATTTAAATAATTTGCTAGAAAACTCCTCCTCATGTGTATCATCTACAGTGACAGAGACGCTTTTATTTTAGTTTAATTCATTTCTTAACAACCAAAAAATGTTTACCAATCTAAACACAGTATATGCTATGGCTTACGAGATACATGCCGGGAGGGGGAGCAAAGGACTGCCAGTTTTGGAATTGGTTTTATAAATATTTTTGAAATTTAATCAGAATTAATAAATTATTGTTATGTCATTTCATAAATTATGTCTAAATTAGTGAAATTGTTGGAAATACTATGGGAATTACTTTAGGAAATATAGGGAATTTACCTAAAATTTCTATTTAGGCACCTTAACGCATCGAATTTCCCTTAATTCCTTCAAGAAATTACTTTCTCATTTATAGTGACTAATAGAGGGAAAATTTCCAATATTTTTAATTCTTGAGGACCAAAACGTTCAAATGAGGGGGTCTTTGGGACGTGAGACGTGAGAGGGGAAGACAAGGGGTCATTCTTGCGGTCAAGGGGTTGAAGAAGGACTCTTGGACCATCGGGGGTTGAGAGAAGACGTTTGCCATGTAAACGAATATTGACATCTGATAATTGTTAATAAATCGAAGTTGAGTTGAAGTAAATTTTATTTGAACCTGAGTTTGTTCCTGTAATTCGAGTGTTAGCTTTTAATAGCTAAACTCAAAACCTCAAACTTTTGTCTTAGGCAGTTTTTTCACCATACCCATGGCCATAGTATTACTATGTTGCTTATTAGCATTGTTAATTGTTACTATATCTCCTCGTTCTGGTGCAATATGCTTATTCAACTGCGCAGTTGTTATCTGTTTTAGTTTATAAAACATTCTATCACCAATCTCGGTAGCCATTTCTGTTTTGAAATTATAATTGAATATAGTTACGATAAGGAAAGAAAAAAGGTCCTAGCCAAAATCCAGCGCAGTAAACGTGGAGGGAATAAAGATCCTTTGGATAGATATACTTAGCTTTCAGAAGAATTGATTTGTACCTAATTACTGAAATTATTTAAAATTACTTTCAAATTAGAATCTTCCTTTGGAAATTACCTTGATTATTTAGAATTATCAGGATTAATGTGGAATTTGTGGAATTACTGAAAATACTTGTAATTATTTGAAATTGAATTGGAATTAGTTGTACAAGTTTTTGTTAATCTGGGGATCCATAAAATAAATGCATGCATATGATTTTTGATAGACCCCCCCCCCCCAACCACGAGTGAGGCAGAATCCTGAACATCCACATCAATCATTCACTAATGGCTAAATGCGGTCAGATGCCGCCTGTGTGAGTTAAATAAAAGCTTTCAAAAAGATTTGTTTTAAAGAGAATGCCTGGCAAGTAGTAATTAATGTATAATAAACAAGCATAGAAAAACAAAAAAAATGATAACATTAAATATAAAATTTAGACTCCAAATGGGAGTAAGTATTTTTCAAATATCTCAAAAGCAAATAAAAACAAGTGAAAATGAAAGTTACATAAAAAATCACAAAGGATTGTACTTCAAACCAAAATTTAAAATGAAACTAATTAATTTTTTTACAATCTTTACTGAAATTTTTTGCAATATCACTAAAAAATAAGAATTTTTAAGCTAATGAGATTATTTGAAAATGCAAAAGCACATCTCAACTTCAACCACCTTTTATAATTTAAAAGTGTTGCTAAGTTTATTTACGCTAAAACCGGAAGTAATTATATAGTAAAACACTCCTAAAATGTTAAACAAACTTTCTGGTGAGGTAGCTAACAAACCAACCCACCATAATATTTAAAAGGGTTTTATAGTACTATCTTTTTAGTCGAGTGGTTAAAAAATCATACTGGACATGAACGCAGACAGTTGTTCATATAAAATTATACATTTTTTTATTGAACATTTAAACTGTGTTAAACGTAAACAAAACTTTGAAAAATATTGCTTTAAAATTGTGCTAATTTACAAATTCATTATATAAAACATAATAAATTATGAGCAATACCCTTATTCGGGAGCTTAAAAGTTTGAGCGCAGCGTTATTAAAAAATAACGTATTGCATTTTTGAAGAAATAAATTATTATTTTATGTGTAAGTATTCAATTAAACTAAAAGATTTAATGAGAAGAAGAACACATAATTCATTTCTGCATAGGTAGGTGCACAGACCAAAGTAATCTTTCAAATGTGCTAAATAATTCATGCCGAAAAATGTTAAAATGCAGACGGCGTATTAGAAAAGCGCGGTAGAATGAATGAACCCAAAGTTTGTGTCTAAAGAGAACTATGTATAAAACAAAGGAAGTGTATTATTGATAAAAATGAGCGTCGCAAATTGTTTTATACGAGTGCTCGGCGACAGCGTTGCCTCTTGTGGCGTTTGGGGCCATCTTATCATAAATAATGCAAAAGTCGGTCGCTCGAGCTAACTTAGGACCGAATGTCGATCTCAAATTGATATACTTAGTCAGCTATACGAAATATGTGTACACTATTATAATTTATGTCTCTTTGGAGAGGTGTGTATACTTGTTTTATGACCAGTACAGGCATAAACTTTAAAAGATTATATTATACCAGCATTTATTATCACATTAGTTTGCGTGTATGATGTTAGAGAATTTATTTTGGAAATAATGCTATAACTTAGAAGGCAGTGCGAAATTGTAACGAAGCGTGCAATATAACATATTATCCAAATATTCCAAAATTCATCACGTTAACATTAACAAAGTGGGTTGATGTTGGAACAAATGAAGGAATTGACGTCGTCGAACTTAACGCAGAGCCATTCATAATCTCGTATATTGGGTTAACTATACCTACCCGGGTTGAAAAGTTCTCATGGGGCACCCTGTATTAATTTACGAAAAACTAAACCTGTAAAGCTTCCTAAAGGAAGTTATTTACATATTTACTGTCTAGTTAACTAAATAATCTGGAACAGTGAATTTTAATAGTAGGTAAGCAATAACTTTAACGAACAATTTTCCAGCATATCTATAAACAACAAATATTGAGTTGACTTTATGGTTTCACCTAGAACAGGAGTAAGGGTGGTAAACTAGTTAAAGATTTAGCACACCGCTTACATGCTTACATTATTAAAACGCTGCACTCGGGTGCTGTTTTCAAGGCAGTGCATAAACATGTCCAACAAATCGTTTATACTCCTTCCTTCGCTTCTAATACAATGAGTGGGGTTCATAAATTGATTCAAATTAAGCGATATTTAATTATATCCACCCTTAACTTAGTCTTACTTGATTGCTTTACACTTTCTCGCAAACTACGTGTAGGACAGCTACACGTGCTGCTTATTTTATGCAATCTTGTAAAAACTCTTTGCATTAATCTCAATAATATCAATAATGCTTACTAATGTAATAAAGGAGATGGAAATTTAGTATGCAAAATATGTGGCTAAAGGATTTGAACTCAATTCCCTTGTATTGGCGGTTCAATATGCTAACTGCCTGGATATGATCGCATCTGTAACCAAATACAGTACTAGAAAATTATGTGACATATTATGTAAGTTACTTATTTTTTAATTTTTGCTTTATGTAGATACCCAATTTTGGAATCTAGTGAAATATTGAATTCCAAAACTTTCTGCACCTGGTGTAATTTTGGTTTCCATAGAGGCGGCTGCACTGAATATTGGAGAACACACTTATGGAGGTGGGTTTATGAAACTGAAAGAGATTTGTGCAGAACAATTTTTTTTTATTTTCTCAGAATGCTTATAAATGGACTTAAGAAGTGCCTTTTTGCATGACGTGATTCAAATATAATAAATACTAATCTAACTACCTCTCTCCACTATCTCCTATCTTGTACCTTTATCCACCACTCGTGGATAACTCCCATGTCGCTCTCAACCTGATCCCACCATCTCGCACTGGGTCTTCCTCGTACTCTATCATCATTTGGCTTCCATAAGGTTAGTTTCTTCTCTATGTTCTCGTCCTCTCTTCTCATGATATGGCCTATCCATCTCAATCTCTGCGACTTCACGAACTTCACTATATCTTCGTCCCTCATTGCACACTTTATTTCAGGATTCATTAGCGGTCTGTATTCGCCGTTTTCTTTTCTTTTTAGGCCCAAAATTGCGTGCAATATCTTCCTTTCCAGCACCCGCATTACTTCTGCTTCCTGCTGCGACATAAACATTGCCTCCAAAGCATACGTCTAATCAGAGTTTTATAGATCTTCAATTTCGTTTCCTTTGTCTGCTGTTATTCCTATCTATATGTGTTCCGAGGTAGTTGAGGCCTCCTACCTCTTTGAGAGGCTTGCTTCTCAAAACACCCGTTACGCTCTTTGAGTACTTCATATATTTTGTTTTCTCTCATTAACCCTTAATCCCGTCTTATTCGCTGCTCTCTCCATTTCCTTAAACAGTTCTATCATTCTCTTGCATGTTCTTAACATAATCAGTATGTCGTCTGCATAAGCAATCATATGTCCCTTTCTATTTACGATCGATCCTCTTATATCCATTTTTCTTGCAATACTCTCTATCATAATGGTAAACAGCAATGCCGCCAGTGCGTCTCCCTGTCGCACACCCTTGTTTATTTCAAAGTTCTCGGTTTCTCCTTCTGTAGTTATTATACTCGCCATTATTTCATTCATTGTCATTTGTACAAGTAAAGCTTATTCGGTACCTCCATTTCTTTCATCATTGCAAACAGTTCCTCTCTGACCACACTGTCAAACCCTTGTTGTAAGTCCACAAACAGCATGTATAGTTCGATGTCAGGTTTGTTGCGTGTTCCATTTCTTGCCTTACTATGTGAATTGCACCTATCGTGGACTTTCCCTCTGTGCAGCCGATTTGGTAATCTCCTATTTTATCCTTTATCTGTTCTTTTAGCCTTTAAAATATTAATGTTGATAGCACCTTGTATGTCGAATTGTGCAACGTTATACCTCTATAGTTGATGCATTCTTCGGGATCTCCTTTCTATTTTATAGGTACTATAACGCTCTCTCTCTATTCTTTAAGTATCTCCTCTACATTCCATACTTGTTATTGTATCAGGTCACATATCCTTTCCTGGAGTTCTCCTCTTCTGTATTCTTTACCTAATTCTTTACCTAATTCGTCACTTCGTGGAGCTATTCCATTTTTAATTATTTGAATTACGTTCATTATCTCTTCGTGTGATGGAGTGGCCACTTCCCAGTTACCGCCTGCCACTGCTACCTTTGAATTAACATTTCCTTCTTGTTGTCCATTTAGCAGTGTCTGAAAATGCCCCATCCAGATCTGTTTAACCTCCTCAGCATTATGATGTACTCTTTCTTCCTAGTCTTTAATGCCTCTTGGCGTTACTTTGTTGGTTTTTGGTTTTTTAACATCTGGTAGAAGAACTTTGAATTACTAAACTTATTGCTATTTTCAATTTCTTCCATTTTTTCCATAAACCATTTGTTCTTTTTTTGTTTAACTTCTTGTTTGCCTGTTTATTGCATTTCCTGTAGTTATATCCAGGTCTTCCAGTGATCCCGCTTTCAACCATTTGATTATTCTCTCCACCTTTGCTTTGCTGTATTCCATACACTCACTCTAAAACCATTCCTGTCTATCATTCTCATTCTGTATCCTGTAACATCAAAATTTAGCGCTAACAGCTATAAGCTAAATTTGCCAATTGGTTATAAGATTTCGAAGCACCCTATATATTACTTTGTTTACGTTTATTGTTTATAACAAAATTTTGGTAATTTTGATTTGGAACCAAACAAAAAGGATGGGGGCTTGAAAATTTTGTGTGAGTTGGTTGATAAGCGCTGATTAGAATAAGCAAGCGATTTTGCATATTTGCTATTAACGACGATCTAATATAGAAAAGTGCCAATTTTACAATCGATATCGATTTATTAGTTAAATTAACGTAACCAATTTAACTCCGGTTTTCGGATTACATAATCGTATCGGTCATTGTTTACGAGGGGCCGTCAAAAGTTCAACGGGACGTTCCACGTATTTTTCCACCTGGTGTGGGTTCAATCCAGTAAATTCGAGGCTGCTATTTTAGTTCAAGTTAGTGTACCTACTGCAATCTTTTACCAAATTATTCTCCTATCGACCTCCTAAGTACGAACACCTGTACTTCGTCCGAGTGCGACCCTGGATACGAGATCCATCTACAACTATACTTCCTCTTGTTAACTTCTGCAAGGAGTAATCGTTCATTAAGTAGCAGTTGGCTGTATCCAGTGGAGCAGGGGCATTATAGAGGCGCAGCGACTTGAAAAGGGTGAGCGTTTAAATTTTTACCTTTACTCCTGTGAGTACGAAGCAAAGTGCTTCGAGAGTTTCGGTACTACATATAGTGCACTTAAGTACGCGGGCGATTTTTCGGCGTAGAAGATAGAAGATTTGCTATCTTCCTAAATATACCATCTTGTTTTGATAAAATCGGAGCGAAAGTTCCGATTGTATGATTTTTGTACGCCGAATCAGATCTGACGCGGTATTTAATTATTATCAGCTGCGCCTGACAAAGATACTGTGGTGTATAATTGTGATTGGTTTGACCATACCGTCGTTTCAATTTATTAAAACCACCTACTTGTGCCCTGGAGTTTTATTTCTTTACTTTCGTGCTTTCAGGCCTCACCAACAACTGATAAGCGGCGATAAGCACGTGGCGCCTTTAAATTTCCTTTGTGTAGGTTTCTTTGATAGGGTCGAGGATCTCCTCGGCTTGCAACCCCCACCCCCACAAAGTGTTCTACACTGAGCCGAGCCGTAGCGTCGCTTGAGAGACCCAGGAGTGCAGGTAAGGTCGAAAGTTTTAATAGATTGGAGTTTTGTGAGCTCAGAGTTTAAGTAACGCCACAATCCTGGTATTTCCTTTTATCGTCGCTACTACCAGAAAATGATCTGAGTCTACATTCGCTCCTCTAAAACCCGGCCAAATCCATGTGACCTTATGCAGGTTTTGTGTTTAAATTTGGTGCTAGATATCCGGCTATTCGTTGCTGCTGCTAGATTGCACAACCTGTCTCCATTGCTGTTTGTTTCTTCGTGCAACGTTTGCTTTTCCGCCACTGCGCTTATATGACCTTCCTTGCCTATTTGCGTATTGAAGTCTCCAAGTATTTTCAATATGTCCTGTCTAGGTACTGTATCGACATGTTTGTTTTTGATTCCACTGTAAGGTACGATATTCTTCCATTGTTTGCCTTGAACGACAGTATCTTACTAGTCATTTTTCCAGTTACCATGAAGCCAGTTCCGTTTCTTCTCTGTTTGCTTTCACCAGAATACAGCAATGTGCAGTTCTTCCTTTTTATCTCGCCAGTAGCTCCCATCTCAGCTCCTGCAATGCCACCACGTCTATTCCATACCTCATTCGCCACCTCATTCATCTTTCCGTGTCTCAGCATTGTTCTCACGTTCCATATTCCTATTTTTATCGAGTCTTTTCTAAGATTCCTTTTAAATATTATGCTTTTTATCGCTTGGTATGCCTTTTATAAATTTATAAAATTGAAATATCCAATATAATATATTATATTGGATATTTCAACTAGAAAGTTACTCTTTTATAGGACACTAGGGGGCTTCGCCTCGCTGGCCGCTAACGCGGCCCAAGCCCCAATAACTTCAAGTTATAAAACTTCTTTTCATACAACATTTTTTATGTCGCCTTCATTTTGAATTTGTATTCCAGCTATTTAAGTTTAAGTTTTTGCGTCGCATGGTTTTGTTGCATTGCCTTGCCTTGCCTTGCGTTGCTTTGTTCTTTGTGCTTTTCTTTGCGTAAATAGCTCCAAATAAATCTAATAGCTTGTTGTTGTGGAGGGTAAAATAAACTCACACGTACTTAGGCCACTAAATCGGGCTCATTGTATTACTTTCTGTTTTCAGCTTAACCCTGATCCGTGATCCTGTCACCCAAGCCATTCCAGCTGTAGAATGAATTCTAGGATCTCGGCAGGCGAAGTGTTACTGATTCTAGCCATGCAAAGTATCTCATTTTTTGTTGTTCAAAACAATTTAAATATGTTTTATCAGTACTTTAAATTTTAGGTTAGAATATCATGTTGATGTCTGATCATGCGCTTGATCCTAGAAATTTGGGTAATCAAGATTTCACAGCTGATCAAGTGTTGACAAACCTTTATGAAACTCAAATGTGCACTTAACAGACGATCAACGACTGATCAGTTGATCATGGTAGTTGATGTGATATCTGTCGGAAGCCTGTGCAAGCTGAACACTGGAAAAGCGTGAATCTTGTCTCAAACAAAAATTTTTCTTCTTCTTCCACTAGAAAGTGGAACTTAGTACTCCTCTTCTAGTATGGTAAATAGCCTGTTATTATTCCAACAACTGCGTCGTTTCCTCGGCAGCGTTAGAAAGCAAAACTTTTCATATTTTGAAATTGATAATTATAACGTAGAACTATCAGTATATTTTCAAACTAACTTCGTAAATACATTACCTACCTACTATAAAAATATAATAATTATCCTTAACACTTTCAATATCAAAAATCAGATATGGCTATAATATTGACATGACTTGCCAAACTTGTTACCTACATTTCATGTTTTTATACAAATTTTATTTTTTCACCCATCAGGTAGTACGTTTTTGAAAACATTTCACCTCCGTTGAACTTAATTTAAATCTGTTATACTTCTAAATAAATTAGATTTGTTTTGACTGACATTTTTTTGTTACATGATTTTAAATTTTATTTAACATTTACTAAAATATAATAAGCGAGAGCAATTTTCTACCCTTATATTTCACAAATATTTAAATACGAGTTTTTTGTATCTACCATGCTGTGCTGTTTATATGTTTATGTTTATCAGCTGAAAGCTCATAATTAATTATTGTTGTATTAAATTAACTCCAAAAATTAAAAATGTGATGTTATTATTTGATATTAGGTAACTAATGCCTGTTTTCACCAACATTTATTTAAAAATTTCCTTGTAAATAGGAAATTATTAAATAAATGTTGGTGAAAATAGGCATGAGTTTACCTATACTGTTCCAAAAGTTTAAAATAAACTGTCAATATAAAGTAACTTCTCTATAATTTTCTTAAATAACTTCATATTTTTTAGCTTGGTATGCTTATCATCGATGTTAGCTACGATGCTACGAATTGAAACCGAATAGCAGATTTTTATGTGAACTGGATGTTGGATGTATTTAGCATCATTACAAATTTTGGCTGGAGTTATTGAGTTAGTAGGAGTTATTGTTAATGGTTCAAATACAATCCATTATCGTCCAGAAGTTATTGGTGGTTTGAATTAGAGTGCAACTGAATAGTAACCATTATTTTATTATTTTGCAACCACCAGTAGTTAGGGGAGATGTGGGACACTTAATTAAGTCTCAACTAATAGTAGTTACTCCACTGGATTATAAATCCTTCTCGACCGAATCAGCTTTTTTGAACAAACATTACAATGTAACCTATTATTCTGTAGTATTTCTCAGTTTTTACCATAATATATTTTCACACTCTTGAATATTATCCTAAATATTCTTACCGGTCCAGTCGCCCAAAACCTACAACGAATCTCTGGGAATTCATGCAGAATCTTTAGAGCTAATTCAATATGTACTAATTTGTAGTGTTATTATTGAAAAGTTAAATATAAGCTGATGGTAAAATATAATTTTATTATTCATAAAACAATTTAATTTTTATCTCAATATATAGACAGTTTATAATGCGGCTTATATTTGTTTGCATTTTTATTGAAGAAGTAGTGAAAAGGAGCAGGAGTAACAAGAGAGATTGAAAACACATTAAATATATTAATTTTAAATGTTATACCAAATTAAAAAAAAAAAGTATTGCACTAGCGGATCTTCCATCAAATTTTGACAATAGCTATATATTATGTTTTGTCAAAAACGTCACAATAATCTGTCAATTTAAAATTTTTTTAAATTTAACAATTCTTAGAATTAGTAACAGCAAATATATAATATTAAATTAGAATAAAAGGTAAGATATTTATTACAATATCCTTTAATTTCTGTTAATTACAATAATAGCAGTCAGAGTTTTGCTAAGTTGAAGTTTCTTTAAGTCTGTTAATTTTTGGGTTTCTTATATTGTAGAGCACGACTTATGTATATCTGATAATTTTACAACTTTCAAATAGCTTCTTACAAACTCATTTAAACCGTCTTACAAAATACACGACTAATCTTTGATTATAAAGCGTAGTATATAATCTGTTAAAACGCTTTAAGAAAAGTGGTGGAGAGAAGATGCTCAAGCTACTTATTTAAAGGAAGTTATGTGTGCGTTCAAGAATGAATAATACCAATACCCTAACACCACGTAATACCACCAACAGCCGATTATTATTTTACTATATTCAACACAGTTTTCTTTTCGTCATAAACTTTAGAATAATTTAAGCGCGAATAAATCACTAAATATATGCTCATCAGTGAAATATGCACACTAAATCTTGTAACATAATCTATGTTTTTCGGAAAATTCACCAAGTTGAAAAGAAGAAAATTTAAGAAAAAGGTTACTCGTGTGGAGTTATTGGAAGAATAACAGATTTCGCACCATAATATATTTTTTATAAAAAAAAAATTAAGAATTTAATAAAGAATCCAAAAATGTAAGTAGAGATGATTGCAGACAATTTAACAGATAAGTTGGTGATTACTTCTAATAGATTTTCAAATCACTTAAATGTTATCGGTCGATCGATTCGAGCTATTGCCTTTTTAATGTATATAAATGTTGGAATATTAAGTAAACGCGAGAAATACGACATCACTTTACCTTGATAAAAGAACCATACATACTTGTTAAAATGGAATTGATTTTCACCACTAAAAAACCCCTATTTTTTAGTATTACAAGAAATAGTTTTGGCAATTGAAAATTTTATTCTGTTCATTTATTTCGATTTAGTATATTATTACTATTCTCCAATGCAATTTATGACTAAAATTTTTGATACATTTATATTTCTATTTCTTTATGCTTTCTTTAGAAGTTTTTGAAAACTCTCGGCACGTATATTACTTAGTAAATATTTTCACAAATAATTGCTCCATGAAATCCTTTTCTATACAAATAAACTACAAGTATCTCATAAACACAAAGAACTCTTTAATCTTAGCATAGCCAACGGCTTTTCTAATAAAACTCGACTTTCAAATGTCATGTCTGAAAGAAATAGGTTGTCTTTAAAATAAACAAAAACACTGTCATTATAATGCTCCAACTATTTTGACATCTTTTGTTCGACTATTGATTCGAGACTCCAAAAAATAATGCCCAGTGATGTAATTGAAAAAAAAAAACCGTAATTTAAAAGATTGGGAACATTAATTAATTAAGACATTTACATAACACAAAAAAATATGTTATTGAAATTTAAACAAAGACATAAAAACAAAAAGAACAATTAATCGGAACAATGAAAATATAACATGAATATGATGTGCAGTACAAAGAAAGACAATAATTGTAGAGGAGGACGCAATCTCTTGCTTGTATATAAGAAGAGATCTCAATTAAAAGATGGCCAGCCGGGGGATGTCAGCAATTATGGAAACAAGAAAATAATTATGAAAAGAGCACCCGGTTTTATATAAGGCCCCTTGACAAACAATAATAATTTGCACAAGAATGGAGGTACATGAACTATGAAGAAACGAAGTTTATTTTATTATTTTTAGAATAAAATACCGGGTGAAGCGTTAATTTAATAATGCGTTTTCAACAATGCCCATTAACATACATAGTAATGAAAATTACTTTTCATCTAAAATCACACCTATTTAGCACAAACGCGTCAGAGTCCTCAAAGCAATGTTCTGGAGAAATTGAGGGTGTGAGCGGCGGTCTATATAAGGTTAAGTTGTTGCGATCCGATTGAGCAAACCATTAAAAAAATTCTATATTCCTTCCTAATTAATTTTGTCATATTATGTAACTTTACTGCAATTTCCAGTTTATTTGCTATTAAAAGGAAAATTGACTAATATTGTTTCAATTCTTTGTTTTAGATTTTATGGCTATTTGGTTTCTATTTAAGCAGGCAGTTATTTTGACAATTTTATTTGGAACTTCTTTTGGTGAAAAGGATTTTCTCGAGGTAATAATTGTAATTCTAGCTTTCCTTACATACCGCGCTTTCAAGCTGACTTATAAAGGATTAATTTCTGTAATAACGTTAAACGCAGCTAGCTACTAGCTATTGGATTTTTGGATGTAGGTGTAGCGTGAACAATTTTCATTTACATTAATTTGTTTTCCCAATTTTATTCATTCCAGTTAAAAAAAATATTTAATTTAACTTAATTAACTTTTTTGGTAATCGGGATTTAATTCAAATATGATGTATCCCAAACCAACAGAATTTGAAAATGTATTGTTTTGGAATGTAATAAGGATTAAATTTCCATGGATGCATAAAATATAAACTCTTCTGAAGAGAAGGAATGTCCTGGAAGGATTTCAGAGTAGTCACACAGTCGGTAATAATATTAATTGTCGTCAATAAAGTAGGATAAAGGATTACTGTAAGCAAAATTTCCACCAAAGGAGTGTGTACGTAATTGTAATGCAGTACTATCTGTGAGATGAATGCATGTAGATGCATGAGTAAGTGAAGTGCCCCCAGCGACATAGTATGAGCGATGAAAATGATAAATCGTATCCAGGAATGCTCATATGAGACGACGAGAGAATTCAATTTGGAAAGAAAATTTCGTAGTAAATTTTATGATTTCTAATTGTTATAAACGTCAGTAATTGAAAAGTTTGGCAAATGAAGACAGAAGTGTTTCTTTCACATAATGCTAGACCAAATATTTTTTCTAGAGCGAATAAGTATTAGCAAGGTGGTTTGCACTAGGCAATATTTAATTAAATTACGAAAGGTATCAATTGCGTCAGTTCATTATTTGATCGAAATATTATTTTTATTAAACCAAAACACTTTGTACTCAATCAATATGGCAATTGCATTTATTATTTTCATAGATCAATTTTGTTTGAGTATTTTGATCATAAAAATGTCACAACCACTAGAAAACTAAAAAAATATGTGAAGTTAATTTTTATTGATTAACGGTAATCAGAAGCAAAACTACAATTTAGTACATTTTTCATCTTGTTGGAAACGTTAGAGGCGCATAGACGAGTTCACTCACTCGACATAATTAAATTCTATATCAATTCATCAAATTTTACGATTCGGAACACGACAAGCCATTTACCGGGACCATAACACAAATATTATTCCACTTTTTAAAGTAAATCTTTCGTTTATTAAATCAATGCGAACAATAGGCTAATGTGCTCGAGTTTCGAAGCGAACCTAGTCGGAAATTAAAGTGTTTCATCACAGCGAGACGGTTGGTGATAATGAATAAGCGAAGTGAATACTAAATTTTTGATGTGACTTGAATCGCTTGTACCAAACTCAGCATTGCTCTTTCTTTTCTTATACAACATACCACAAGAAAATATTCCTATAGATTTAATTTCATTCTGCAGTACAATGAAATGAAAATTGTTACTATCAATCATAAAAATGCAAAAATATAATATTAAATCTTTTTTGTAAAGCGTGAAGGTTATTGAATAAAACTTATTGAGTTAGTCAAAATGAAGATTTATTTTATTATGAATTTCTAAGCTTGAACTTTGAATTTTGAATCACTCCCTCCGATATTCTTAAGAAAACTGAAGTAAATGAAATTCCAATAGTTAACATTGCCGGAAGCTCGTGATTGTCTAATCAAAATTTTTATAGAACAGAAAACAGCAAACAAACTTACATTTAGTAATTGTTCCTTTTTACAGACGAACTTCAATAAAACTCCTAATTGTTGGTTGCATGACACTAATGTGGTGTAGAAGGTGACCTTATTTTTTATTTCTGTGCAAAATTAAGCACAGTATCTTCTCCTCACCGAGTTACATAACTCGCCATTCACATTTCACTACCTTGTTCTTTTATAGCTTTAATTAGATCGTGGCTTTAATCCTCAATTTTCTTGCAATCGAAGCAATTCCAATTTCTTATTAATATATCAGTCAGTGTAAGATCTCTCCGCTAACTATGGTTTCTTGCCCGTAGCTGAAGCCGGAACAAAAAAAATTGTTAGTGCTCTAAATGATTATTTGTTGTTTTATATCTACAACTAAATTTTCTACAACATTTTCGTGATTCGACAATAACCGAGGAGCAGAAGTGAGAGACCGGTAGGCGAGCTATGTTTTGTAACAATAGAGGGCTGCCTTAGGAAACTAGATAAAAAGATCACATAACCTCACTTGTGAACCATTTCTACCTATAACTTATTTTTGAGACGGTCATTGCCTTCAGCTAATGCAGTTGGATGCCAATGCGGGGCACCGGGTTCAAACTTGTGGAGAGTCAAACTTTCTTATGACTAGTCTCCGTACTTCGGAAGGCACGTTAAGCCGGTGGTCCCCTGGGTTAGTGAATTGCCACCATTAACATAAAAAACCAGGATACATGGCACATCTGAAGGCAAGTCTAGCCAAGGAAACGACGCAGATATTGGCAATAACAAGCCTTACGGCTTAAAACTACGTTGAAGAAGAGAAGAAGAACTTATTTTTGTGTGATATTCCAAATATCAGTTTTATTCATAGCATCATAGCGTTAATTGTGTAATAAAATTGAATTTAGTTTGAAAATTACATGGCATCTTGTAGGAATTACTAATGCAATCGCTTCACATCACTTAAATAATTCAACTATGACTTTAACAGATACACTTTATTTTACTTGAAACAAATTTTTAAGTTTTAAACATTTCAAACTCTTAGCACCTGCCAAAATTTTCCCTGGTGCGTAGTTTTATTATGGAATTTTGATTTGTAGGGTCGAATATATTGTAGTGTTCTGAAACCAACTTCACAGTCTCTCAATCGTAAAACTGAGGTAGCTGTAATGTTCCAAACAATTACCATAAAGTTCCGGTAACTTTATTGCCGGCAGAGCATATTTGAGACCGCCTTTTCTCAGCGAAGACTAGATTCTAAACTCAATAAGGAGACTCTGGCGATTTTTACAAATTTTAATGAATTTAAAAGCAAATTGTAAAAATTCGATCTTGTTGTTTGGACCACAATTTAGTCCTAATAGCCGTATGTGTCAATTTGTGTAATCGGATCAGACCTCCATTACATTTAATTCAATTCTGCTAAATGACAGTCTGATCTAATTAATGATATGTGTGGCAAAATTCAAAATTTGTACAAATAATTCAAAAATGAAAGTTTTTAACGAACGAATAATATTGTTTGAGTGTTGCTGCTCTCGTAGACACGCCTCATGTAGGATTGTAGTCAGTAGTAGAAACGTATGAAACCCACATGTGCGACGCTTCTGTGTTTGAAAATTCTTCTTGGTATCGTGGTGATTAAACTTCTCCAATTTCACCCAATTTGGTGAATCCGTGTGGTCGCAGGTGTCCACGAATAAATCAGTGCTTCTTGTAAATTTGTACCACTGTACATCTGGATCAACAGCCGGCTTTTTACGTACCTAACCTCAAACTGTTTGTGTGCCACGTTTTTGATAATTTCTAATATTTTAGGGCATAACAGCGCTCTTACACTTGTAGATATTAATTAATACAAACGAGATTCGAAACTCGATTACTACAATTCCAATTCAATAATCGTAAATTTTGTGTGATATCTTCACACGTGCACCGATGACGTCACTTAGAAAAATTAATAAATTTTTCTTACATTCGTAAGAAATTTTGTGCTACCAAATTAGAAAATGCACTATTCAATCGCTCTAAAGGGTTTTCCTGGACCGGAACTTCGTTCCAGAAAACACCAAACTTGAAAATCACACAATAAGATCTACGCAATTTAACAACTGGCTTGGACGACGTCCATCAACGGAAAGCAAAAATTATCGTTCTTAACCTATCATCATCAAAATTCAAAAATTCCACAGAATTTTCAAAAACACACAAAATATAAGTTAATAGTTTTGGCGGCAAAATTTGGATTTCATGCACTAAATTATTCTTCTTTGTATGTTAACCAAATTAAACACAATAAGCGCACAAATCACGTTCAGAATCAAAATATCGTGTTAGTGTAATGTGTTTAAGTAACAAATTGACTATGGATGTACACAAGATCTATTTTTACAGTTTCAAGCGTTCGCTTGCACACCTTTTTGACAAAATATTCTATCCCGAATCTCCGATTCGTTTTTATCATCACAATATGTTGATCCATTTAATTACAGGTTACGACTACATAAAGTAGTGGAGCCCGTATATTCGTCAGCAACTCGGAAGCTTAATTTGAAGCTTTCATGGAATGGCATGATAGGTTCGAATGATTTTCTCGCCTTTCCTTAACCGTCACCATGTAATTTGAAGCTGCTACCTTTTGATTTTCGGCATCGAAACACTCCTTTTATACAGTTATTGAGCCTTCGGCTTCACTCAGGGGAATTACGACCAAAAGAAAATATTGATGTTGGTGTTATCCTGTTTTAGTATTAGTATTAAAACAATCTATCAATTCCGATTTTGTGATGAGTGAGTGTGAAAATTCTTTGCTGTATATAGGTATGTATAGAAAATCACAGAAATAAAAGAAATAAAAATATTATTTATTGAGTTGATGATTAAGACCATCTTCTATATGGAGTACTTCACCCCCCCCCCTCTCTCTCTCAGGTCACCTGATTTTTCTTCTATCACAGCAATTTATAGTCAAACTTCTGGCTCCTGACTTCAATCAATGTTATTCATTAATAAATTATAGTCAATACATTCTTGTGTTCTAAACTTCTCAGCCCCAGTACAGTGGAGCCTGCGGTATCTTATTTACGGCATTGAACTCGAGCTGGGTTTAAAGATCATAGATTTTTCCGCAAGGTTGAATACTGAGCGACATCCACTTTTCATAAACATTTCGGATTTTTTTCCCATAAAAGTTGCGATACCTCAAGCAGCGTTCACATAGAGATTAGCTTCTTGTTTTGCTTCGGTAGAAGCTGATAAGAGCAATTCAGATTGAACTATTTTCTTCTAACTTTTCTATGGTTGAAGAATACCTAAATCTGATTGGTCCATGCTTAAGTAAGGCAAGATGCTAATTTCTATGTGAACACCGCTTTAATTCGAGCTGAATGCAGCGGCCTTAGGCCCAGGGGCGCAGCTAACGGCCAATAGGTTTGATACCTGACCAGGGGGCAAGAGTAAAATTTTCTATGATTGATTAAACCCATCGTTTTGCCATTTTACTTCTTCTTCTCTTTGTAAATCGCTCCATTAAAGTTCTCCTGCTGTATTTGACCGGTATTTTGGTAAATATAATTTTCAATTTTTCTTATAATTCGCAGCTTTTAAGTTTAATATTTAAAATTTTTGTATCTCAAATAGAAATAAGTAGTTTTACAACGTAAAATATACTTGCTTTTACAAATATTTAACGTGAGTGGTATAAGAATCGTTTAGTATTAATACCCCTAGTCCGCAAGAAGTAATAACTCTCGTCCTTAGGTGGAACGTTCGATATCCTAAAGTTGTGGTGATGTATCGGTTTAGGGTGATCGTAAACCAACAGCCACAGCTGTATAAATGTTATGAGCATTTTCAAATACATCAAACTTATTTAAAAGTAGAGTTTCCTATAAAATTACATAAGGGAGATAAAATGTTTCATTTAGTGCGCTAGTAAAAGTATTCAAATATAGAACATCCCCACTTTAATTCATTAACCCATCGGCATAGATGCGATTGTTTCTACGGAATTGTAAAGGATCCGCTTTTCCATTTCCGTTACATCACATTATAAAATGAAAATGAGACTAACGTGGTTTTATAACGGCAAATGAGTGTTATCAGCCAAAAATGACTAGGCCACAAATACTTATCATGTGGCACACCACATCGTTTGAAATAATAGTAGATAAGTTGAACACCGAAAACCCTCAATTTTCACTACAAAATTACCATAATGTGCTTTTATAATTTAGTAATTTTTGCGATCGAATTTGTGTTTCTCTTTGAATATGCAGAAGTCAATTTCATATTCCGAGTGGAAAAGAAAATTAATTTTTAAAAGTTGAAGCAACTTTTAGTAAGTGTAATCAAAGTTTTGTATTAAATTTAGCATTACTTATGTAAAAATAATACGAAACAAGAAACATCTGTTCCTAAAAATTCAGAATATTAATTCTAATAACCGGCGCGTTTAAATATGGATCATAAACCGTCAGGACACAAGCTCTCCCGCTAGCGGCCCAGCTTTTTATTTTCCTATTACGAACGGCTAAATTATTGTTTTACTTAAGACTCGCCTGTTTAATAATTGATAAGATTACACGAAGCAGGCAGCTTCGTGCTTTAAAAAATAAACAAGTTATAGACGGAAAACTTTATTATTTTCCACACTGTAGAAATTTTCATGTATGTATAATAGCACTACATGGAAATGTTAAATACAAATTAAAATTACATATGCAAAAAGGGCCAAGTTTTCGTTTCTGCTTTATATTATATAAAAAAAAAATCAATAAATGTTATATTATATTTTGCAATAAAGCATAAATTTACAATTTTTATAAAAGCTTTTCAAATTCAAATTTTTATTGGCTTCCTCCATATTTAATGTGATAATTATTGAAAGAACTGTCACGTTTTTTGAAAAATATTATGTTATTCGTATTTATAGTCAATGATGGTTCACGTTTTACACCTAAAGAAAACCCACTGTTTGATTAATGTTATTTAAATCTTATGATACTTAAAAGTAAAATTATTAATTGAATTTTTACAAAACTTTCCAAGTGTTAACTATAACTTTTAAAATATATTTTTAGAATATTACATCAAGAAGTGACGATCCGCCAGAATTGACAGATTTTTTAAACAGCCTCTTAAGCGAAAAATATGTATTCCAGAAAATTCGAAATGTTGCAAAACGTTTGGGTAAGGGTTTCCTTAAATTTGATGATGAAAGTTCAATAACAGATCCGGAAGGACGCGAAGATGTAAGCATGGAAATATTACCTTTTTCATTACCAAAATATCTTTTTCTAGGAAACCTTCAATGACCTTAACGAATTACCAAAGAAGAGGTCTTACCAAAATTCTGTATCATTTAGCGAAGATTATCATGATCCCAATTTAAGGAAAAGCATTAATACCCGAGACGTTAATCGTCCAATAAATGATGTCTATCCTTATTCAGATTATGATTTCGACAACAATGAAAATTACTCATCAAACGAAAAAAAATTGAATAGGCGAAGAAAGAGAAGCAATATGTTAAGACGTCGGAGAGGTTTTGATTTAACTGATTATAATTCAGAAAATGACTTTGGTTTAAGTAGCATAATGGTTCAACCACGAAGCAGAAATGGTGTTAGAAGGGTGCAAGGAAGTAGATATGAAGCAACGCAACATCCAAAACATAATAACATATTCAAGAATTTATTCAAAAATAAAAAACATAATAAATTTAAAGATAAAAAAATGTCACCTAACATAGTACCTAAACCTAAAACGATAAGCAAACTTTTATCGAAAAGAACCGTAGATGATTATATACATCAAATGCATCAAGTGAATCAAGTACCGCAGACGAATTTATACAAACAACAACACACCTTTGAAGATGACATCGAAAACCGAAGACGTGCATTTCTAAAAAACGACAGATTTGTTGATAAAAATGGCAACGGAATTAATAGAAAAGCTTATCAACGGAAAGTTGAAAATGGAGATGAGAGACGTGATTTCTTACTCATTCACAAAGCATTTCATGATAAGAAGGCGTTTCAGAGTCTCCACGAGAACCCCAGTCATGCTATTAATATTCCACAAGAGTATTCGCTAGGACAATCTGTTCCCCTAGATGAATTTGCTAAGTCAAAAGTAAACGAACAATGCTGTTTGATACCATCAAATTTGCATTGTAGACCCAACGAGCAATTGGCAATAGTGTACCAAGCAAGGCCTGACTTAAGGGTACCCCCTAAACAAATTTGTCCAGATGGACAAAAGAAAACTGAGTTGGAAGATGTAGATGAACCAACATCTGCAATAGAACAGCACGAACTTTCAACGAAGGCTTATTCGGACGATAATGAAGTCTCAAAATTAACTAAAGAATTTAATAAAGTAATTGATTTATTTGGTTCAACAAAAAAAACTTCAAACTTGTTTGCTGTTCAAGAATCTGAAAACATGATACATTGTAAAAATTCTAACAAAGCGCCAACCAAACATAACGTTCGTAAAGTGGACAATTCTCCTGTGGAAGTTGATGATAGTATTCAAAATATAGGTAACGACAATGCTATCGACCAAGTGGAAGTCGCTGAAAATATAACACCAAACGTAGAAATTGATGTAAATAAAAGACAGGAAAATATTCAAAAGTTTCACAATGAGCTAAAAGACGAAAGTCGTGTACATACCACATATAGCAATCTTATTGATGTTATTAGCGATTCTGATTTGGAAGACCAGACAAAGTCTACCAACGAAAACTATCAGGGTCGAAAATTACAATATTTTGAAGAACAAGTAAACGTAAATCATTTGCCTTCCAGTACTACAGAAAATACTTTTTTTGGTGTTTTAGACTACGAAAACGGAAGACGTAGCGATGAATCTGTAAACAAAATTAGAGTAAAGCGTACACTTACTGATTTATTGGGAATGTCGAACGATGAGGATTATTCCGAAGACATTATGGATGACTATAATGGATCACAAAATTTTGAGGACGATTCCGATTCCGATATCGATCAAAATCAAGAATCAACCAACTTGGTCCTTCGAGTAACTAATAGCCAAATTAATGGAAACTCCAAAGCCGAACATAATGGTTACCAAAAGAGATCTGAAGACGATTATGAAGAAGAAGGCGATCCCGATTCCGCTAAAGAAGTACTCAAGTATAATAAAAAGAACAATCAGCACAAGTTTATTGACAATTTAAAAGATGTAAAAAATGAAGAACCCGAAGCAGTCGGGGAAACCTATCTCAAACCCAGTAAAGAAATTACAAGAAAAGTTGCAGATGTTAGTAAGACAATAATATACGATGGAGTAAAAATTAACCGAAGAGATAAAAGTAATAAATTCCAATCAACTCATTGTGAATGTGCTAATTGTAAGAGCAACACTTGTAACCCATCTAAAGGTTTGAAACTAGGTGATGATGCAAGTAAGAAGTGTAAAAATAAAAAATGTAGGTGCCATAACATAAACTCTGCAGAAGTAGCAAGAGATGTTCGAAACCCTAACACAACTGGCGGATGTGCGGGCAATACAACAACTACGACTACAACTACAACCACCACGACTACTACAACAACGACGACCACGACGACAACAACAGCAGCACCAACATTTCATACAAAAATGACGGTCGCACCTCAAGACATTGGAAATTTATCAACGGAAGCTCCAAAGGAAGAAGCTAATGAAGATCAAACAAGATTTGTATTTAAAAATAACAATAACACAAATGGGTCAGCTGCGTGCGATAAGGTTGCTAATAGCGAATCAAGTACTGAACTGGGTTCAAGTGATGACAAGGGTATAAATTTTAATGATCCAATAGTATCGATTAGATCTAATAAACCATCTAAAAATACTTTTAACATAGAATCACATGTAAGGCCAAGAAATGAAAAACTAGTCGATATTTTAGATGGTGAATATGATTCCAATTATGCCCATCGTGCAATGTTACGGAAAAAGCCTAAAAATAAATATACTGTAGATCGAATAAACTCATCAAAAACAAAATTGGATGCAATTTATACCCGTTCACATACGAAACATAACGAAAATGACTTTAAAAAATATTATGGTGGTGGCGAACATGAAGCAGAATCTGATGTTGATACTATAGGTAACATAAAGAAATGTAATGCATATTCCGACAAGCAAAGAAGTAATCGCGATAAGTTGAAAAAGAGAGACTACAAAACATTTTATTTAAAAAATCGTAATAATTTTCAAGTTAAAAATTTAAATAATGATAATGATAGAAGATACAAAAATTTTTATAATAAGCAAAGGATGAACTATATGGATGACCATAGAAATGGAAATAATTTATTAAATTCTGTACAAAGTTTCGATAATATAGTGGAAGATAGCGGAAATCAACTTAAAGTTTATAAAAGAGCATTAAGAAATGGTAATCAGAATATTTTTGACAACTTTCCAGCGATCCCCTCAGACGAAGAGCCAGAATCAGATGAATTACATTATATCAAAACACTTACTGATGCCGTAAACAAGGCACCATTTGAAAATTATTCAAGATTATTTAAAAAATATGTAAAAAAACCTAAAGAAGGCACTATAGAAAAGAAACATCTGAAAAGTGATATCAAGCCAAAATCGATTCCTTCGCTTGAAAAATCGTATGTTGAAAATAGCGACGTGAGTTTGGTAAATTCTCACGATCAAGATCGTGCATATCTAAATAATCTCAATAATTTACAACGATATCGAAGACATTTCCTAGGTAAAAAAATGAAATGGAACGTAAATGAAGACTTGATTAACCAACAGAAAAATATGGAGATCTTGCATAACCTTAAGAAAAAAAACTCCCCCTGTTCACCGACGTCAACTCCAAATCCAAAAGATGGATTACTGAAGGAATATAAAGGTTTAAATCCGAGTATGGGGTTAAAATCGCCTGCAAATCCAGGAGTAAGTATAATAATTCCGTTTTCTTTATTGTAAAATGTTAAAAAAAATTTATCTACATTTTGGAATCACTAATAAATGCACGAAACAGTTTTCAGAACTAAAATTCAAAAATATGCGATCATATGGTGCATCTTAATACTGAAAAGTGTTCAGTGAATATTTTGGTCATTTTAAAATTTAGAATGGTTCATTGATGAGTAATGTGTGAGCATGATGTAATAAATTGAGGTCCTATATGTCCTGAATTCATCAGCTAATTTGAATTGATACTATTTAATTAATTTACGAAGTTTACCACGTAGACACGTAGAGCATTGGATCTGTCAGTCACTCAAACCAATTTTTGAATTGTCTTTAACGTGGTATAAATTTGATTTTTTTTTCAATACTCATCCATATCTTTAAATAAGACAACTTTTCTCTTAAACTAGAATTTGGGCATTGATTTTTAGATCCCATGCTCATTATGTAAATTAACTTCCCATAAATAAAAACGTTTGTTGGATATTACAGTGTCAATTGGGAAATTATATAAAAGATCATGGATAGGTGGTAGTAAATGCTTATGTGTCTCTGTTATTAGTTTCGGCTCAGTATTTCGGTTTATCTATGTAATTTTACATAAATTGTAGTCTGTAGAACAAAGAAATATAATCAAAATGAATCCTCGCACATCTAAATAATTTAACAACTTTGATTAAATTGTTGTGGATATTGATAGATTTGATATCAGAACTAGCTATGATATGGAGAATGTGTACATACATTATTGGCCTCCAAAACTGGCCCAGACAGTCTCCAGCAGCATTTAGCCATCTAATGTTATTGATATGGTGCAGACTTACATTTAACCTGTGACTTTATGTATAGACCATAGCTGTTCGGCCTTGCTTAGGGAGAATACCATATCATTGCTTTATTTTTTTATTGATTGCCATGAGTAAATTTTAATATTGATAAAGTAGTACCATATTTTTTTACGAATAAGTCACTGAGAACACCGAGTTTAAAGCATCGATCTCTAATAAATGTTTCATGTAACCTACTACAATTTCTTTTCGTAATGTACTTGGACAGCCCATTATGCTTGAGTACAGTCAACTTGTTCAAAGTTTTTGAAAATAGTGATCAAACTTTGTTAGGTTCGTGTGCACTACTTTACATTCAATTACGCTTTACTCACATTTCCAATCGAAAAAGTGGAGTGGGCCCATTGGAAATTAAAGGATTAAGCTGCTGATTCATAACGAATTGCAGTGCATGAGGTGTTATTATTAGAATTTATATTTTGGACATAGTAATCCATTTACTATGTCATTGCATCATTTATAGGTCATTGCCTTGCAGCTAACACAGTTGGATGTGAATGCGGGGTACCGGGTTCAAACCCGGGGAGAGTCAAACTTTCTTATGACCAAGTCTCCGTGCTTCGGAGGGCACGTTAAGCCGACGGTCCCCCTGAGTTGACAAATTGCCACTGTTAACAAAAAACAGGGCTACAGGCACATCTGAATGCTAGCCTAGCAAGCTGCTACCGGATGTAAAACAACTATAGTCAAAAAATCGATCTGCGGACTACGCACCAACCCGTCTGGCCAGCGTGGTGAGTTATGGCCAAACCAAACCTCCATAATATGGAGAGGCTATGTCCAGCAGTGGACGGAAAAAGGCTGATAACGAACGAACGAATCCATTTGGAGATGCTTATTTTTACTGTTCATATCCAATACTACAGACATGCATTAGGTATTTTTATCATTGCTAAAACCTAACAAAAATAAATTGATTGATACCGCAAACCAATTACTGACATTTCTAAGTGTCCAACAAACGATTATTTTCAACAGTAGTTTACTTTCATATTATTATAAATTCATGCGCCCACATAAACATGAACCACGAATAAATTGATTAACGTTTAATAAGTAAAGGCACTTTTTAAAAAAATAGTAAATTCTATATTAGAGAACAAAAGCTGTACCTGTGTGTAATTTTTAGATGTTTGGTCCTCAGAATAGAGAAGAAAGAAAATATTTCTAGGATAAAAATACAATGAAGATAAATAACAAAATTTTGTACTTTGTAAAAAATCGAATTTAGCGTAATAAAATAGTAAAACTAACGATAGTGTCCTTACTTATTAAACGATCCAAAATTAATTACCTACATAAAAATTATAACTGATTAGCAAAAACCTTATCTAGGTATGTGCTATGGCAGGAGGAGGTGAAAGTAAACAAGCCGAAAATTTTGGTCAAATGAGAGAAGCTATGAATGGTGAATTAGCATCTCAAGTAGTGGAATCTGCTTTTAAAAGATTACCAAAGTATCAAAAACTGAACTCCAGATTTTCGAATGGTTTAAGTAAGACTTTTAATACTAAAAGTCAAATGGTAAATACTTAAGTTATTAAAATATTAACCAGGTTCTTCAACTGTATGTATTATAGAAAGGTTTGGATGAATTTAGAAATAGTGAAACTAAAGATGATATACAGCACACAGAAGAACTTTTGTGTCAAATAATGGATGTCCTAAATAGGATTATTTTGGATCAAGTATATAGACGTACTTGTAAACACATTCCACCAGATCTACGTCATTATTTATCTATCATTACAAAACCAACTAGAGAAGAAGAAAACTCAAGAGAAGAAGCCAAAATTTCGGATGAAGGATATCCCTTGCCTTTGGTCAAGTCAGGGAAAATGAAGGAAAAACCTATGGCTTCCGACCAAGGAGAATTTTTATTCAATACCGGACTCGAAAAAACACAACAACAAAAAGATGAAGAACAAATTAAGAACAAAATTATAATGATTACTAAATTATTGGATAAATATCAGCACATGAGCACAGAATGTAAAATTAAAGTTGAAGGCATTGAAATATATCTGAAGAAGCACTTGTGTATGTTAAAGAATATTTTAAAATATCTCGAAAAAGGAAAACCTCTACCCTCAGACTTTACGGCTCCTGCAAAGTCAAAACGTAAGAATTATTACGAAAGTTCCTACAATGCACCGCAAGCGGTACAGACTAAGCAAGACCTGATTAACGAGCAATTAAGTAGTATGGGATTAGGAACCAATCTAGATTTGCAACCACACGTCAATATAAACAATCTTATTCAACAAAATATGAATAAAATGATGCATTCCAGGAAACCGAACGAAAACGTATTGAAACCGAGTTATTCCAATGGAAATTTATTGGAACTGCCTATGGACAGTAGTAAATATGTTGACGAAAATAAGCGAAGTATTAAAGAATTTGGTAGGAATGAGGACGAGCATGTTTCTGACAAATACCAAAAGCTAGCTATGGCAGCTGATGCAGTTCGTCAAAAACGTGAAACTGTGGAGAGGTTAGGAAAGCTTTTTGGAAAGATTAGAAAACGGTCGCTAACGAACGAAAACTATGAAACGATCAAATCGTTAAATGAAGAAAAATATGATGATAGTGTAGGAATTGAAACGCCCAGTGTTTATAGTTTCGACAAATGAAAAATTATATGTTAATACTATTCGAATTTAATTTTTAATATATTATTTAAGTATATACTATTTTGTACATAAATATATCACTATATAGAACTATGATTAGAGCTTTAATTTATTGTAGTTGGGTAGTCTCTTGCCAAGTTTGTATCTAGCGAAAATTGAAATTATCGAGAATGACTTGCTACTCTTAGTCACGCCTGTTTCCAAATCCTTTATAATTGCATCACGATCGTATACTCACGGGATAGAGACACACATTTCTAGAAAATTCTTTCTTATAGTATTATAGCGAATACAGATTCCTTTAGGAAAAATGGCGTTTTTAAAATATCCAAGAGGCAAGTGAAGAAAAATTTGATATTTGCAGTGATGTTTCCGCTAATAGGAGACCCTAAAGATAATGGAACTTATGATATATTTGTAATTGTGTGAAAAGCAATGGACAGTTTTGAACATTTTTGGGCAGCTGCAAGTTGGATGAAATCGTAATCATAAACATAAAAATATTAAATAAAAGAATTTTAATATTCACATCAAAAGAGATTTCCTGCTATGTGAATCTACTTCATGATAATAATAATTGTAATAAAAGGTTATGTTTATTTACGATTTAAATTTGAATTTAGGCAGTAAACGTTTAAAAGTTTAAATACAAAAAGTAATCGATGTTCGTTTAAGGTTCATGTTTATATAAAGCTTGTTTTCAGTTATCTCATTTGTGGTGCTTTTGCACCGCAAATAGTATTTCGTATAACAAGGATCGCAGGCGCTTTTCGAAAACTGTGCAATGGTAAAGGACAGCGTTAAGTAGTTGAGAAACAGTGCCGCAGGTGTACATAAACACTGCTACATTCAGTGGTATTATTTTTAGAAAATAAACCAAAGTAGATAATTCCACCTTGTCTAAAAAATCCTCATCCATTTTCTATTAAAAAGTTTTAATTTCTAATAAAATGAAATACTTCCAAATAAAAATAATAAGAAGAGAATTAAGCGATAACTTACCTCAAACTTGTAACATTTACAAATACTGCGCTTACGCAATTTCAATTAAAATACAAGTTTGCAAGAACTTATAAATTTATTGTTATTTCGAGTATTTAACTTTATTGATAAATTATGATATACTTAGAGGTAGGTACTAACTTTAAATTTATGTTTTGCTGGAATCGTATTTCAAAATGATATAAAAATATTTACTTACTTAACTCTAATTCCTTACCAAAATTATATCGGCAATTACAATAATAATTTATATCTTCTGATGTTTTCAATGACCCAAAACTTCTTTACATTACTCAGTTATGTGTATGTAGCAGACTACTACTGCTACCATTTTTTTTTTATAAATACAAAAATATAAAAAATTAAAGATGTAGATGTAAAAATTAAGATGTAAGATGAAAATAATATTAATGATATACTTAGATAGATTTCATACAGGCCTGTCACCTTGCTGCCGCCAATCTTAAAACCCGGTTCACAATATCTGATTTCTCATCTGACTTGTCAATTTGTCATATGACTTCTCATATGAGAAATATTTTTACGTTCAGACTATATGATTTTTGATATTATAGAAGTTATGGCTTTTATGATTGGCTGTTATGATGGCATGACTTTAGCTATGACTTTTCGTATGACTACGTCATATGAGAAATCATATAGTGTGAACTGGTTTTAAAAGGTATTCGAAAAGAAAAAATTAACGTGATCTCTAAATATAAGTTAGGATTCTCCACAGTACGGTAGGCGGTAGGTGCATAGAAATGGATCTGGAAATCATTTTTAATGATATCGGTCTGCTATTCAAACTTGAAACACACCTTCCATATATTATCTTCCATCAGATACTCAAATCTTATATTACCAACAGACATTTATTTACGAAATTTAAGGACGAAATTTAAGACCAGCAGTCTGGCGTAAATCAAACACGGATAGACAGATAGACTACAGAGCGGGAAACCGCGGTTCTAATCCTGATTAAGTCAGATATGTGCAAGCTGTGATTTAAAAAGTCCAAAGTCGATCTGTGGACTATGGGGAAAGCAAAGAGAAACCACTTCATTAACATTTCCCTAGTAAAGTCTTCATGGCTTAGCCAGGAAGATCGCCTACATCTAAAGAAGATATGGCACTAAGAAGAAGAAGAAAAAAGACAAAATATAACTACCTCTATCCGTCGACTCTGAAGTTTCATATGGTCTACCAAACCAACAACTACAAATACAGTTATTGTAACATTTGCTGATGATACCGCAATTTTGGTTTTTCATTTCGATCCGAACATGGTGTTGAGATACTTGAAAATCCACATTACAAAATTTGAAAGTTGGTTGAAAAATTGGCGTACCAATAGTCCAGTCAAAATAGACATTTCACTTTGCAAAAATTCGCATCCAGCTGAAAATTGGCAAAGACCTTAAATGCACTATTACAAACAAAATATCAAAAGTCCCCACCGATCCCACTTCTGCTAAAAAAGTTATTCAAGGTCAAAGGTCAACAATATCGGTTTTTTACATTTTGCTCGTAAATGATAAGTGTTATCGTAAAAATAGGTTAGACAAAAATTATAGATCATGAAATTCTCTACAAAAATTATTCTTATACTTTCTTTCGTACGAATCGTTATTCCTGAGATATCACGATTCAAAAGTTGGGAAGTTTTATTAGACAGTGTCCTATTGATTGAAAAAATGGTAATATTGGTAATGATTAAATGATTATCGAAATCGCGATATATCAGGAATAGCGATTCGTACGAAAAAAAGTATAAGAATAATTTTTATAGAGAATTTCATGATCTACAATTTTTGTCTAACCTATTTTTACGATAACACTTATCATTTACGAGCAAAATGCAAAAGATCGATATTGTTGACTTTTGACCTTGAATAACTTTTTTAGCAGATGTGGGATCGGTGGGGACTTTTGATATTTTGTTTGTAATAGTGCATTTAAGGTATATGCCAATTTTCAGCTAGATGCGAATTATTGCAAACTTTGCACTTTTTTTTGTCTATTTTGACTGGACTACAAAGCAACTGTTTAAAAGTCAGTACTTACACGTAGAGTTGCGGTACTGGGAGAAAAAAAGGTGTAGCCAAAATCCGGCGCTTGACACCCAATTCCACTAATTGACACCAACATGAACACATTTGTACGAATTTTCATTACTGCACATTAGCTCCGCCTTCTCTTCACCCAGTACCGCAACTCCAACCTTCACAAATAGAAGGGACAGTTGTCCTTCTGTCAGCCTTAATATAAATCTTCTAACGCAAAAAGAAAAAGTCAAGTGCCTGGGTATGGATTTAGATAGAGAATTGACATGAACTAAACACAATCGGAACAAAAGATTTCAAATTGGTCCTTATTGCACCGCAATTGGTGGTCTCAACGACTACAGTCAGTGCACCAAGTGTTTGCACTTCTATGTCGAGATTCCTAATTCACCTCCGGCTATAACGCCATACAGCACCCCTAGGTATATGGGCTTGGCATTTTCTAATTGCCAGATCACGAGAGACAGGCCGCTTTGAGGCTTAGTGTCGAAAGTCCGTCTGTTCAGGCGCAAAGTTCTGCAAGAAAAATTTTTTGCAAAACTACAACCACTACGAGTTCAGGACATCCCCGTTAGGAGGATATCCCCCGGGCACCTACCTCTGTGGTAACTTTTGTTTTGAGAACTTACATACTGCTATGATATTCGCCCTTAAGCAAAATACTCACCCCAAAAAGACCACAAAACTAGCTTTATGCCGGAGTAGAGTTTTTCTCTTATACAGGGTCGATGGATTCAACGGACGAAATAAAAAGATAACAATTTGAAAAACGCATAATTTATTAAACCAAAATAACTCCCTGTGAAAATTTGCATCAATTTTGCTATGGACAATAAACTTGTCCCGAACCAAACGTGTTAATGTGCAATAATTCAAACATCCAGAATTACATTTAATTCCTCATTAAATTCAGGTGCTAAATTTGGATGTCCGGTTATTCGTGTGTCAAGTGTAAACTTTAAATCAATTTTAACAATAATTTTTAATTAATCCAGTGATAACATAAATCGTTCTAAAATTGGATTTATTAAAATAAAGAACAAATTTTCTACCTTATTACTATTCACTTGGTCCAGTGCATCACCAGAAAACAGTTGGTAACCACCTTTCTGTCTACTCGGTCGGAAGTTGTTCGCAATTTTCACCGCTACCAGCAAACTGTGCTAATTTTCGTGTTTCAAGTGCCGATCAAATCTTGTTCTTTCTGTTAATCAACTTTCCAACTTGTTGATTAAATAATCCTTGTGTTGAACAACATCTAGGTAAGTAACTAATTGTTTTATTATTTTTCAATTTGTTCACCACGTGTGGACTTAACCTTCAATTTGTATCAGGTGCACAAATTTTTATAATCACTTCATTATTGCAGGTATTCAATCAACTAATACCTTATTTCATTAGAAATACACAACTGTTCACTAATTATGGATCGTAATTAGTAACTACGCGAAAACTCGATCTTCGCGAATTACTCACTTTTTAGTGAAATCACGAAATCTCACTTCTTTGATCGCCGGATCAATAAGAAGTTTTTACGAGTTCTTCCTTTGGAGACCACCAAAGAACTGCAATTGAGTTCCTTAATTGGGATTTTATCGAGAAATCTACGTGTTTCTCAATTAACAACTCCCCAAGAACTTTACACGCTCTCAATTTGAGCTCTACCAAGAGACTGAACTCTTCCCTGCTTGAGTTTTACCCAGGAACTCCACGCGCTCTCGGTTTGAGTTCTACCCAGCGACTTCACGCGCTCTCTCTTTGAGTTTCACCAAGAGACTGGCTTCATTTCTGCTCGCTGACTTTCTGTGCCTTTCAGAGTTTTTCAAAATTGACTTTCTGTGGTGGGAATTTTGTTCCTTGTTAGCTAAAATAGCACTTCTGGCAGGTAACATAACGCCGTTAATTGCTTGTGCACTAAATTATTATTTTCACTTTGCTTTACAGGAATCTGTCGTTGTTTTTAAAATTAAAAATCATTCACAGGATGTTACACAAATTTTGTACCTTACAAATAAATTCAAATTTGTTTGTTTTGTGTGTAGAATCTGTTACAAATAGTGGTTTTCATGTAATTGATGCAAATATCACTTTTATGTCAGCCAAATCAACTGATTATTGAATTTGAAATTAAATTAAATTAAATTACTCCCTTACCTGTCTGCTTTTACCCTTAAATGATAAAAATATCACAACAATACATACCACAACAGTTTTTGTAATCGTAATCTGGTTGCGATCTAACACCCCGATGTGTTTAAGGCCATTTGCATGACCTTAGCACAAATTGAGCCAGTTTGGACTAGATTGTCTTGTGATTTCCTAGGTGGCGTGGTTATTAAATAATTACGTTTTTACTCAGTTCCTTGCTTCATGAGGGGACTCATGCGTAAGGACTTTGACGCCACTTTGCAAAGTGGTCATCTTTTGAGGATTTTCAACCCCCTGTCCTGACTAATCGGATAGGATTATTTATCAACAAGGCGTTTATGGCTCCTTTTGGCTCAGAGTACCTGTTAATAGCTATATGTATGTTTGATTTTCCTGCACCAGGGACATGTTATTGTAGTAACCGTGTCTCTTAATCATAGTATTCTCTCATGTGAAACTATTGAGCAAATAGAGGAGGCACTACACCTTCATGTCCTGAGAAGAAGCCAACAGGTTCGAGTCCCTTGTTGATTACCTCACCGCAGTGTTGGTTTATTTAGTCGTGGCAAGTCATTGTAGTAACCGCGTGTCTACCTAAGTGTATAACTTCGCTGAATGGGGTTATGTTCAGTCGATAGAGGTGGCATAGGAACTGAGAACCCTTGAGATACTTGTGCTTTTTCCTCAGCAATGATCTTGTATACTAAGGCGTAACGAATCCTCAGGTCGTCAGTTTGGCCAGATTTACTTAGTGATCAAGTCCATTGATAGAATTCAATCAGGCTTTTAGATTTATATGAACTTATATGAACTAGTAAGATTCTTTTTACTCCGTGCATTAGGTTTTCGTCGGGGTCGGTTACGCGGGTCCCTCCCATACCTCATGTTACTAACGATGCCGCCTTTGCTTCGTATGAGTAGAATTGGTTGGAATTTCCAATCAGTTTTTCATGTGGAACTACAGGTGGTGTGGGTTTACTCATTGTCCCAGTTGCATTTGCTAGGGTTCCCATTAGCGATTAGCAATAATTAGCCTGAGTCAGGTTACTGTCCTACTACGTTTCATAGTGATAGTCAGCCTTTATTAGACTTCTAATGAGTTCTTTGAGGTAAGTCTAAAGGGTCAATCCTCTTCAGTCTCGTAACTCGGGGAACTACAATTAAGTCTGCAGCTAGTGTGGTTGGATTCCCGGTTGCCTAAACGTAGCTGATATTTGGCGCTCATAGGGGGGGATATTTCTTCCTTGACTGTTTTAATTTTCAAGTCATGATGGACGATTTGGTTTGTTACGTACCATTGTGCATCACAAATACAGCACAGTACTTTTTACTGAAAGCGTTGAATTTTTATTATATTTGTATTTCTGGCAGAACCCCATAACTGTGTGCCATAGGTCCAAATAAGTTTTAATATTGCCTTGTATAATAAGAGTTTATTTTCCATTTTGAGTTGGGAGTGATGCATAACACAATACATTTTTCGCCCTATTTGAAGTCTATTTTATTATACCAGATATGTTTAGACCACGTGAGTCTTCTGTTTAATTTTATTCCTAAGTATTTTACTTCTTCTTTATGATAGAGAGGATTATTATGTAACGTTACACTGGAGCTTGTATTTCTCTTAACGGTGAAAGTAATATGGACTGACTTGCTGTTATTGACCTAAATGCGCCATAGTTTCAGCCATTCTTCCAATTTATTAAATGAATTTGTATCAGGCGAGAAACCATTTCAGGATTTGATAAACGGGTCGTTTTATACTTATTAGCATTGCGCGAATTGTTGATGTCATTTTTTGGATTATCGGATAATTTCAATTAATCTTGTCGACAAAATGCTATATAGGTAAAAACTTAAAATCAAATTATAACCAAATCCATAACTGTACGTCAGTGATGAGATCTAACAAGATCGAAACATGTCTGTCGTTGTTGTGGTTTGGTTATAATTGACTTACTTTCGAATTTTTTCCATAGAGAATAGTCGGTTGATTTTGTTACACAGGTTTTCCAGAAAAGTTTTGACACCCTAATTTTTGTGGTCAGCAATTGTTTCTTTTACCGTCTTGATGACTCTATTTAGGTTAGATTTATCGGTTGGGCGTCTAGTAACACCAAATAAGGTGTTATAATAAGGAACTACCTCTAGCATTCCTGCCTAATAAACTTGATTTTGATCATTGATCGTTTCTGACTTTCTTCGTGCTCTATCAGTGTTTATTATCACCATGCCATAAATTTTATATTGGGGCTGTAATGACTATAAATTATTTGTTTTAAACGTTCACCTCTATATTGGACAAGCAAAATATGGAAAAGGAATGAAGTGTGTCACTTCTCCCTTATATATTCTACCAAATGACTAGCCTAAGTTGGATGAATTTTTAAAAGTGGCAAGTAGGCAATGTGCTAAGAAGAAATTAATTAAATTTTACGAACGTTGCAGTTGTACTATACGCTTATACCTATTTGATAATAAATTATTAAAGTTTTTCAATTTATAAGTATTGGTGTTTAGAAACATTTAATAAGAATTTTCGCAGTGCTATATTATATCTACAAACTCCTATAATAGAGAAATAAGACAAAGCCAAGGAAATGAAGGCTGGCATATCTCAACATTACCGCAGGAAGCATATTGTGCTTTGGCTAAACAATGTTAGCAGCGACCGCCATCTACATTTCATTAGAAAAGTTACACAAAGCGTTATGCCAATATTCTGCAGACGAGCTTTTTATTTTTAGGTTTCAATATAATGAATCGTATCTGTAAAGCACACAAATGGTATTATATTGTTGCGTATTTCTCAGCTACCTACCTCTTTATCTAAGAAAAATACAAAAATTTTATAATTGAATACTTAAAGAAAATTTTCTCTTGTATTAAATTTTTAAACACGGAAGTTTATAAATTATAATTTTTTATAAGCGCACATTAATTAATTTTTTGATTTATTCCTTCCTAAAATCTGTTCACGTAGGAGTTGGAAAAAAATGGTTTAATTGTATTGATCTTGCAAATTTTGCAAAACAGATAACTTATGCTACTTTACTGATCCAATCGAAAGGTTATCGCTTCGGCTCGTTCTGGAAGTCAAGGAGTGATATGTGTTACCTAGAATATTTTTTCGTTTACCGGTAATATCCTCCAAAATAAAATAGAACAATAACTCTCATATATTGATTCTTTTATTTCGAAACAGAAACAAATCAACTTATTACCATTGAATCACTTTTACTGGTCCCTTGTTACTTTACTGTTCTAGTTCTGTAAAGTTCAATTTTTTAGTTTAAAAAATGTTCAGAAATGGTTTCCGGGCCAACATAGAATGAAATCTATTAAATATGTTTGTAATGGCAAACCCAGAAGGGTAATCTGCCAAGAAAACCATTTGAACTTAAAAATTTAATATTAAAATTAATGGTCATGACGCTTCTGTCAAGAAGTATACAAAGAAGAAGAAATCTCGATTAATAATTTAAGCACCGTATGCTCACTTTGATTATGGGTGTCCATTAAACTAGGACAAGGTGCTAGTGGGAGTGGACGTGTTAGACACGTCAATGAGTGCGAAGTGGTTAAAACAGATAATACTTAAAAGGTAGATGTGCTTATTTATGTACATATAATTATAAGTAATTAGGTATAATAGCTTACCTTAAATACCTTAGTGTGGTATTACAATATATTATATAAAAAGGAAAATTATTTAAGGCTTTTAAGTCCGCATTAAAATTTAAAAACATTTAGCTAAAAACTTGGTTACAAGGAACGGTAAGAAAGACAGCGATATCAAAGTTTGTAAAGTTTAATGTAAATAATTTTCAGAAAGCTGGAAGATATAAACAATAATAATATACAGACTAGCTTTTAAGTTAACGGTTATAATTAGTTTTGTAATCAATGTATGTAACAGCACACCTGAGTTAGTGAAACTACACTGTTAATTTTAAAAGAAAATGTTCGGGAAGAAAATATTTTCCACTAATTACGCTTAACTTTTTAAATAATTAAAATTTCAATTTAGCATATTATGCTTGTAAAAATTACCTGTATTAATTTGAAAGTAAATTAATTATTTTAATTTTTCGCAAGATTTATTATAAAGAAATATTAAAATAACAGTGTAGTTGTAAAAAGCGTCACAAATCTTGCCAGTTGCTCAGTAAATCAATGTACTAATTAGTGGGAGTAAGTGGTTATTTTTAATTGCAAATAGTGATAGCAATTAACATGGAGAATGGCGGTGGTATTATTATGTAAATGCCTCTGGCCCGCACCTGAGCCTCATGATCTATCGGTTGTAGAAATCTTACGATGCGCCTCTCCTTCTGTTTTGTCTTTAACTAAATATTTAATTAACTCAATTATTTATCTTTTCTTCAGAACTTACATAATGGAATAATTAAATTATAGTTTACGAAAATTAATTTGATATGTACCTACCTGTCATCTCGTTAACTATACACAGTATACTAGAAGATATTATATTATGTAGCGAGTACCTACTTCTCACAAGTGAATTGTTTATTGTATGCATGATATACTCTCTAATTTTTTTATTCATAAAAAATATATAAGAGCACTTGGTGCGAGAGGCAATTTTTTAACACATAAATACTCTGCTATAAAATAGTGGACATAAGTATGACTTTCTTTAATAGGAGGGCATTAGACTTTCATGTTACGAAATTTTCGATTTTAGGTATCTACTAATTATTATCTGATTTTTTGTACTATTTTGACTTTATAGCATTTAGAAATATATTTTTCTAAATATTTTCTAACATGTCAAACGAAAGCTATGGAAAACTATCGTTTAATGCAAAAATGAAATTAAAATAAGTCAATTTCTTTTCGAGTTATTACGAAAATCATTTGAGAAAATATTATAAAGTACTTTTTGTAATAACTCGAGAATTTTTGCATGAAGTGAAAATAAACATCAGTGCAGTGCATATATTTAATATTAAATAGGGTACATTGGGGTTTATTTACATTATTGTAACAATATTACAATATTGTAATAATAATAATAATAAAAATAAGTAATAATACAATATTGCGCTCGATCGCTTTCGTAATTATGGATGCTAAAATTTATTTAGGAAATTATCTTACCTCGGTCAATGATAAATCTTTATAATTTTGGCTAATAATTATCGAAAGTATGTTGCTTAGTAACTGCCCGACGCGACGCTGTAAAAACTCAAAAAGAGAAGAATTTCCATTTAGAACATTTTTGAAAATAATCCAGAAGTGGATTTACTGGGGTCAAATAACAACTTACTAACTTTAGAAAGAGCATTAAATGCTTGAGGCTTTTCAGTACGAGAAAGGAACGAGAAGCCAGCTTTGCTTTTGGGTGCTTCGTCAATTTTAGCCATAATTTGTGAATTTTTGCCAATTTAAAGTTGAGATTTGTGATTATTAGTTCAATTTCAAGTAGCTGTAGTGTTTGCGATCAATGAACGTACATATTAAATTTTAATAAATATATTATTCATTTGTTTAACTATAAGGAAACAGTTTTATTTAAATTCCATAACAAAAGATCACGGGTACATTTCCAAGAGATCTCATGCGACCAAATGAACCATTGAGCTTAGCTAACAATAATAGTGTATCAACTTTGATCTTACAGGAAAAAGCGATATGAGTTTCAAGCAAGCACAATTGAAATTTTGAAAATTATTTAAGCTTCGAAACGTAATGTAAATTGTTTGTACTGTTTAAATATTTATTTATTGATGAAAATCGCGATTTTGCTCAAAAATATCTTAATTAATCAAGTTGTACCATTAATCATAGGACCACTCTTTCAAAGGAATTAAGACATTATGAATTAATGTCAAATCTATCGATTAAATACATGCAACTGCACAGTAATAACTTAATATAAATTTTATTCCGAGGGGTACTAAACATGGGTATTGAAACAGCGTAAATTTCATGTTTCTCATTTGCAACTCAATCAAGCGGTTAGCAGGATAATAAATTTAAAAGAAATTGCAAAATGAGCTTGAAACTAATAAATTGTATTCTTTTAACGTGCATACAAATGGACAGAATTAAATTAAAACATAATTAGAGCTTCACAAATTCTGCATAACTCTAAACTGACAGTTTTTAGTCAATAACACAAGAAAATATAAGCGGTTTGGAACCTATATAAACAAATACAGTCTTGTTCTGAATTTTGTTGATGCCGCCTATTTGGCAAAAGATCTGATTTTAAGAGAACTTGATTGACAGTTCTACCACCGCTTGGTGGTAGAGGTACCTAACGTATATTGTAATTAATCTTGTTTAGGCAATCGATTTTCACGAAGCTCCTCTAGTTTTTACCACCAGCTTAACGGTACGGATAATAACAGTAACAATACAAGATTAACACTAAAAATATCACTTTCATTCAAAATTCTTGGATAGTTGATTGGAAAATAATTCATTTAGCATTATTTTGAATTAAAATTCATTAGAAAAGTTTTCAACTTTTTTAATTTCATGATTTAGAAGTAAATAAAAACATAATACGTATTTAATGAATATAATAGTATTATACCTATACTTCCATCTATGGTATAACAGTAATATTGGTAATATGGTTTCTGTAATGTAAGTATTATATTCCACAAGTACTATTTACATTAGTATTATTGTATACGTTTTTGGAGATATAATAATTATAATATTTTTTGGTTGCCTTTTTATACTAGATTTAGCCGTAAATTGTATTATATCGGATATATCCAACCCTACAGTCAGCATTTGGTTACATTTGGCATACGAACGAATACATTTTTAAATTTTAAGCATATATATAAATTTAATATATTTCGATATATTATTAACCTTTAAGTGGTGCCGTGAATTTTTCCTACATAGTAGTGCCGTGGGCGTCTTTGGAACGCCCATATGTTTTATTTAAAAATATTGTTTTAAATGTTAAATAAAAGCATTTTTATGTCATATATTGCAAGAATAGATCATTACCTAATATTTTATGCACTTTTGAAACAATAAATAAAAGGCGTTAATGAAATATCGGTGTTTATTTGCAAGTTGAATTTTAATTAAATTTTTCAATAAGTAAATATACAAAATTGAAATTATTAGTAATTGGAATAGCATTTTGTTACAATTTATAAATTATAATAAATAATAAAGAAAAAACTAATTGAAAACCGTCGAAAATTAGAAAATTTAAAATTAATTTATCTCCCTCCTTATCTATTACATTTACTTCCTAAAGCAGCTGCACTATTTTGTTACGTTTTTAATACATACGTAAGTAGTGCCGTGGGCGTCTCATCGACGCCCGGCAAATTCATCCTTTTGCTAAATTGATCGTTTTAGGAGTTTTACAATCGAATTTTTAAGAAATCTGTTAGGGGTATGTTCCTAACACTACAGACGAGGAATACATAGAAGCATTTTTTTAAATTATCAAAAATAACAAAATTACAGTCATTTTAATTTCAACTTTGCCTCAAAGACGCCCACTGCACCACTTAAAGGTTAAATACATTATAATAGTTAATAATACAATGGATATATACTTGTAAGTGTATATAAGTATCCAAAAAAAATTGGATATAGTTCGGCCGGAATGAGATGACTGGATGGTAGTCAATTTCTTGCGCAGTTGATGTGGAGATAGAATGTTCCTGCTCCGTTGTGCATTTAATTTTCGTTTGTGCACATTAGCTCCTCCCAATAATTTTATTCCGGCTGAACTATACCTCTGCTTAATATATTACCTAATATTTTACCTTTTAAATTAAAGGAAAAACCTTGGCTTGCAAGCATAAGAGCATTAAAAACAAAAAAGATTGAGCAGGAGAGAGTAGATCATGTTTAGTGCGTCCGCTACTCGTATACTACGTACAAAGCTATACTAAAGTGTCGACTGGTCAAGCTTTCGTTGTGTAATTTATCACCATGTGACCGCTTGACGCGTTTCGGACAACCCGTCCCCTTCAGGCAGCTATACATTTGAAATATAACGCCAAATCCATAGTTATATGAGTAACCTATTTAATGAAATGCCTATTAATAATATTAAATTAATGAATGACGTATCCTAATAGTTTAGTAGTTAACAGTTACCCCTATTCATACATAGTTAACCTGATTAATTTCGCAAATATTTAAAATTATAGATAATTATCAATTATTATCTACCTTTGCAATATTTACAAATAAAGAAATGTTTTAGCTATTAACTAATATTTCTTGTTTTTATATTGTTTTCATAAAATATTTTCCTAAAAAAAATTTAAGCGTAAATATATTGTACTATTTGACGTCAAATGCAAAAGCATTTATCAAAACTCATTTTAGCGTCGACTGATATGTATGCAAATAAACCCATACATAACCAATGATGCAAATTCAGAGAAAGTGTAATGAAATCATTTGGCATTGAAATAATTAAATAATCAAACCCTCACAATTATAGATACATACACATCATACATTTGCTTGCTTTGAATATTTAATTTTTTTGTGTAGAAACAAAATGTGATTTATTTGTAATCAAATTACAGTTTATATTATTTACATAACTATATAAAATAAAGTATCAATACAAATATGTTTGTAATTATTACTTTGTAATAGTGCATTTATTAAAACAGCATAACCATATAATACTACAAACTTTAATATTTATTGTAAATCAATAATACCTATATAATTATATAAATAAATAATAAATGTTAACGTTCAAAATTGATTGAAGGGCTGTGTTGTTACCAACCACATCGATAGTATATTCCATTCATAGGGTGATTAAAAAATTATCAGATCATTTAATTGCACCTAACATTGTAAGCTGTAAGTAAAATTAAATACCAAAGAAATATTATTAGTATGATCACCTTCAAATTCTTTTATAACATAAAAGCAATGCTTGATATTTTTTTTTTTTTGCAATTGCTAAGTCTATCATTATGGTAAACCACACGCATATTTGGTATAAACAAACTTATGGTGCATATCATACTTATAATAACTGAAATAACTTAATTGCCTTAAAATTATATTAGACAAAATTGTTGAAATTTTCAACATGGAGATTGTTTGATCTGTCATTTCCAATGAAGTAATTAATAATACTCAGTAATTGATAAATTAAGGCATTGCATGCATTGTGACCATTGATTAGTGTTGTGCTAGTCATGTACCCGCTAACTAAATATTAAATTATAAGCACTTGTCTAGTTATTTACGCTCTATATATAATTGCGTAATCTAGATTACTGTAAATGACCAATTTTTATACAGGGTGATAGAACTGTAGAAAATCCAAAAATAATGCAAGAAGAAACAGATCCTGAAAATTATAATACTTATAATATTTTAAAAGTTGGATTTGATTTAGAAAGAATATTCTGGTTTTTTTTATTTTTATTTTGAATTTAAAATTACAATATTTTCATTAATAAAGCATCTGACGATGGAAAAACTTTATCCAATGTGAATACAGTAAAAATTCGATAATGTGAACGCAAAAATCCAAAGATATGTTCAAATTAACGTATTTGTTCACACTAAAGGTGGTGCAAATTAGTATTACAATAAATTATATTAGGTTTTAATGTGTTTTTAAACTATACTAAGAATTTTATCACTATTGGTTGCTAATAGCAAAAATTGTTGATTTGACTACTCCATTATTTTTTTAGAAACAGCAGTCATAGTAATTTTCTTATTGTATTATTTTGCCTCTTTGGATCTCTTCCGTTGTGTTATGTTAAGAACTGATGCGAACTAATGGAAAAAAAAAAATAAAATAACAAACAACCTAAACTGTAACTTTTCCAAACTTATCAGAGCTTACGTAATTTGTTAAACTGTGCCCTTCTTTTGAAAATAAATTTGTGGTCAGTGAGTGAGTGGATTTATTGTTATCAATAGTAGTTAAGGGGGCTAGTGAGTTATTTTGGAGGCAGGGAATGCTTTCCTAAGTCGCCAAGAAGTAAAAAGGTACTAATTTTTGAGTGATTTTGATAACAAACAAGATTTAATTATTTTAATTAATGCAGTTGACAAATTGAGGGTTTCTGACCCCTTCCCTAAAACACTTGGTTAAATCCGTCGTTAGTCTGTGATAAACGGTGCTGTACAACGAGAAAAGGATCTTAGCAATTATGTGTCCAATACTGACTCGCATGAATGAATTAACTGAATGTTTATTATGTAAATTGGGAAGAAGTGCGAGGCCGGAAGCGGAGCTTTGTTAGGAGAGGAGATCGCGAGGCCCAGCTATGTTTTATGTTGATGGAAAGCGATATCAGAAAACTAGATAAAAAGAGTGGTCGTTTTTCAGTGCGCATGTTTACCATCAAAATGGCGACCGCTTGCTTTGTTTTGTTTGCTAACGAAACCCGAAATTTGGAGTAAATCTCTATCTGCTCTAAATCTTTGTTTTCATTAGCCAAATATTATGATTTATTAATGAAACCCAAAGCAAAGAGTAGCCATTTTATTGGTAAGAGTGGTCACTGAAAAATTATCACACTTATTATTTTTTGGGGTCCTCTTACATCATCATTCATCACACAACATAGCTTCGCACTTTCTACATCGCGTAACATTGTTTGGCTTGCGGCCTCGCACTTCTCCCCAACTTCCATAATAAACATCAAGGTGTCGATGTCGTACAAAATTTAATTTGTATCTCATCCGTTATGTGTGATTGACTGACGCGAATGAATGGAATAACCATTTTCCCGCTAACGACCGCTCATTCACTGACCTATCAAAGCGGTTAATAAGTGGGCAGAATAAACATCAATAATTGAAGATTGTCTTAAATTTCAAGATGCAATAAATTCGATAAAACGCTGCTGTATCTCCAATAAGCTTAAATTAAATATAATAAAATGTATAGTGGTGACATACGCGAGAAAGAAAGTAATCTATGCGATTACATATTATGCAGACAAAACAAGTCAAAACACTGTTATCAGATGTAATGAATTTAAAGACTTGGGTATTCTATTTGGCAACCAATTAAGTTTCGGTTAGGCACATAGATGTCATTGTCAATAAATCTCTAACGACTCTTAGCTTCGCACTTCGTAACTGTAGAGACTTTTCGAATATAAGTAGATTTAAAATCATCTACTATGCATACGTTAAGAGCATTTTAGAGTATGGGTCTCTTATATGGTAGAGGTAATTTTATTCATAGTGGTTGGCACGTGACTTTGGCATGCGCGCCAAATATGGAAGGAGGACGCTTGACACCCAATTCCACCAATTCACACAAACATAGAACCGAAATGACGAATATTCATTTCTGCACATTAGCCACTCCCAACCACTATGAATAAAATTACCTCTACCCAATCTACAATTAATCTGAAAGTATCTGAAAGTACATATATGGAACATCTCCGGTAAACGGGTTTGACCCCGAATTGTTTCTAAACCTTTTTGATTTTCAATCTTTAAACTTGGAAATCGGTAGAACGCGAACGGTCTAGACACGGTGACTTTTAGTATGGTAAACAACCTATAATTAAAATCTGTCAAAAAATTGCCGCAAACTAATTTGGAAGTTTTTTTATTCTGTGGGTTCAGTGTGGGCTATGTGGCGCGTAAAGTCATAATATCATATCTTTTAACCATTTATTTCTTTTAATTGTAATATTACTTTCTAAAATATTATGTTTTCGTCAATTTTTACACTAATAGTTTTTTATACTAATTTCAAAAACGACAAACGATCTGTTTGAAATTCTGAGGTGGTATTATTAAAATTTTAATTTATAAGATACATAAAATTAATTTAAACTGAAACTTTTTACGCACCCGCATGCCCCCACCTTTATTTAATTCAAATGCACTACCCACGTTACCGTCATGTCAATTTATTCTGATAAGATTATTAAAATTTAAATTTTATAAATTATTTGACACTATTACAAATTTACCGTTACAGTGTTTGTATGTAGTAACCATTGGGAAATAGTAATTTTAGGAATGAAAGACAAAAATAATATTGGACAGATTTTCTTTCGTAATATTTACAATTTCGGTAAATTTGTTAAACAGTAAAAAGTACTGTTAGTAGTTAATCTATTTTTTTTATGTACATGCATTAATTGTGATAATATTAAACAGTACCTACTCAATTATTTAAACCTCGGTACGCCTTTTTAAAAATAAAAACCACAGCAGTTTAACTATTTTTATTATAAATCATAATAAACATACAAAATTAACATATTAATAATAATATTAATCACACAATTTAATTTCAAAGATATGTAGAGTCACTGTCTAATTTGCTCAATTATTTTTCCAATATTAGTTTGCTTTCGCTTGCTTTAAAATTGTTTCAATTTCGTCACGATCTGAAAATTGTGGTATAAAAATTAATAATATTAAGAAATTAAAAGATTCATACTTCCACAAAGTTTCATGCAATCTTCAAGAGTATCAAAATTATTATTGTTTCCTTCACATCCACCGTAGATGAAGCTCTCACAACTACCTTTTTCTACGTCGTAGCTCCAACGTGAAAAACTACCTCGACATGTTCCTATTATATGTGCAGGTAAAACACACGAAGATGCTATGAAATTAACAATAAATTAAAACCTAAAAAAAATACAATATTTATTTATTACATACCAGTTCTAATCTTGGTACTTTCGGCAAATAGAGCGCAACAAGCAACGACAATGGTTATCCATAAAATGAAAGATTGACGAAGCATTTTGAATGTAAAAATTGATTGTGCACGACAATAAAAGAATCAAGAACTCTGTATGAAGTAAGTACTACGTATGGTAAATTGTACACTACCGACGTTGCTTTATATATCGATTAGCACAAATATTGTAAAAAGTGGGTGATACCCGCTCAATAATTATCGCCTGAATATTATCATAAAATTAATAAATTGATTAATAATTAGCTAAGGTTAAATGTTATTTATGTAATGAATAATATGTCGTAATGTTATAATTAAAATTTCGATTATTATGCAAAAAAAGCTCTTATTTTGAAGCATATTTACTTCGCCATAAGTTTAATTATGAAGAGGAAGGACATTTTTTTCATTAGATCGTTTATATGTTCTTAGTCACATTGGAATAACAGAATTGATTGAAATTTTAAATTGCTGATTTCTACTATCAGTTATGTACATTTTTCAAATGCAATATTTCTTATTTAGATCTTAATTTCTCTGCTTTCTTGAACTTTTTGAACGAATGGTTTGTGTAGTTGGGAATGGAACTATTTCAACATTTATGAGAAGTTTTTTTTTTAAACGATTATAGAAGATTATATGAATATCACAGAATATGTGTAAATATTGTCCTATACACAGCTATTACGAAAATTAAAAATTAGATGACGCAGGTAGTAAAGTAACCACTTATATTTTCCACGGTTAGCTCTTGAGACTCAAATATTTTTAACTTTTCCTGAAGAATAAAATAAACCAAACTCACACAATGAAAAACTGTTTCTAATAGAAAACTAACTTTAATCAATTTAAAAGGATAAATGTTGTGCATAATTAAATGAGAAACATTCAACAGTTCAGTCATGGGATTTGATCTCATTAAACTCAGTTTATAACCAACAATCTTTTCATGTGCCTCTAAGAATATATTTTAAATTTAAAAATTAACCTGTCGTTTAGAAACACAGGCATGAAAATTTCACAATAAATTCACAATAAATTAAAGTGGATAATACTCTCAGGAAAAATAACTCAGTCGAAGACGCCAAATTAAGTCCAAATTAAGTCCAAATTTGGACACTTGGAAAACACAGGAGGAACACAAAGGACGTCTGTCTTCGATGCAAAACGATGCAAAACGTTTATTGTATTGAAAATACAACGATTTTAGCTGCTTGACAATACAATGTGAACTCATTGTGAACTACATGTGAACTGCATGTGAACTGCTTTAACTTTTACGTTACATAAAGTTTTATTTCTAACAAATGCTTACTAATTAGTTTACAATAATTTGAAATTAGATCAGTTTGTTTGTGCAGTCCCAGGCTCATAACCTTTATGGGAAAGCCATCCTCGTAAGATTGTTGCATTTCCGTTATGGTGGGAACATAACACCCGCGTTCCGTGTTTTACTCCAATAGTTCTGTATCCTCTATAAAATTGAGGATTCGACCTATGGGAACCTGATTTATCTCACCGAGAGTCGGATATAGACAATCAAGATGTTTAGGGGCTAGAATTATGCATACACATAGTATGTGGTGCGGAGTTTCCTCCTCCATCCCGCATAATCTACATGTAGGATCTTCCACAACACCTATTGCGTTAAGGTGTTTGTTAAGACAGCAGTGTCCGGTAAACAGTCCTACTATCTTTCTCAGCCGCACTCTGCTCAGCTGGCCTGCTCAACGGGCCTGGCTTACACTGTTACACTAATTAAAATAAAACAATTTATTTATTTACGACAAATGGAGGAAGAAAGGGACATTTCTTGGACGTTAGCTTATCTAGGAACGTGGATTTCTCATTAGAATTCAATATCTATAGAAAGCCGACAACGACGGACATTGTTATCAGTTATCACTTGTTCAATGTTCATCTAATCAATCGAGAAAAATAAAGACGTCTGTTTCCATTCATTCATAGACTCTTTAGCCCTCTCCCGAGGTCACGGTATATCTGACAGATACATGCAAAATGTTTTCTTAACCTTCATCCGCTCGCGTACGCGGCAAATTGGCCGCATTTTTAAATTTTCTCTCCCATTTTCTTCCAGAGCGTCATGGGAGGGGTGGGAAGGGCTTGTATTCTCTAATTACTATCTCCTCCAATAGACCATGCTCGTGTTCTGATAAGAAAGCTCCATCAGCCGGTTCAGTACAGCCACAAACTACCCTAGGTGTCTTAATGCGACCAATTTGCCGTATAGCGCAATCGATAACGTAACTTTTTATCAATACTCGAATGTTGGTTTTACTGAGAAAATATTAGTAAATATAAAATAATAAATTAGAGACATATTTTGAGAAATAAAATATTATTACAAATTGAGTGTAGTAAACGATTACAGTACATTTTGAATTTTTAAGTTAAGTTTCCTGTAATTTTTTTAAATTTTAAATATAACTTTGATTTTAAATTTTAATATAGATTTTTTGTCCAAACATGTACTTGTAATGTTATGTCAGAGTTCATAAGTCCTAAACAATTTAAATCATGCACTTTGAATGAAGAAAAACTCATGAAAACGATAAAAATCATATGCGGCCATCAAATTGCCGCATACGCGATCGGAAGTGTAACTTTTATAGGCGCGAGCGGATGAAGGTTAAATATTTTCGAAATTATTTAGCGCATAGCACAAGGCTTTGACTAGCTGTGCATACATATCTTAGAAATGATAAGCCGTATCGTTTACGATATAGTTTTGATTACAATCTGTTTAACTTTTACTTATGTGGCTTTGATACTTGAAAAAAAAGTGGTTAATCCCTTCGAAACAATTTTCGTAAATAAATTGTTTTATTTTATTTTAGTGTAAGCAATTACTTTGCAGACTCATTTTATTTTAAATTATGAAAATATACACTTACCTACTGCCAAGGTAGCAAAAATTACAAAAGCTTATTTAGCGTAACCCTAATTAAATAAAATATTAGAAAAAAAATACGGTTTATCAAAATGATTACATTCGAATGTATAGCAGTCCTCGACCGAAATAAATTCCTAGACATCCGTCGAGAAATCCCCGCAACTGTTGGTTTTAGTTCTCTAATATGCTTAGTAGGAAAGAGACAAACACAAGATCGTAAGTGCGAACTGCCGTAGGTTGATGACTACTTGTATTACACATAAGAACAATCTTATCAACTTGCATTTAACCTTCAAGCGCACGCGCCAAGTAAAATGTGCTGGTAAAACAGATAACTCTTAGGCAAAATTTTTTAAAATTAGTTTCGCCTGCATATTACTAGCTGAACTAAATATTTGAATTTGATCTTGGTGGGAGTATCCAGTACATTATTATTATAATTACATTTTTAGTACGTTTTAGGTAAAATAAACTTTCAAAAATTTACATATGAATTCATTTTCGCTTATATATTATTTCAATTAAAGAAATTTAATTAATTGATAAATTATTTACTATATTAAAATTATTATTATTGTTATAAATAAAATTATTATGTTTAAAAATAGGAGGTGCTCTTCGTATTGGTATTATAAATATTACCTCAAAATTTCAAAGTGATCCATTTATTCGTTTTCGAGATGACTACGTATTAGTGTCCGATTTAAGTCTGGCAAATTTTTATTTCCATTTTCAATTTTAATTGTTTATAAGTAATTAATTCCACCAACTTGATTTTCTCAAAAAAATTTACAAACGGGCTATTTTGAAAAAATTAATTAAAAAAAATTTAATTAAAAAAAAAGAAATAGGAGCGGATGTTCCTTAAGGTATCATACACCTAATCTAAAAATTTGATCGCAATCCATCAAATCGTTTTCAAGTTAACTACGTATTACCACGAGTACACTGTAATATCCTAGCCTTAAACGATTATAGAAGATTATATGAATATCACAGAATATGTGTGAATATTGTCCTATACACAGCTATTACGAAAATTAAAAATTAGATGACGCAGGTAGTAAAGTAACCACTTATATTTTCCACGGTTAGCTCTTGAGACTCAAATATTTTTAACTTTTCCTGAAGAATAAAATAAACCAAACTCACACAATGAAAAACTGTTTCTAATAGAAAACTAACTTTAATCAATTTAAAAGGATAAATGTTGTGCATAATTAAATGAGAAACATTCAACAGTTCAGTCATGGGATTTGATCTCATTAAACTCAGTTTATAACCAACAATCTTTTCATGTGCCTCTAAGAATATATTTTAAATTTAAAAATTAACCTGTCGTTTAGAAACACAGGCATGAAAATTTCACAATAAATTCACAATAAATTAAAGTGGATAATACTCTCAGGAAAAATAACTCAGTCGAAGACGCCAAATTAAGTCCAAATTAAGTCCAAATTTGGACACTTGGAAAACACAGGAGGAACACAAAGGACGTCTGTCTTCGATGCAGTCTTACTCAAGATCTGAATTAATGAATTCTTATTAAGATTACTATAATTTTTAAAAATACGTAAATTGAAAAACAAATGCATACTACATTTAAAAATTCATTCTTTTCAAAAATCAAAATTTTTAAAATTCCAAAAAAAATGCTTTTCCAGTTTGCTTTTCTTATCAGTAAAATCGCAAGATGACAATATATATTAGGACCTATCGTCTTCGGTAAACTGCGGAATTTATTTTCCTTTTTGGGGAAGATCGGGGTACGTAGTAATACAAACATATAAAATTGGATGTAAATTAATTGACGATAGTGATCAATAAAGGATATAAAGCATTAATAACCCATTCTAAAAGCTACAACAAAAGATTCCAGAAAAATTGAAGACCTTGGCGGAATAAGGGTATAAGCCACATTTCAGAATTTTGACAAAATTCAATTTAAAAGTTGTTTTAAATCCACCAAATCAAATCTAAAGGAATTATAAAATGATAAAAGCATTAAACAATTTATTGGTAAACATAGGTAGTTTAATAGCTACAATTTTTATTATGTGGGTTAAACGCTATTACTGAAATTATATTAGTATGAAAACTGAATTTTCAAAGTGGCTTATACCCTTATTCCGCCAAGGTCTTCAATTAATAATAACTTTAGTAAAGATATACCAACTTATTTACATAAATGTCTTATAAATCCAGCAAGTAATTTCCAGTTGAAGATGATAGTGACAAAAAGGGGGAAAGTTGAAGGAAAATTAGCAAAATATTAATATCAAAATTAAACTTGGAAACAAATGGAATAATTAAAAATAAAGGAAAAGCAAAGAACAGAAAAAAAAACTTTCCGGTTTTTGACTAGGTACATGAGTATTTGTGACTGTATAAAGAAGATTTGTAAATAGAACACAAAAAAAGATTGTTGTACTACATAGTAGGCCATACCAGTATATTATAATATCGATATGTATATCTAATAATATACAAATAATGTAAGGTCAGTCTAATATAATATTCAATAACAAATTACGTTATCTGCACGTTTTTATATTGATTTCAACAAATTTATCGATTACACTATCGTAATAAGTAACTATAACAAAAAAAAAATAAAGTAGTCGAAATCGGCAGAGTGAAATATATTTGTAACAACAAATATTAGACAGTGGCATAACCAGAATCTTATTCGGGTGGGGATAATATTTCTTTAATAATAATGTACCTAACTTTAAAAATTGTTGAGGTAATTGAACGTAATAAAATCAATTAGATACTTATAATAGTTTTGAGGTTTCATCTATATTTGTATTACATTCAATTCATGCGATAAATTTTAAATTTATTAAAAGTAATAATGTTATTTATTTATTTCAAGAGTAGTTCTTCTTGAGTAAAAACGATCGTAATATAATTAGATGCATTTTAGAAAAACTTTTTTATTGGTAGGCTAATAATTAATTAAGGAATTTTTAAATACCATTTACACAATTTTATTTATTTTGGCTATGGCCCAAAATATCAATTGTACCAGATGCAGCTGTTTTAAACAATTTCCTACCAAATAAAATGCATTAAAGATAAGACAGAAGTTAACAGAAATGATGGAGCTTAGATATTACCAATAAAAAAAGCTTGCCGTGAAATCGCTCAACCACTGAACTTCGGTCGTGTGTGCAAGACTTTAAGCGTTACTAATAAGGGTAGAAAACCATCACTTAATTCGGTGGATGTGGAGTTTTTAAACTGAATACGGCAGTTGACAATTTTTTTAAATTTTAATATAATATGCGGTTAGAACCATTTTTGCTTACCAAATGTATACCTGATGCCTCTAGAATCCATATCAGATAATAATGCACATAACCTAAATGCTTCCCTCATCACAGAACTAAGGTCGAAAAATTTACCAAATACTCACAAAGTAAAAAAAATTGCTGTACACTTGACTTACTGCTTAAACAAGAAAACAAGATTTTATTTCAACATCTGCAATCTGATGATGGACCAAATAGATTTGTATATTGATAGTGAAATACCTAATCATCAATATTGGTCATAATATTTACAGCAAATTTCACCGATATTTACTAAAGTGAATAATACTACATATCATGCAAAATGCTTGCAATCAGTTTTTGATTTTTGGTTTACTATTAATTAGTAGTTAACTGTTGCGTTGTTATATTTTTTGATTGTAGGTTAACTACAACTTGAATAGGAATACGCATTAATAATAATTAAAGGTTAACTTGAAAGCCCATTAAACTTAACTACCGAATTAACCATTAATTGATAAACAAATAGTCAAAATAATATGTAACATGTAACTTATTTAACTTTATAAAATAAATAACAACAAATTTTTTAAATTATCAAGTTACTTTAGCATAATAAAAATCGGGCATACTTGATGAGCTTTTTATCTAATATGGTTATAGCTATTGGTGGATATTGAATTGATTTTCATTGGATTAAATTAATTTGATAGTATGTTTTTACATCGCAGAAGGCTGCATCTTTGTAATAAGAATGGATATTTAATCGTCCAAAAGTGTTACAGTAGTAGAATAGCTTTTTACTTTACCATACAACAAATATGAGTATACCATAAATATAGTACCTATGGGAAAGTTATAAAATCGAAAGAAAAAAAAAAGTTGAGATATTGACGGATTTAGAGTCCTTGGGGTCCAACGAGTTGAAAGAAGACTACCCTAATATCCAATGGAACATTTACTATGCGCATGTCGAAACTGTTGAACTTTTATTCTAATAAACCTTGTTTGCGTTCATTCTTCACTTTATATAATATTTCTTTTATTAGTAAAATCCTTTTCTCAATTTTAACATTTACCTTTAGTTACAATACAACAAAAATTTTTAAATAATGATCGTCTCCCAAAATAACCTAAATATAATCACTTAAAACAAATATTAATTATTCCAAAATTCTATAATACACACTTCAAAATTAATTTAAACCTAAATATGTATAATCGTAAGAACAAATTACGAAATTATTAAAATTAATATCGGTTGTAGATTAATAATTTGACTAAAAATTTTGAACTGTCAAAATCTCAGAATGTAAATAAGTTTGATTATGACTGGCAGGCTGTAGGGACCGCTCTAATGAACGCAAACAAAGTTTATTAGAATAAAAGTTCAACAGTTTCGACATGCGCAATAGTAAATGTTCCATTGGATATTAGGGTAGTCTGTTGAAAGAGACCAAACATCAACAAATGTCTGTGTGTCAGTGTGTCTGTGTGTCACTTAATTTTGTGTGCGCTCTAGCGCCCAAACCAATAAGAATTTCATAACCAAATTTCATATTTAGGTCTTTTATTTTAAGACTTAGAAATGATTAGATTTTGGTTGAAATCGGTTAACGGAAACTTGAGAGCGGAGAGTGGGAAGGACGCGCATTAGTGGATTAACGAGATTCCGTTCTTTTTTAAAAAAAATTTTTATTTTTTGTAATGTAAGGATCATGGGTACAATCTTTAAGCCGCTAATGGGCGCCGAATCATAAGAGCGGCCAAAAATATAAACTTCTTTTTTAACTATTTTTTTTTTTGTAATTCGGGGGTCATGGATACACTCTGAATGCTGCACATGGGCGCTGAATCATAGGGGCAGTCAGAATCATACACTATTTTATTTTTTACACTCTATTGAATTAGTATGCAAGACATAATATTATGTGATGTTATGATACCATAACATTATTGTATGGTAAAGTCATGTGATGGCCACATCTCTCACCCAGTGAGGCCGAAGGCCGAACAACCACATCCGACATTTTTTTAAATTCTGTATTATGTTATTAGTAGAACTGCAAAATTATAAATTTTTTCATTTCATGTTTTTAGTATGACCACTATTGCAAAAGATAGCTGACTAAAAATATAAAATAGTAAAAAAGAGGTTTGAAATCCCTCAAAATTTCCTATACGCATTTTCATTTGAGACGAAGGAGATAAGTTAGTATAAAAATTTCTTTTAAAAAAGTATTTGTATTTATTTCAGACCACTGTTATAAATCGAACTACAAAAAGTTAAAATGATAGTCTGCAGATATCTGTAATTTTGTAGATTTATAAACTTTTATTTAAAGAAAACTGTGTTTTCCTATATATTGCATGTAAGCGTAAATAGGAGATGGCGCTTGACGATGGAAATGAAAACATAGGTAACGCCAGGTAACGCAATAACATTGTAGTAACAAATTATAATGTGAATTGTGAACTATGTAAACCAAAATCTTTGAAAATAGTATACATACAATACATTATTATGATCAATGTTTAATTTTTATTTAGTACAGTATAAAGTATTATCAAAGATAGAAAAGCTGCAAAAGTGAAAAATGCTATACATATTACAAATTTATATGCATGTTTTTAGTCTGTTTTTTTTAAGAATCGAGTAGAAAATTTCTATTCCACGTGGATAACGTAAATGTTAACCAATGAAATTGGTTGAAATTAAATTTCAAGCAAAGTTGAACCCTATTTAAGGTTGAAATTAAATTTCAAGCAATTTCATTGGTTAACATTCACGTTATCCACGTGGAATAGAAATTTTCTACTCGATTCTTAAAAGAACAGGCTATAGTTACTAATTTTTTCTCAAATTTGTAGATGGCGCTACTGATATGGGGTTACTATTAAAAAATAATAGTAACCCTAAATCTAAAGCAGTAGCTCCATCTGCAAATCTTAAAACTGAAACGGCATGAACATTGTTTAAACTCGAACAATAAATTTTGGTATGGGACTCAACAACAGCATAGATTTTGAAAGATACATAAACTATTGCAGTATAACAGTTGATAAAGGGTATTTTTTTAGCTAAATGAGAACTTCAAATTGATATGTTAAATCCCTGGTTTATGCTAACAAGCCAACAACTGTGGAAACATTGGAGGTCAATGTTCAGCAAGCCATTTCTGAAAAGGGTGAAATAAGGTCAGAATATTGGAAAAACTGGTCAAAAATTGGACTGATCGGATGAGCTTCGTAACGATTAGTCGTGGTGGTCACATGCCGGAAATCATTTTCAAATCATAAATGGTATTAAATTTACTTTCATAAAAAAACAAAACATTCCATCAATTTTTTTAATATTTTATTTCAAATTGAAGTTCTGATGCACCTAAAAAACCACCCTATAAAAGGATATACGAGTACATTTAAACATGACATTTAAAGTACATTTGAGACGGTCATTCCCTTGCAGCTAACGCAGTTGGATGCAAATGCGGGGCACCGGGTTCAAACCTGGGGAGAGTCAAACTTTCTTATGACTAGTCTCCGTGCTTCTGAATGCACGTTAAGCCGGTGGTCCCCTGGGTTAGTAAATTGCCACCATTAACATAAAAACCAGGATACATGGCACATCTGACGGCAAGTCTAGCAAGCTACCTGATGGATGTAAAATATTTATATGCTCACAGAACCAACACTGCCAAGGAAACGTCGCAGATATTGGTAATAACAAGCCTTAAGGCTTAAACTAAGAAGAAGAAGAAGAAGAAGATTTAAGGATATTCGAAAATAACGATAAGGGCACATCCATAATCCTAAATTTTATTTTCCAACAATAATACACTCAATAATAGAATAAAAATTAAAATTAAAGAGAATAAAAATCAAGAAGCACATTAGTACAATCTAACAATAATTATGAAGTTAATAAAACCCATATTATTATAGCGCCAACTTATTAGTTTGTTTTGAATTTACAAATTCAAGTTTATAGCTATAATGAGATAATAAATTAATAATTATTTAGTACTACACTTAATTAAGGGGGTACATGCAGTCAGAGGCGTGAAAAATGGATGTTTTCAAAAATTGTTTTTGAACTATTGTATAGTTTTTTTATTAAATAAATAATACCAAGTTGTTACACTATCTATATTTTAACTAACTTTCACGAAAATTGCAAAATAAAATATTTCTTCTGGACCAAGTTATCAACTCAATTGAACCGTTAATTTGAAAAACGACACATATCCACTTTTGGTGTAAATTGAGTTATATATAGGAATCGATTCTAAATAGCAAAAGACATGTCCTGTAAAAAAATTACACACCTACAGCCCATAGCAAATTAGTAGTGGCCAAGTGAAAAATCTGTTTATTTGAAAAACAACACATATCCTGGATATGTGTCGTTTCTCAAATTAACGCTGCATTATAACATATAATATTCGTGGGCATTCATATAAGTTCGCATCAGTAAAAATGCAATGCAATGCATTTATTAAAGTACAATGGAAAGTGATCGTTTGGTAGACTATCACGTTTCTGAAAAACGTAAAAAAGGTTACAGGTAAACATTATTTTCGGTTCTTTTCCCTTATGAAAGGGAAAAGAAAAAAATAGCTAGAGTTAATGACAAAAAGTACACAAATTATAAACAAAATGTGGTTCCTGAAATTAAATTACCAACGTCCTGCAAGGAAGTGAAGGTTCACTTCAATATTTTTACCAACTTGTACTCCAAATACACAAAAGACGCAAAAGGTTCTGTAAACGCTCTTCGATATACCGATGGTTTAGAGGCGTATAAATTCCATCTAAAAATACTAAAAGAAAATTTTCAAATTTTCCGCAAATGGTAGCTATCCCGAAAAAAATTGCTATAAAAGATTAAAAAAAATTGCAGAACTAAAAAAGTTCCTGCCTTACCTTCAAGACATTGGCAGTACCATTCGATATTTTTATGAAGAAAAATACTAAATTCGCCAACTATTACCGCCACAAACGACAAGGACCTTTGAACAGACTTATTTTTAATGTTTACTAATACATATGTTTCGTTATTTAATAATAAATAAAAAAATTTCCAAAAAAAATTTCGTTAATTTGAAAAACAACACAAATCCAATGAATATTTTATTTATTTAAAACTCAGGTAATGCATATAACAAGTTCTTTTTTTAATAAAGTTACTAACATAAGGCTATTCCTTAACCTCTATCGATAAAAAGTGTACAAATGGCAAATATAAAAAAGTAAAACAGTTTTTTTTGATTATCTCAGAACTACATTATATGGATATGTGTCGTTTTACAAATAAACGGTTCAATTGTTGACCCCTGTTTTAAAAAAGTGCTTTGCGGTGAACAATATAACATCTTAGTGGTTTACGTAAAACAATAAACAAAAAAGAAATTGTTAAGTAGTTTAATAGTTTATCTTTGGCCGGATAGCAGGTTTTTTCTTTTTATTGAAATTTTGCAAAATGGCACCCTCTGGAATTTTTTTTATGAATTTTGATGGAAAAATCGCCCGTTAATTGTTAATAAAAACTTGAAATTTCGGATAAAAACAAAATCCTTCGATCGGACCCGAGTTTTGAATGTCTAGAATATGCTGTATAAATTTCATCTAAATCCATCGAGTGGTTCTTAAAAACGAAAGGATATCTTAAAAACTATTTATCGGATTGACTTGAAATTTTCACAAAATATTCTTGAAGTATCGTACTTTATACGAAAATGCAAAACAAACATATGATTTTTTGAAAATCCTGACTGCATGTAAGCCCTTAATTGTGTTTAAGTCACTTGATGATTTTTCACGGTTGTATTCATAAAATCCTTAAAACAGTGTTTAAGTTAAAATGCTCTTTAAACCATAACCAAATTTTTTTTGCATGCATTTCGAATTATTTTAGGTTAAAATACCAACGTATTACAGTAAACGCGTTAAACTCCCTATAAAATAGTTTAAAGTAAGGTTTAAATGAACTATTTTATAGGGAGTTTAGCGCGTTTACTGTAATAAGTTGGTATTTTAACCTAAAAAAATTCGAAATGCAAGAAAAAAAAGTTAAGTTATGGTTTAATGAGCACTTTAACTAGAACAGGCTTACAAGACTGTTTTAAGTTTTTTATGAATACAAAGGTTAATGTTTTTGTTTTAATTAAAAACTCTTTTACAAAACTTCATGCATTCTTTATATTTTCTAAAGTTGTTTCTATTTCCACCGCATCCCCCATAAAAGAATAGTTCACAATCACGTTTAGTTGCATTATACCAAAAACGTGGCATCCTACCTCGACAGCGTCCCTTCACAGCAGGCTGATGACAGATGGAATCTATAAATAAAAAAATATGCAAAAAATGCAAAAATGTTTTAATCTACTTGTCTAACTTCACCAATCTTGTGATCGGTCAGAGCGATGGATTATATTTGGGCAGTTGTAATCTCAGCCGCTTAAGGTATTTTAATCCTATCGGATTAAGCTTAGGCTGAAGCTGTACATGTAAACCTGGTAGTCTTAAGCGGCTTAAGAGGCTTAATACCACAACAATTTAAAATCGTCACGGATTAAGCAGCCGAGATTACATCAATAACTACTAATTTTAGAATAAAATCTTAAAAACGTGGTGTTTTTAAAAAAGCTAAAAAATATTCAAGAATTTTACCAAATAATATGATGACTTCATTTCAAGGTTATTGCTATCTTCAGTTTTTCAGTCATCTTTTATAAAAAATAAAAATGAAAAAAATTGATAAAAAATATTATTATACGGGGTGAATGAGAGCACCCGTATCAGCAATTTTTTTCAAAAACGGCTAGTCGTAGAGAGTAGGGTTAAAAAAATTTATTATAAAAGCCATAATAATGAATCGAATGGTGATATTATTATTTCTCGGAAAGGTCGGCGTCCCAAGTAGTTTGCTCCAGAAACTCCAGAACTCCAGAATTTTAAATGGCACTATAGGTCGAAAATGGTATCGTTGAAAATATCTTGCAAAAATGAGCAAGTTTTGTAGGAAAAATTATTTCATTACTCCCTCCCTTTTTCAGTAATATTCGATTGCATATGGGTGAATGAGACTACCATTACTTAAAATGGGTGGGAGTAATAAAATAATTTTTCCCACAAAACTTGCTTATTTCTTAAAGATATTTTCAACAATACCACTTTCGACCTATAAAATTTAAAATTCTGGAGTTCTGGAGTTTCTGGAGCAAACTACTCGGGATGACGACCTTTCCGAGAAATAATAATATCACCTTTCGATTCTTTATTATGGCTTTTATAATAAATTTTTTTAACCCAACTCTCTACGACTAGCCGTTTGTGAAAAAAATTGCTGATACGGGTGCTCTCATTCACCCTGTATATAGTAGATACTGTGATGAATGATGATAAACGCAAATAAAAAATTTTGAAAGTTTGCGGTAAATCTATGTTTCGGAAAAGCCGAGAGGAGGCCGGAAAGTAGAGTAATTTTTAGAGAGAAAATGTCGTGTGATTTATTTTGAAAGTTTGGAATAAAATTTGAGTAAAATAAGAGAGTTTTCTTTTGTGCATTTTTGTAATTTGGAATGGAAGATTTTTAAATATACGGGTATATTTACCTAATAAGTGCAAAGAAGAAGAAGAAAATTAAGCGAATATTATTGAACTAGTTTCAGGCAAGAGTGTTAATTTTTTTTAAAAATTTATTAAAGTAAAATAAATTTTTCTTTGATCGAGGGCCAGTTTATCCACCTCTAGTTAGTGTCACAAGTAAATGTATCTGACAAGTAAGTCTGAATTTCGGTTGATCAATGTCTAGTTAATATTTACTTGTCAGATAAATTTACTTACCTGTAAGATATTTACTTGCCGGTCCAAGCAGCTGTTAAATTTACTTGTAGGAGTTAAATAAAATCCGACCAATCACAAATAATTATATTTTCAAGATAAAACAAAATTTAACACGAAATCGTCATACAGATTACATTGTTGTGCCAAGACGAAATTTTTACTACGTTATTATTATGTGTTAAGACAATAAATTAAAAAATACCTATAGGTACATGAATAAGTTAGTATTTTAGACTAGGCTACGTCGCATGGTGTGACAGTTGACAACAACGCATTATAAGATGCAGTAGTAGTTAGATAAAAACAATTGCGTTTGTAATGTAGTATATGTAGTTATAGTTTATTGTTTATGAATAAATACGTTTCACAAAACGAGGCATTTGTTATTAAAACTCAACAATATGACGTGAAATTTTTACGTTAAAATGAATGTAAGTTCGAATGAATATTCTATTTATGTTGTACCAAATTCAATTTTAGGGTTAACATTTTGAATTATCCGCTAATAATTACACTTTCTTCCCGCTTCTGATGTTAATTAACCTCGTAATTAACTAAATACACCACAAAAATGATACCAATATTAATTTTTTAAAGGTAATCTCTTCGGTAGTTAACCGCAAGTTAAAAATGTTAAAGTTAAAGTAATCAACCCATTTTACTTACCAGAAGGTTTATTCAGCAAGTAACTTTACTTATTAGTTAACTAACGAACACTTTAACTAGAGAATTGATAAACTGGCCCCGAAAGAAGTTAGCCCCTTAAAATAATATCAATTACATTGCAAAGTGACCTAAAAATGTCCGGATCACTAATAACTTAATTAATATTAATAAAACAATAAATAATTGGTTAGGTTAAATAAAAACTAAGACATGACTTAGGGCCAGTTTATCAATTCTCTAGTTAAAGTGTTCGTTAGTTAACTAATAATTAAAGTTACTTGCTGAATAAACCTTCTGGTAAGTAAAATGGGTTGATTACTTTAACTTTAACATTTTTAACTTGCGGTTAACTACCGAAGAGATTACCTTTAAAAAAATAATATTGGTATCATTTTTGTGGTGTATTTAGTTAATTACGAGGTTAATTAACATCAGAAGCGGGAAGAAAGTGTAATTATTAGCGGATAATTCAAAATGTTAACCCTAAAATTGAATTTGGTACAACATAAATAGAATATTCATTCGAACTTACATTCATTTTCACGTAAAAATTTCACGTCATATTGTTGAGTTTTAATAACAAATGCCTCGTTTTGTGAAACGTATTTATTCATAAACAATAAACTATAACTACATATTATACTACATTACAAACGCAATTGTTTTTATCTAACTACTACTTACTGCATCTTATAATGCGTTGTTGTCAACTGTCACACCATGCGACGTAGCTTATTCATGTACCTATAGGTATTTTTTAATTTATTGTCTTAACACATAATAATAACGTAGTAAAAATTTCGTCTTGGCACAACAATGTAATCTGTATGACGATTTCGTGTTAAATTTTGTTTTATCTTGAAAATATAATTATTTGTGATTGGTCGGATTTTATTTAACTCCTACAAGTAAATTTAACAGCTGCTTGGACCGGCAAGTAAATATCTTACAGGTAAGTAAATTTATCTGACAAGTAAATATTAACTAGACATTGATCAACCGAAATTCAGACTTACTTGTCAGATACATTTACTTGTGACACTAACTAGAGGTGGATAAACTGGCCCTTAATGACAAATTAACATGTAAGAGAGATACGGTCGGGGTTAGATTCCGGATAAAGTAAAAACTTTATTCTGGCCGTCTCTATGCAGAAGGGAGGGGGACCACTACTGTATACGTAGAAAGCAGCATTCGCAAATGATAAGCAATTGTTCATCATGAATGCTGCCACGATGCCCGAATTCGGGCGTACCGACCAAGAAGATCATGTAAGAGGGTGTAAGAGCAATTACAAATAATAAAATAAATGAAAAAACTCACCCTTTTCACGTTTTTTACATATTTGAGGGCAAATATTGGGTATTTTTAGAAGTAGATGCAAATCTTATTGCCTTGCTCTTATATTTATTCTTATCCGTTAAGCTGCGTTCACAATGAAGTGGGGTCTTGCCTGCTTGCTTCGGTATAAAGCTGGCAAGCGCCAATTAGATTAAAGTACCTTTTCTATGATCAAAAAATTATTCATTTCAATTGGCTCTTGCTAGCTTTCTACCGAAGCAAGGCAAGACCCCAATTCATTGTGAACGCCGCTTTACAATGTGAACCGGGAAGCTTAAACCTACGTTAAAAAGTAAATTTAACTTACAAACTAAAGAGGTCCCGGCTTTGCCTTGGGCTTCATATTCATCTGGGTAGTCAGTTTGATATTCATCTGTATCTATTGAAAAAAAAAAAATTTATATGTGTAATTATGATTACAAAAATGGAGTGTACCAGTTAGGATCTCATCAGGTAGAATTAAATTTTGTTTTAATGTATCGGATATTACAGAATCAAATAATCAGTTTCTTTCAGTCGACACAAGTTAGTGTATGATAAATTAATATCTGTGCAAGGTGCAGTAGCTGCAGTATTTTTAAGTGATAGACAATGATATTTGAAATGTATTTGCAAACCAGCTAAAGAGCAACGCCATACAAATCTTTGTATTGTTCTATTTCATAATATTGTCAACAATGTAACTTAGAACTTTTTGATTGAACGTCTTTTTCATTAAAAATAGTTATTTTTAACTTTAAATTGTATCAAAAGAATCGATATTTTTGTTCAAACTGAGATTTCCACAAAAAAAGTTTAAACTTTGTTTTACCTTATCTACACTTTAGCTGTTACGTTTGCTTACAAGAAAATTTTTTATTTTGTAGAATTCCTGATGGTACCACACTTGGCAACGTCGACGAGTATTTCGCGGCAAAGGGTTACAACAGAACCGCATAGAGGTCCGACAATTTCTAATAATTTTATGGATTTACATTATTTCTCAAAATGTGTGTTGTATTTAGTATTAATAAAAATTTAAAAAATTGATACTATAAAGTGACAAAAAAATAATTTTTTCTCTCTATGCCTGTTATTTCGATCGCCAAGGTAGTTAGCCCCTTAAAATAGTATCAAGTACCTTATAAAGGGACATATAAAAAATATCTGAATCATATTGACATGGTTTGGTTAGGTTAAAAAAAAACTAACAAGACATGACTAACTTAGCGATTAATAAACATGAGAGAAAGTGTAATATAAACTAAAAATAATAAAATAAACGAAAGACCACCCATTTCTCTTACTGATTCTATCATATTTATGAATCATTCATTTTATTTCCTTTATATATGAAATTTAATTACCTTTAAGTTAAAGGCAATTCAAAGGTAGACCAAAGTCGAGGTACTACTTAGGGCCAATTCTACAAAGCAGGTATAAAGTACGAATAAGCTATACTGAGAATAAATCACACAGATTGCGTTCTACAATTGTCGTATAACGTTCTTGTTGGTATAAATTGTGGTTATACCTGGTTTAACTTATCCCTCTGAAAATGGTCGAATACCTGCTCGGATAAGTTATTCTTGTTTTCTATTGGTCAAATCTATTATAAACTATCATTTATTTTAAGGTTGGATTTTAGAGTTTGACAGTTGAATACAATTTTATTTATTTCAAATGTGATATTCAATTTATTGTTGTATTTCAAGTGCTTCTATTAAGTTATTTTATTAAATCATTACTTTGATTATTTATAATTAATTAATTGAGGTTTGTGAGTGAATTTAAAATTTTTGTAAAAATTCTTGTTATTGCTTATTGTTATTTATTAAGGTTTTTTTGTAATTTTTATTGTTTTTGGATATTTCATTCTCGACCCATGCTTTTAAAAGTTTCATTCTAATAAGTTACATTTTTATGTAATTTATAAAGTAATTTGTAAAATTTTATAAAATAAAAATTATTACAAAAAATTTTAACTCTTTTTAATATTGAAAACATCTAATAGCAAAATAACCATTGCTAAAAATAATTTAAAAAACAAGAGAATTTGTTTAATTTTCTGTTTAAACATCTTTTACAACAAAAACTATAACCAATAAATCAAATATGCTGCGCAAATGACCTATAATTGGTGCGGAGGAACTAATTCCAGGTATAGTTATACCGACCGTGTACGAGCATTGTAGAACGCAAAAGCTTTTATACCTGGAATAAGGAATAAGTTATACTTCGAATAAGTTATACGGCGAATAACTAATCGGGACTTTATACCTGCTTTGTAGAATCGGCCCTTATATACACAAATTTAAGGGCAAATGTAAGGGTTGGGTATCTTCGCAGGCAGATGAAAATCTTTTTTGGTTGCTATAATTTCTATTTTTATCCGTTACAATGTGCACCAGGAATCTTAAACCTACGTTAAAAATTAAATTTAACTTACCATTTGGAAGGTTTTCAAAATCAAGATCATCATCATTTTTACGTTGGTCATAAAATGATGGATTTTTGGTTCGGGGTCTTGCATTGAATCTTATTCGTTTAAGATTACTGGAAACTAGATATGGAAAATTAGGAGGACGGTAGTAGCGTGGTCCAGAAAAATCTGCCTCAGATGTATCCTTCCATCTGTTAGCATTCTGCAATGAAATTTATTCTTAAATTTTTGTAAGTTTCGTCTTGACTTGCCAGTTTCGGAAAAACGCGTGAGAATTGCCTTTTCCGAATTTCTGTAGTCGATTTTCATGAATATAGGCTTACAAAATTCCGCAACTGTTTATTTATAAAACCTAATTTTCTTCTTCTTCTTTAGGTGTCTATCCGATTCCAGATCTTGGCGATCGTCCTTGCTAATAAATAAGTCAAGAAGACTTTACTAGGGAAATGTTAATGGGGTGGTTTTCCTTTTCCTTCCTCATAGTCATCAGATTGCTTGTCGACGTTTTAGATCACAGCACATATCAGACGCAATCAGGATTAGAACCACGGTTTCCCGCTCTTTAGACTAGCTGTGTTTGATTTACGCCAGACTAAGCAACTACAAATCGTTTTTTCCCTCAAACTGCTCACCCATGGAACATTTTATTGTTTCCAAAACTCATTTTGTTTGTTTAATCACTTATTATACAGCGTGACCCACAAGAACTCGGACAAACGTTTAAAAAGAAAAAGTTATTTAACCCTTATAGAGCCATACCTAGTACCCGGGTACTATTTTGACTTTAAAACAGCATAACTTTTTTTCTACCGGGCCGATTTTGTTGAGCTTCGGTGACATCTCTAAAAAAACGGTTCTCTGCACACAAAAAAAATATAAAACGGAAAAATAGTGATTTTAAGTAAAAAATTTTTGAGATTTTTTAAAACTATACCTTATCCGGCCATACCTAGTACCCGGGTACTATTTTGACTTTAAAACAACACAACTTTTTTTCTACCGAGCCGATTTTTTTGAGCTTCGGTGACATCTCTACAAAAACGGTTCTCTGCACACACAAAATTATAAAACGGAAAAATAGTGATATTAAGTCAAAAATTTTTGAAATTTTTTAAAACTATACGTAATCCGGCCATACTATAGTCTGCATTACTTTTATATGGGATATAAATACTACAGAATAGCTCCATTCATTCAAAATTATTATAATATTTATTGATAACAATTTAACATAGTATGATGTGTTAAAATATAACTTTTTTCACATTTTACTTGAAATTAACTTTAGAATAGAGGCAATTTGAAATAAAAAATAAATCAAGTTATATTTCATTATATTCTGCTCTACAAATTTTTTTAGGGACATTAATATGAGGTCACGCAGGTTTCTGGTATTTCTGGCAACTTTTTCGGGCCTTTGCCTTTTCGAAACATTCAATAAACATAAAAAACAGTATCATGTTACTTTCATGTGGCTAGTAACGTCTAGTCTACGTTCCGCGTTTATGTCGATGCGGAAGTAGAATTACTGGTGAAAAAAAATCACGAATTGCACCAAATAATAAATTATTAAGATTCACTGCTACTTTAAATTTATTAGTATTTATTATGTTATTGAAAAACCACCTACTGCAATCGACAAGGTAACATCTACACTTGATTAATGAGCGTTACTTGAGAATATTGCTTACAATTTAATAAAATTTTGCCAAAAACCATGAGTCACAATCCCATTATGCATAAATGTAACTCGATATAAATATAATTGTTATTAAAAACGCTTATAAGAATATTAAAAATCCGCTTAAAGACCGAGCATAACAGGAATTGCATATAAATATATGGTAGTACCCGGGTACTAGGTATGGCCGATATAAGGTGTAAATTTGTATGGCTCCATAAGGGTTAAACGCAACAATTCAAAAATTTAAAAATGGATAACAATTAACAACATCCTTATGTACATCATAAATTATAAAATTTCAAAGTGGCTTCCTTCTGCGTGGATACAGAGCTTTAAACGTCGAATGAAATTTTCGGCCGTTTTTCGTACCTCTTCTAGGGAAATTTTGTCCCCTTCCTGACGCAAAGATTGTTTTAGCGATTCCAAACTTTTATGGGGTTTTGCACAGGCCCTGGCCTCTAAAATTGATCATATGGCGTAATCCATGGGGTTGAGATCTGGTGAGTATGGTGGCCATTCAGGGGAACTGATAAAATCTGGAAAATTGATTCGGTACCACTCTTGTGTAGTTTTCGCCTTATGGGCAGGTGCAGAGTCTTGTTGAAGGGTCCAATGTTGGTCACCAAAGTGCTGTTGGGCCCACGGAAGAACTACAGCCTCTAAAATATCCCAGTGGTAGATTTCCTTGTTAATTTTTACTCCTTCTTAATATCGGGACAGCAGTGTAACAACCGGGGGTGCGTTATTAAAATTAATTATAAAATTTTCTCTTAAAATTTTGATAATAATTTTAGAAAACACAAGAACCTTTTTACTTGGCCTAAATAAAAAGTCACCCCAGAATGTTCTCTAAATTTATTTGGTTTCCCAAAAATTTCTCGAGTTTTGAGATACTCCTGAATTTTTGGGAATATCGACAAAGGTTCCACGGTAACAAAGGACAGTCTATTTTTAGTTTTAACGCTGCCACCCGACAAAATTTCCTTTGTTAGTTGTCCTGGACCTCTTCGATACTTTTTGGTAGCCCTGGTTTGATTTCCCAATCTTCACGAAATGACGTAAATATCGCTGGCTAACGTAGGGTGAAAGGTGCCCTTTGCAGTGATTTTGGGAAAACGTAGGAATCATTAACTTTTGAAAACTTCCACTTTATTTTATGGGGTTCTTTTAAATTCAAAATAAAAGAATTAATGTTTCCCAAATATAACAATTTATTGAATTAAACTGAATTATTTACAAAAATTTACAAAAATAATTAAACTCGAAATTATAATATGACAACACTTTTGCCACAGTATAAACAACAAAATAACTTTTGAAAGTAATAATTGACAAAACATTCAACCAACTACAAATGGTTTCCGTCTCTGAATATCAATTATTCAGATTTTCCAAAATTAAACATAAAACAGATTAACTTATCAAACCTTACTTTAACGATTAAATAATATTGGCTAAACTTATATGCAGCCAAAACTATCAACAAACGAGGAAACAATCGTCTCGCGATTATCCTTTAAAATAATTATCAATAACCTGATGAGAAAATCTCACTCTAAATTAATTATTATAATTATAAGGAACCCAAATACATTTCCTTAACAACTCGTTAGAATACAAAAATTTGCGTTCTCAAATTATGATTTGACAAACGCGCACACAAAATAAAATCATTTATCAGTAAACAATAAATTTTTTACCTTTAGTTGTTTCAGCAAAACCACAAAAACTTAACTTATTTATTTAAGTCGAGAAAATTAATTCAATTATTTAAAGTTAATTGACGCCACTAACTTATTTATTCAAAACAATAGTTCGATAAATAGTTGCAAACAAAATTATTAATTGAGCGTTTGTACTTTACAAAACTCAATCATTAAATTCAAAAACAAAATCGCACATGGAGTCTTCGACTTCAGCTTTGTGTTTTCGAAATTTGCTTCCAAATGGACAGCAAGTTTCTTAGCAACAGGTGAAGGAGGACTCTCTATTTAATTCACAAAATTAACCCGCACACTCGAGTCTACAAATTTGTACCCTTATCAAAAAGCGTCTATGATCGCTCCTCGAGCAACGCAATTTTGATGCAGGTAACGATGGGACTCTCCCTTATCAGTACAGTTACTCATATTTATAACTTCTGACCCACTTCTCTTCCAAAGTGAATCTTTTTATTTCTTATGTTAAAATCCATATGAGTAAAAGACGTTCTTCCGGCAATAAAGGAAGATACATTTTTCCTGCGCGTAGAAATTGTCAACTTAACAATTCCCACACGCGTCTAACTGGTAATCGAAAATTTATTACTAAGTTCCATAGTTTTATACTCTTCCAAAATATTTTTGGATAATGGGAATCGTCATCTCTTAAACGTTATACAAATATACAATTCATTTTTTTATAGAACCAATATTAAGAATTGCCCTCGAATCTTGTCACTAACAAGGGGCCACTACAGTGAGGTACCAACCAATCGAGATCCCAATTTTTTGGGGATCCCAAAAAATTGGGATCTCGATTGGTTGGTACCTCACTGTAGTGACCCCTTGTAAGATGGGAAGCGTAATCCTTATCTAAGTGGAAATGGTCATCAAATTCTCGTGTTATCTTGCCACCTGCAATACATATTCTCCATGCATTAAAATGTAACCACGTTACTTTGTTGTAGAGTTAAATTTGAATTTTAGCTCAAAGTAATTTCGACTCGATCCCGTCGATATTTTTAATTTGAACGAAATTTTACGCTCGTTCCAAAGATATAAGAATCGAAAAATTTTCTAAAATGTCAGCACATTTGAATTACTGCATTTCCATAGGCGTACACAAATTATTTTTTTTTACATCTAAAATTTCATTTTAACTTTTAAATCCTTTAAAAATCATAACTAGAGAAATAAACAACCCGAAATTAACCCTTAATTTCCGGGGTGTTACAGCAGTGTAAAAGAAAGGACTGTCCCGACCAAATCGGGACGTCTGGTAACCTTAGATTTCCAGCTTCAAATAACGATAAAATTGCGGCGCGACTTTTTGACATCTTGTCACTCACAAACTTATTGTTTGATTTGTTTGCTCTTTTGTTTTTCTGATCTCCATAGTTCTTAGAATCGGATTACTAGATTATTTTTCAGTAAAATGCAGTGATTTTCGCGAAAAGAGGAAAACATGTTTGTCCGGGGTCTTGTGGGTCACGCTGTATTATAATAAACTAATTATATAACTTGTTATTGTTGGCTAAAGGTCTATAAAAAAACAATCTAAAATTGCCGACGTTTCGGGCCCTTTTATTGGCCCATTTTCAAGGCTAAAAGTTATAATAATTATTATTGTACAATAATTAGATACATTTATTATATTCCAACCTTCTTTGGAGACAACTGTTATTTTTGACACCCCTTTTTTTTAAATTAAATATCGATAATATTGGTAATACTGAAATGAATAATGAATAGTAACAAATAAACAGAAAAATTCAAAAACTTACTTTAACTGTTTCCTTCCACGACACAATTTCGGCAAGCCAACTAGTGGTATAATTAAATAAGCAATTGCAACGTTTGGGATCGTTTTTATTTTATCCAGAATAAGGAAAACGTTAAAGTAAGTTTTTGAATTTTTCTGTTTATTTGCTACTATTCATTATTCATTTCAGTATTTACCAATCTTATCGATATTTAATTTAAATAAAAGGGGTGTCAAAATAAAGTTTAGTATAGAGCATCAGTATAGAGTACATTTTTCAAATTATTGCACAATTAGAACTTTTTCAATATACCTTATGGCCATAATTTGTTATACTACATCAGTTGAAAATTTAAAATTCCTTAATTCAGACAATTTGGAGAAACAAGGAACGAATTCGTAGGATTGAATTGTAGTACCGAATATCAACTTAAACGATGAAATATGGGCTTAGTGGTAAAAAATAATCAATTTAAAAATGATCGAATTTGAGTTAATTTGGTAAAGTACCCCATAAATGTCTTGAGAAAACGTCTAACTTTCATATATTCTCTAAAAGGTTTCAGTTGGCATGATTATTAATTATTTATACTATTATTTATATAAATATTATAATATGAAATAAATTTTAAAAACTTACTGTATTTCCCTGTTCAAAAAAGTACATAAATATTAACGTAAACATTATTATCTTCATCATTATGTAGTATCTAAGGAAAATTGTTAATTAAAGAATTTTCTTCTTTTAGAGCTCCGCTATTTATATACAGAAATATGTCACATAATTTTGCAAAATATATTTGGATAAGCGTTGAAATTATCGTTTTATTTATTACGTTTTAATTGGTAATGCCAATAAATGTGTTTATTTTTATTATCAATTAACTTAACAGAAATTGAAAATTAACCACTGGTGATAAAACATGATTTAAGGAGTTAGGCTACAGTAGATATTTCAAAAAATCGATTTTCTGTTAATCACGTTTTCCGTAAATACAAAATTTGGAGAATATTCCCAAAAAGTTTTAAAAACATAGAAATTAAATTCTCGAAGTTATCGCTGTTTAAAGTGAGCACCGTGCGTTTAAGTGTACCTACAGTTGTCTAGAAACTTTGAAGTTGTTTATCTCGAATTGACATTTTCAAATCCCACGATATATGTATGTATAGAAAACTGCTACATCGAATTGTTTCAAAATTTGTAGATTTATTTTAAATACAAAAATTTAGTACTTATCGGGAGGAATTTTGTTTTACACTTTTACTTTTAGTTTTATTAACGAAAAGGGAACAAACTATTCATCAAAAATCCAACTTTCTACTTTGAGTAGGTGTGGTCACCGTAAATCACCTTTTTTAAAACAGCCTTCGGGAGAATCTTGTTACTCAAAATTTTTTATTATAAAAATTATGTTGTATGAGTCAAATCTTACTCCTTTTAATATTATATCAATAGATTTTTAAAAAGTCTTGTAATCCTTACAAAAAGAATTCTCCAAAATCAGGTATTTTTCTTGCTTCTAATATTGTAGCCTAACCCCTTAACTTTACCAGCCAGTTCTACTACTTATATAAGGTGAAAATAATTTTTTTGTCATAAACTCTGGTCGGAAGAACGAGCCGGCGTTAAATAAAATGAGGAGTAAAATCTTCCGAATCGTGGAAGATATTGGAAATCCGATGGAATATGGATTGCATGATATCATTTCGCATTATTAAAACTCCATTTCATCTAACTTTCATCTAACAAATAGTCAAAAATATAGAACATACACTTCTGAAGATATGGTTTCACAGGAAGGTGTGTTAATTTAAAAAACTGCAGCACAGTTCTTGGTTGCATTTCTCCAGATGGATGGAGTTAGATGGTGGGTCCAAGTGACCAGCGACCTGGAGAAGTTGGATGTGAGAGATAGGATGACGAAGGTCCACGATAGACAAGGATGAACGGTTATAAATAAGGTGGCAAAGCATTCTAGATTGTTAAGGAATAGGAAAGTAACAAACAGATAAAAGTGCAATGTAAATATATGGGGTCTAATCCAACCTTTCCAACGGATTTGTAATTCCCGTAACAGAGAAATATTAGCGAAGAATTGGTTTATGTGTATAGATTTTATAGTGATTATTAAGCAGCTGAATTATATGCATTAACGTTTCAATACAGGTATACGGAATATATGCCGATATAACAATGATAATTATTATTATATCCTCATTTTTAACCTGCATATATGCCATATGCCGCATACCTTAATTGAATCTTTAGTGCATATTATAATTCCGCTGCTTAGTGATTATAATAGTGATAATAGTGAACTGGTTGTTAATTTTAAATCACGTTATAATATGACGATAAATTTTTAATTTCTATTAGTAAGTTTATTGATCGTAAAAATAATACGCATTTATTGGTATTACAAATCGAAAAAGTAATAAGGTAATATAGGGTAAAGTATAATAAATTATTAATAGTTATTGGGCGGTTAATTCTTTTATAAAATTCATCTCTCCTATTTCTTGTTATATTTTCACCAAATTTATTTTTATATAAGTTTAATCTTGCACATCATGATAACGTTGCGTATTTAAATTTTTGATTCTAACAATCCGGTTTAAAATCGGAAATTGAATAAAATCAAAATCCACAAAATCGGAAGTTAAGAAAATAAATGCTCATTTAATTGGCGGTAAAACTTTGCCTCTTGGAATTTATTTTCATGAGAATAAATGAAATAAATTAAATTTGCAAAATACCTTAAATAAAATTAAAATAATGTAAATTTTACTTTCCAACAATCATACACTCAAAAATAGAATAAAAATTACGACATCATCAAGAAACACATTATTACAATATAATTTGATTTTTTTTTTTAATTGTAATTAGTAATTACTAATTAATACTACTACTATATGTCTAATACAGTGATTCTCAACCTTTTTTTTTGTTGCGGAACACTTTTAACGATTTCAAAATTTGGCAGCACACAAAGAAAAAGGGCAGTGGTAAACTCAGCCGCTTAAGGGTATTTTAATCCTCTCGGATTAAGCTTTGGCTTAATCTGCATAGGTAAACTCAGCCTGGAAGTCTTAATCCGCTTACGGTATTTTAATCCTCTCGGATTAAGCTTAGGCTTAATCTGTATAGATAAACTCAGCCTGGTAGTCTTAAGCGGCTAACATAGGCGCAACTAGGGTCAAAAGTTTGGGGGGCTAAAAGAATGTTTTCAAACATTTAAAATAACGAAAAATTGGAATATTTTGGGGGGGCGGAGCGAGTTTGCTCCGAGCAACATACGTGAGCAAATTTGCAACCGACATAATATATATGTGCGTAATATATGAAATCGAAAGAATTTATATATTGCGCACATTTTGCCCACAAGATTTTTTTAGCTCCGAGCAACATGCACGAGCGCTTTGCTCCGAGCAATAAAAGTAATATATGATATGCTGTAATTTGAAGGTTATTGGCTATATTCAGTTTTAAGTCATCTTTTATAAAAAACAGCTTTCTACGATTATTCGTTTTTGAATCGTTATGGTTATGATTATGAATTTACAAAATCAAGTTTAAATCAGTTATTTGAACTTATGTTTTGAGAAGTTTTTATTTCGTACTACACTTAATTTAATTGTGTTTTATTCCCTTGATGATTCTTTAATGTTATTCTTTTAATTTTAAACTCCTTTACAAACTTTCATGCATTCTTCATATGTTCCAAAATTGTTTCTAATTTTCTTGCATCCATCATTAAAGAATAGTTCACAATCTTTGGTTTTTCCATTATACCAAACACGTGGCAGCTTACGTCCACAGGATCCCGTCACAGCACGCTGATAACAGATCGAATCTATAAATAAAAATTATTATTTTAATTTTCATCTACTGGACTAAGTTCACCAATCTTGTGATCGGTCAGAACGATGGATTCTATTTCCAATCCATTTATTTCATATCGTCGAATTTGTGTTAACTCGTGCATGATTTATGAAAAAGTTAGAAGTTCTTCAACATATTTTTATTTTCTGTCTCTTTTCTAATTAGTTACTTTTAGATGCTTTTGGTGCGTATGATAAATATAACCAAATTTAATATAATGTTAGATTTCTTTGCATTCAAACGCGACTTAAAACAATTTTGATAATAACATAATATTGTCGTATTCCAGTTGCGGTGCAGAAGTTTGGATTAAGGGGGGGTTAGGGTTAATTCGTGCAAAAAAGGAACATTTTTGTGAATTTTTTTTGACGACACAGTTAAAATCTATTTATTAAAACCAATGGTGCATTAAAGTATAACATTCGAATAATATTGTGTAATATTTTCATGAAGAAATATTAAAAAATACGGCAATGGCAGCAATTATTCGGAAGCGTCTCGGAAAAAAGTAGAATTGCGGTGTCCCTCATAACTCGGTGCTGGATCATCGGAAATCAAAAAATCAAAGTTTTTTCGTTAGATAATCGATTTCCCCAGGTAATCCTGGGAGGGTTTTTCGAAATTTAAATTTTCCACTTTTTGGGAACACTTTGAAGGGAAAAATGCGATTTTTGCGAATACAATCGGCTAATTTGGTATTGTAAAATAAAAAATATTAACAAATTTAAAAAAAAACTCTTCAGCGTTACCTCGTAAATTATGTACAGAAATAGTGTTCAAAATTTCAAAAGGATCGGTGCAGTAGTTTTGAAGTTATGAGGGTCACCGACTTTGAAAACGTGAGTTGTGCGAAAATCGCTTTAAAGTTTTGATATAAACTTCAGGTATTCAGGTATAAAAATACTCATAACGTCGTCAATTTTGCTCCAATTGACTTGAAATTTTGACGCAATGTTCTTGAGATGTTATGCATTCAGTTAAAAAAATAAAAATAAATAGAATTTTAATACCCTACCCCCCCCCCCTTAAGGTTAGTTCTTTTTATTGCAAAAATTTTGAAAGTTCGCGGCGAATCTAGGTTTCGGAAAAGGAGGGAGGGAGTAGAGTAATTTTTAGAGAGAAAATTTGGTGTGATTTATTTTGAAAGTTTGGAATAAAATTTGAGTAAAACAAGAGAATTTTCTTTAGTGCATTTTATTTTAGTAATTTGGAAAGGAAGATTTTTAAAAGTAAGCGAAAATTATTGAATTAGTTTCAGGAGAGGTAGATGAAAATCTTTTTCGGTTGCTATAATTTTTGTTTTTATCCGTTACAAGGTGGACCAGAAATATCAAACCTACGTTAAAAAGTAAATTTAACTTACCAACTGAAGGTCTTTTTGTGGTTACACCTGGAGGGATTTCTTTCAATTTATTTGGAATGCTAATCCATCTTTTGAAAAGTAGCTGTAATGAAAAAATTTTTTAAATTTTTATTCAAGCTCAATTTTGGCTTATCAGTATCGGTAAAACACGACACGAATTTACAAAAGACAGGCGCGCGTTCCAGCACCCATTAAACAAGCAGGTCCTTTGCAAATTGCAATTTATTATTTGAAGTTGTAAATGAACGTACTAATCACTTTCTTGTTGCCTTTGAATTTGCCTGTCTTGCTGCTTTTCTTTGAAGTGTTTCATAAAATTCCAGTATGAATCTTGCCTCTAAATTTATATGCAATTTTCATCAACAAAATCACAAATGCAAATTTTCTTATGAGAAGCATTAAGCATTACATTTTATTCTAAAATATTAACTAACCATTACGGAAATTAGATCGCCTAAATCCTCGCCTAAAGATGAGTAATTACTCACAGACTGTGGTAAGGGTGCGCAAGTGTTTTTTTTTTAATTCATTGACCAGACCTTTGTAAATATAGAACAGATCTTTAAAGGGGCAGTGTGTTGATATTCGGCGGGGACTCGGCGAAGGGAAGACCTAAAATATTCCTTGAAGTCCATGATTTGAATCCAGAATTTCCGTCTGTAACTCAACCAGCAATCACACCATACCACTAATTAATTAATTACCTGCAGATTAATTACCTCCATATATCCCAAGTTATTTTATTAATTTTATTCATGAATTTGAAAACTAAATTTTGAATTCCGTTCTCTCATTAGTTTGCTAATTTCATTTATCACCGTATTATCAACTCCAAACGATAAAATATCGTGGTCCTAGAGGTACAAGTAACCAACTTAAAAATTATTGAATTTGAATTAATTTGATAAAGTAGATGTCACTACATTTCCACCAAATTTCAGCGTCATAAGCTTTAAATTTGTAAAATTTATGCCGCGTTGAGTAAATCTATCTGATGCATGTCTGCAATTTTGGTTTCGGCTCATTTGGTGTACGCCATTCGCTCGATTTATATATGGATGTGTCATACCCATAAGCCCACGTCTCATCACCAGTAATGATGCTTTTTTGGGGATTCGAAGGGAATCATGGATTCGAAAGGAAGAACGATCACGAGGCAGCACTACAGTGAATTATTGGACCGATTCGATAAGAAATTGAAGGAAACACGGCCTAATTTGGCTAAACTAAAAGTGGTGCTTCAGAACGATAACGCACAAGTACATTCATCTGGAATGGTCGCAGCCAAATTGCATGAACTAAGCTACGAATTGCTGCCGTACCCGCCTTCGACTTCTTTCTATTTCCAAAAATGAAAACATAGCTCGGCGGAAAAGAATTTAGCTTAAACGAGAGATTATCGCCGAGGCAGAAGCGTAATTAGAAAAGTTTTATAAAACTGGCGCCCAAATAAAAACTAACCTATGAATTAGTCTGAAATTTAGTACGGTGTCGTTTAACAGATGGCAGTACACGACGGTAATGTCGGGTCTAGGACTTTTCGGCGCAGCCGGTTCGGCGCTGCCGGTTCGGCGCACATCCGATTCGACGCCGCCAGTTCGGCGCTGGTACTATTCGGCTCAAGGACGGTTCGGCGCAAGGACGATTCGGCGAATCCCGTTTCGGCGCAAGGACGGTTCGGCGCAAAAAAAATATTTTTTATTTTTCGGATAATCTATAGGTCTGTTTGTTATGTTACACCGAACTACTCCGAGTAAGTTAGTGTAAAAAATTGCGAACATTGATTGGTGTAAAAAGTGGGTTGGTGATTTTACACCAATCAATGAGAGAACAGGTACACTAGGTTGCACTAGGACTGTGATACCAAACAAAGCTTATTATTACCAAGTTATATTATTATGGGGGGGCCACGCCCCCCCCCCCCCCGACGGTATTTTTGTGTACTGTGGAGACTTTCCTATTCCTATAAACCTTCCTATTCATGCTTGAACTTGTAGAAATAAACGGCTTTTTTGCCCGTCCGCCCCTTGTGCCCCCTCTCTAGAAAAAAATCCTGGATCCGCCCTTGTATACCACCACAATATTGTACTCTGTACTGTACTGTACTCGTAGCGCTACAACCCTAATGGGTCTTGGCTGACCATTATAATGTTAACTTTTTAATATCAAATGGCATTCACAGCATTGTATTTTTTACCTACGACGGGGAGCCAGCCCGACGAAGAACCCCCCAACCTGGAGGACCAGAGAGACGGCCAGAATAAAGTTCTTACTTCACTCGGATTCGAACCGGGTATTTAGCGTTCATAGTCAACTCGCATGACCACTATGTTCCGACCGCCGACACCACAATATTACCAAATATATTTTAATAAAAAAAATATTTTATTTTTCCGATAATCTATAGGTCTGTTTGTTATGTTACACCGAACGCACCGAACTACTCCGAGTAAGTTAGTGTAAAAAATTGCGAACATTGATTGTTGATTCGGACATTGATTTGGCGGCGCCGAACCGGCGGCGCCGAAAAGTCCCATACCCGGTAATGTCAACTTCTCTCAGCAACGCCACCTGTCTTCAAACACGGGTACTTATTGATCCACCGTCGTCACGGATCTCTTAAAATAAAATGGACTGCTGATCAAGGTAAGGAAAGTGTGTCCATCTAGGAGGCCGCCAACTGTTTTATATAATCAATAGTAATTTAGAAGTTTTTGAGGAAAATTTAAATTTCGACAGTTCGTAACAAAAAATTAGGTTATCTTACTGCTGAAATGTGAAATACACTAATTTTAGTACCAACATATACCAGTAACTATTTAAAATTCCCTAGAACTGCACCACAAATGGCGGCGCCCATGTATGCCTCATTTTTTTGTATTACGGCTATATACCTTTAGCAGTTCATCTTTATTTAAGAGGTCTGTGACTCCGTGACCCTCGTAGATACATTCTTAGGTTGGTAAAAATCCCTTTGTGATGAATAGAACAAAAATACCGCCAACTAAAATAATACCAGTCTTGCCTCCTCACCGTAAAATAGTAGGATCATCATTGGCCACTCTGTATTGGATAATGACGTCATTGCCCGGTAAATGATGTAAAAGCCACATAATGAAATCTTAAATGTCAACATCGCCCAAAATATATGGTCATTGAAGTTATTGGCTGGGCGTTAACGTCAATTCCCAGCTAAGCAGGGCATTGACGGCATTGTCCGGCCATTGACATTAATGGCCGAATTGTCATCATTGACCGTAACATAAATATATTATAACAAATTTTAAAAACTTACTGTATTTCCCATTACAAAAAAGCATGTAAATATTATCGTAAACTTCATTAACTTGATCATTATGCATCACATAAAAGCAGAATTGCCAGTTGAAGACTTTTTATCTTTTAGAGCTCCACCATTTATATTATACAGAAATACATTACATAATTTAACAAATTATATATGGACACGCTTTGAAATTATCTTTTTTTATTTACTTTTTAATGTGTAATGCCCATAAAAGTGTATTATTTATTCTATCAATAAACTTAAAAGAACTTAAAAATTAACTATTCGTAATAAAACATGATTGAAAATTACCAGCCAGTTTAAAAACGAATTTAAAAGACTTAATATAATCCCAATTATAAAAAAGCACATAAATATTATCGTAAACTTGATTGACTTCATTATTATTATGTAGTATGTATTATTTGACAAAAATTATTAGTTGAAGAATTAGCGAGTAATATAAATCATGCATTAAATCAGATGACCCCAAATCGTCAACAAAAGGAATAAAAGTGATAATAAAAGTGATAATAAAATCAAAATATTATTATAAAATGATTACTACACCTCATAAATTAAAGTAATTATCATTACTCATTAGGTATAGATAGGAAATGCAGTGTTATTGGATTATGGATAAAGATTGCAGGGATGCAGTCGTAAAATAAAAAGTGCCGGGGCGATAAAAAAAAAAAAGCTCGTCGCAGGCGAAAATTTTTTTTAAAGGGGGCGTGGCCAAGGTTTTTTTTTTTAATGAAGAAGTGTTTATGCGCACCCTGTTTACGTTTATGTGTGTCCCTAAACGCAAAATGTTTATGCGTCAAACCGTGCAAATTATCTGGTAGTTTTCCGGTGGATGGTTAACATTGACAAATTTGATAGCGGAGAAGTTATCGTCATGGGAAAAACAAGCTCGCAGTAGGCGAAAAATTTTTGTAAAGGGGGCATGGCCAACGTTTTTTTTTTTATGAAGTGTTTATTTACCCAATAGTAATTTGGAATGTTTGAAAATAATACCGGGGCAGCCTTGGTGCGCCCTGGCACCACTGTGGCCAGGGCGGCGCCCTGCCTTCAACAGACTTGACCATAATTATGGTCATCTAGAAGAATGACAATGGGAGCTGACACCTGACCACATATCACGATCAGTATAGCATAGATCTTGTGTTACACTAGAAAGGACATAGACCCGCTATTTATTGTGAAACAAACATTAAAACAACAAAGTTTGTTTTCCTTTTAGAGTGCATAAATTAATAAGTTGCATACCTCAAGGGTCAACAAAACATTTCAATAGTAATGATTAGGCTATCCAAAAAGAAAACAAATATTTCTTTCAAACAACCTGTTTCAAATATATTTCTTTTATATTGTCCTCTACAATTGGTGATTATAATAGAAATGAAATAATTTGGGGAAACATTAAATTCCCAATTGTACTTTACCTCGGTCTAGCTCAGTTAATGTTAATGTAAAAATAATGAAGTTTTATTACAAAAAAATCTACAAATAAATTAGAAAATTGCACTGGTTTGTTGACACCAATTCAATCATTTATTGCGAAAAGGTATGTACTACAATTTCAATTTTTCGGGATACTCGATTGAAAGTGTCTGCTGTGTGTAAAATTGATCTCTAAATTGTATGTTTTTTTCACAATCCTTTACATATATTTTCTTTATATGAAACGCCAAAACAAATATGATGTTGTGTAATAATTTGTGTTTATGTTCTACTGTTATTGGGTAATGGTTAATTGTTAATGGTTGATGGGGACTGTGATTGGGTTCAGCAACATTGTGTATTCGAAAAAATTGACTGCGGTGTGATGAATAAAGTTATAAATCATTCCACGAATTATTTAAAAAATTTACTTTCCTAGGATATAAATGGATTTACTTACTGGAGTGATAACCACTAAAGCACTAAAGCTTGAACTTTAGTGTTACGTAATCGCACACCTGATCCTACATATCTGCCCGCCATTACTTACTATACCAAATCAGCGACCAATATTGGTTACGATAAAGTAACTTTAAAATTCCTTGGGCAACTACTTTATTACCATTCTTCGAGAAAATTATGATTATAAAAACTATCATAAGATATTTATTTAATTAATAATTATTTTAGTACTACACTTAATTTAATTGTGTTTCATTAACTTGGTAATTTTTTAATGTTTTTGTTTTATTTTTAATATTCGCTACAATACTGCATGCAGTCTTCATAATTTTTAAAATTGTTTTTATTTCCCCCGCATCCACTATAAGAGAATTTTTCACAATCTTCTTTATCTCGATTATACCAAAAATGTTCTAAGTATTCTGCGCAGACTCCTGTATCAGGAAGCTGCTCGCAGGTGCCATCCACACCTAAAACAAAATGTAAAAATTTTTAATATTCTATAAACTTCGCCAATCTTGTAATCGGTAAGAGAAATTGATTCGACTTCCAATCCAAGTATTTTTGTATCGTCAAAAGGTCGAAACAACGACCTAAGCTTTGACGGTTTATTTTGGGAGTTTGGAAAAAGGAATAGAATTTCTTTTCAGAGGGCTTATTTAACATAGTATATAGAAGTATTATATAAGAGAATTATAAAAAAAAATTTGTATTATCATTTTGATGCAAAATGGCGGCGACAACAATAATTTTTGAAACCGTCATTTTATAAAACTTCTTCACGGGAGGACGGATTTCTCGTAAAGTACTATAAGACCTGGAACAAAAACCCAAAAAATTGTATAATCTCAAATTGCATATTATAGAACTACGTAGATCGTAGAGGTTTCTTTAAATCAAATTCTGTAGAAATGGTGCACTTTTGAAAGAGCAAAGTGTTTTAGTTTCGAGGGTATACCGTCAATTCATCGCGCGCGACAATTTATCACCTAAAATAAATCATCGATGATAAAGGTGCCAGCACACTTAACCAAATCTCGATAGCTTCATTAGTATACGCTTTAACCCTTATGTCAATACCCAGTCTTTATTACGTTGTTCAATAGCCGGGGTACCCGGGTACCCCATGGTATACATATATATATATCTATATACAAACCGTATACAAACGGAATTGGAATTATGAAATTTTTATTTTCAAATTCTTATGTTGTTGGGAGTCACAGTCAGGAGTCACACAAATACCCACTGTCTCAAAACCTTTTAGTTTATGGAATAATAAAGGGCAAAGAAGAAGGGAAACAGTAAAGTTTCTGTTGTCATTCATATCGTCATTCGTAGATATATGTAAAAATTTAATACTTCTACAGATTTTCCCAGGAATAAATAATTAAACTAATCTCTAGCGGGTAAAAAATAATATTTTATATACAAATAAACGTAGACATTTAACTTTTAATTAAAAATTAATTACATTTAACTATCAATTAAATTATGTAAAATATCCGCATATGAACGACGAATGACGAGCAAACAGTAAAAGTCGCTACGTGCGCGCGTGCGCAGTTACTCACGTCGAATGTGCGCACGCGCAAAAATTCCCGGCAAATGTGAAGCGTATTTAAATGTAAAGTGCGCGCATGCGCCATACTCAAGTCGAATGTGCGCCGAATGTGTGTAAAAATTAAAATTTTAGTTTTATAAACAGGACCGGATTTAGAGTATGGGGCCCAAATCTAAAACTTTATTTAACTCTTAACGGTCCTGTCATTAAAAAGCTTTTCCTAACATTAATCCAAACTCGACCGGTGGATCTCTCTTTTAAGAGTCCCTTCATTAAAAGAATGGTTTCCTAACACTAACCTAAACTCGATCGGTGGATCTCTCTTTTAACGTTCTCCCCATTAAAATAAAAATCGATTCCTAACACTAACCTAAGACGGACCGGACCGGTGGATCTGTTTTAAGGGTCCCCTCATTTAAACAAAATCGTTTCCAAACACTAACCTAAGGTCCACCGGTGGATCTCACTTTTAACGGTCCCCCCCCCCCCCATTAAAAAAAATCGATTCCTAACACTGACCTAAGCCCGTCCGGTGGATCTCTCTTTTAAGAGTCCCCTCATTAAAAGAATGGTTTCTTAACACTAACCTAAACTTGATCGATGGATCTCTCTTTTAACGGTCTCCCCATTAAAATAAAAATCGATTCCTAACACTAACCTAAACTCAACCGGTGGATCTCACTTTTAACGGTCCCCCATGGTACAACAAAATTATTATATCGTGCTCCCTCCCATTAAAATAATCGTTTCTTAACACTAACCTAAACTTGACTGGTGGATCTCTCTTTTAACGGTTTATTCGTTAAAAAAATCGTTTCGTAAAACTAACCTTAGCTCGATTGGTTGTTAATTATGTTGATTTTTTCAAGTAGGTACTCGAAAAAATTCGTATATTTGCAGCATAATTCATAGCTTTAAAAGAGAGGCTTTAAAAATGTGTGCAAAAACAAACTGCAGTTCGAGAGCACCGAAAAGAACTAAAGAACTGTACCCAAAACTTCGAATTAATGGTTGCAGAAGTACCAACTAAAGTTTAACCAAGTGTTACTAAATAATACCTACTGGTACAACGTCGCAATCGCCGAGAGTAACTGCGCACGCGCGCACGTAACGACTTTTACTGTATGCACCCGGGTACCCCGGGTATTGATCAAGTAGGTATTCAACTTGAGCGCCTAATGTTTTCTACTTTCTTGCATATTTAAATATCAAAAATTATATGAATCGACGTCAATTGACTCAAGTAACGAGGATCTGACAGGATTTGAAGATATCTCTTTAAATACATAGCATACTTAAGTAAGAACATTCAAAAGGGTACCCGGGTATTGACATAAGCGTTAAGGCAATAGGTGGCACTCTTAAAATTGGCGCCGAAAATAACAATGGAATTTGCATAAGTTTCCCGTATTGTCATAATAAAGTAGGGTAGAGCGGGGTCAATTGGAGCGCGGGTCAATTGAACCAACGCTAATATCTCAAAAACTAATAGAGATAGCGGAAGGCGTAAATGGAGAAAAAGACACGGCTTGGGTGTGGGAACATTTGGTTCAGTGTTTGGTGTCTCTTCGAATACAACACACGCGTGCAAGGGGGTACATTGTGATTTTGAATGCAAAAGTAAGTATTTTTGTTGTTGTTAATTTGTTATTATTTAATACCAAACTTTTCAATTTAGGTTATTATAGTTTTTAATGTAAGAACTTTGGTTATCGGAGTATAAATAATTGTAATTATTTTTTTGTAAATGTTTATTATGGATGTTATAAAAACAAATTTTCTAAAAGATGTGGTGGGCTCAGTTGTACCAATTTTTGCGGGGTCAATTGAACCGCTTCAACTGACCCCATATATGTATTTCAAAACTGTTAAAGGTTGTGTTTTGAGTTTTTAGATGCCTAGAAAATGTGACACTGAAGAAAAGGAACTAAAAAAGAAGCGCAAAGGAATTAAGATTAATTTAAACAAAAAATTCAAACATTCAAAATCCAAAGATGTAGAAAAGAAAATTACCAAAGATAAAAAAAAGACCAACCATCTGATTAGTGTTAAATTTTATTCATTCTGTTTTATTTGTTTTGTCGTAGAAAAGCTATTTTTACTACTTTCTTCGGATTTCATTAGTTTTTAATTTTATTTACGGTATTTAAGCGGTGCGTTTAAGCATGGTTTAAGTTAAAAGTGACCAGATCCCTAAGTAAATTTTAGTTTTTAATTGAGTTTTATAGCTTTAGGCTTAGTTGTTACTGTGAATAATGATGAGACTAATTCTGAAGTTAGACGTTAATGTTGTGCCTTTAATAATATTTTCGATAATATTGATTTAACTCTTTTTGTTCAGAGCATAATAAACTAAAAATCAAAATTTCTTGATATTGCGAAGACAATAAAGGTGTCTTCGCAATATCAACAAATGTTCATTTTTAATTTAGTAATATCTATAAATGCCCATATTCTGTAATTTTTTCAATAAAGAAGTATGTAAAAACATTATTCTGCTAGTGGTACAATTGACCCCATTCACTGGTACAACTGCCCCGCCTATGGGGACGGTTGAAGCACTTTCTCTGACTTTATAAATTGCCCTCTAGTGTTTTTTGTAACGCAGATAATGCCACTATAACCTTATCCATTTGTAGTCAGATAACTAAGGTTCAATTTAGGCATACTGTCAAATACGTCCAGTTCAAATTGTTGTTACAGGCAGTGATTTTGTCGAAAGTGGTTCAATTGACCCCGCTCTATCCTATTTGATAAATTCAAATGGTACCCCGCACCTTAAGGCGAAGCGAGGCGGCGCATCATCACTCAAATCATCTGAGAGAGATCTTGTGTGCGGGGTTGAAGCAAAGCAACAAATTAATCGTGTGCGGATCCCACAAAAATATCGCGCCGCTTCGCCTAATTGTGCGAGCACCATAGGCGCAACTAGGGGAGTGGGGACTGGGTCCAATCATCGCGGTCTGGTATTAGTTTTTAATGGCAATATTATTATGAAGAATCGATTAACTTGATATTTGCAAGTAAACACCTTCTTAGTAAACACTACATTTTTAGAGCAATTTTATTTTTGGGTTGGCAATCTGTCACCCACTTGCTTAAAACTATGCTATATTTTCAAAAAAGAAATTTACCGCCCCCTTAAAAAAGTGTTTTAAGACTTTTTCTTAGCCCCCCCCCAAACGTTTGATCCTAGTTGCGCATATGACGAGCACCTTACACCTACCAGAGTAAAATAGGTATGGGATTTTTTTATAATGGTTTATCGCCGTACGCGATGAATTATTTTTGGTGATGAATTGTCTCACGCGATGAATTGACGCTATACCGACTTATATACATAAATTTAAGGGCAAATTTAAGGGTTGGGTATCTTCGCAGGTAGATGAAAATCTTTTTTGATTGCTATTATTTTAATTCTTATCCGTTAATGTTCACCGCGAATCTTAAACCTACGTTAAAAATTAAATTTAACTTACCTTCGTTAGGGTTTCCATAACCATAATCATAGTCATCATCACCGGTAGGCAAGAATCTTTCAGCGAATCTTGGAGAAAATTTATATGCACTGGAAATAGAATGTGGGATAGATGGACGGTAGTGGAAGGGTCCAAAAAAATCTGGATCGATGTTGGGTGTATCCTTCCTTCTATTAGCTTTCTGCAAAGAAATGTATTCTTAAATTTTTATAAGTTTGGTCTTGACTTGCCAATTTTGGAGAAACGCGTGAGAATTGTCTTTTCTGAATTTCTGAAGTCGATTTTCATGAATATAGGCTTACAAAATTCCTCAACTGTTTATTTACAAAAACAAATTTTCTTCTTCTTCTTCTTAAGGTGCCTATCCGATTTCGGATGATGGCGATCCTCCTGGCTAATAAGCCAACAAGACTTTACTAGGGAAATGTTAATGGGGTGGTTTCCCTTTGCCTTCCCCATAGTCCTTCCATAGTCCCCATAGTTAGAACCACGGTTTCCCGCTCTTTAGTCTATCCGTATTTGATTTTCGCCAAACTGCTAGACTTTTTTCTTCTAAACAACTACAAATCGTTAGAAAGCGAAGCTAAGCTGAGCTGCACCAACGGTGCTTCACACCGCTGGAACAATGCAGCTCCTAAATCATGACAAAGGCTTGATGCCGTCAAACAATTAAATTCCCAACAGCTATGTTACACATAGATGAAGGAGAAAAGCGGGCTAAGCCCGCATCTGCTCCGAAGAAGCTATTCCGATACTACTACTACTACAAATCGTTTTTCCCCAAATTGCTCACCAATTGACAATTTTATTGTTTCCAAAACTCATTTTGTTTGTTTAATTATTTATTATATTATACTAATCTTATTATCTTGCGGGTTTTGTGGACAATAAAATAAACTCTATTTTTAAAAACTTACAAAAAGAATTTTAAACTATTATTTATAAGTACCTTATATTATAACATGAAACAAATTTTAAAAACTTACTGCATTTCCCAGTATAAAACAGTACATCAATATTAAAGTAAAAATCATAATCTTCATCATTATGTAGTATCTAAGGAAAATGTTAGTAAAAGAATTTTCATCTTTTAGAGCTCCACTATTTATATACTGTAATATTATGTTACATAACTTTACAAAATATATTTGGATAAGCGTTGAAATGATCTTTTTATTTTATTATTTATTACTTTTTAATTTGTAATGCCAATAAATGTGTTTATTTTTATTATCAATAAACTTAACAGAAATTCAAAATTAACCACTGGTGATAAAACATGATTTAACTTTTCCAGCCAGTTCTACTACTTATTATAAGATGAAATTAATTTATTATTATTCTTCGAGAAAAATTATGATAACAAAAACTATCATAAGATATTTATTTCAATAATAATAATTTTTTAATATTTTTCTTTTACTTTCAAAATCCTTCACAAGCAAACATGCAGTCTCCATAAAGTTCAAAATTGTTTTTATTTCCCCCGCATCCACTATAATAGAATATTTCACAATCTTTTTCATCTGGATTATACCAAAAACGTAGTAATGATTCTCCGCAGTCTCCTTCCTTAGCAGGACGACGACAGGGCACAACTAAAACAAAATGTAAACATTTTTAATCTTCTATAAACTTCGCCAATCTTGTAATCGGTAAGAGAAATTGATTCTCTGAGACAAAAATATATAACTTCGAATCCCTAAGGGACCTGTTTGTTCCTATTTTTGTTATGTTGATATGATGTATGGTGAAACAGGCATGTAATTAATAAACAAATGACTTAATTACAAAATTAGAAGCGTATCATATTCTAGTTTATTTTCAATTATATAAAAATTTGAAATATTATATCTTCCTAGTTGTACTGTATGTAGATAATGCCTTTTCGTAAGTGATCTAAAAATATGTAAAATTACTTTCATTTCTTGTTGTACAACTTTCTCTGTTACTGCAATATAAATTGAAATTTTGGATTTATATTAATTTTGCACACAGAAAATAGATGAAAGATGAGAATGCCTTGCTTGTTTTATTTTTTAAGTGCTCTTTTATAATATTACATTAAACTTTTGGGAAAAAGTGAAACAGCAATCAGGTAAAATATGAAACAGCTGCAGGGAAAATATGAACCACTTTCTATACTTCAATGTAAAATATGGTAGTATGGTAATCCTTATAATACCTAGAATACTACTAGGTAAGTACATTATCTTGCTTTCAATAGCACATTCCAGTTAGTTTGACTTGCATTCTATACGTTTTATAATTTTGAGTTTATAGGCCAGTTATTGTAGCAAAAACTTCCGAAAATTTTCAAATTTTGAGACAACATTGGAGGAGGTGAAAAAAAATAAATCGGATTTTGCAACCTTTTCCGCCCCCTGGAACATTGTTAAATTAAAAAAGAGCGTAAATACGCAATGACTTATTGAAAAAAATTCCGAAATTTGTGCAAACCTTGGAGAACATTTTAATAATTATAATTATACACATCTTCAATAAAGTTTGAACCCTGCTACAATGACCGGAACATTGCAAATAGTAGCTTATCAATTTTATTTTGGTATAATCCTGTCGAAAAAATTTGCAAAACTCATGTAAATAATTACTTATATGCCCTATATGCAAATTAATAATCACAGAAGATGTGTAATAATTATTAAAATGTTCTCCAAGAAATGCATAAATTTCGGAATACTTTTTCATAAATTTATTGCAAATTTACGTTCTTTTTTTTAATAATTTAACAATATTCCGAGGGGCGTAAAAGAGTGCAAAAATCGGATTCATAATTTTTTGACCTTCTACAATGTTGTCCCAAAATATAAATACTTTCGGAATATTTGTTTAACTTTTCTCTTTTTAAATCCATAATGACTTATACCGTTTTATTCATAAAAAACTTAAAACAGTATTTTAGTTAAAATGCTCTTTAAACCATAACCTAACTTTTTTTTGCTTGCAATTCGAATTTTTTTAGATTAAAATACCAACTTATTACAGTAAGCGCACTAAACTCCCTATAAAATAGTTCAAAGTAATGCTAATGACTATTTAAATGAAAAACTTTAAAGCTTAACAAGAGAACAGACTTATTTTTGATAGTGAGATTTCCACAAAAAGTGTTTCAAACGTTTTTACCTTTGCTATATTTTAGCTATTACGTTTGTTTACAAGAAAATTTTTTATTTTTTATGATTTATTTATTTCAACGCATAGACCATTTTAAATAATGTACAAATTTTACAATTATTATAATAGAAATTATTATATAGAATATAGAATTATAATTATATAATAAAATAGAATAGAATAGAAAAGGAGACGGTCGGAGCATAGTGGTCACGCAAGTTGACTATGGACGCTAAATACCCGGTTCGAATCCGAGTAAAGTAAGAACTTTATTCTGACCGTTCTCCCCTCGGAAAGCAATGGCAACCTACCGAGAGTAATATGCCAAGAGCATCCTTAAATGTTAATGAGCTAAAAGGTCCAAAAGTTGATCTGTGGACTATGGGGAAGCGTAATAACCACCCCACCAACATTTAAGGATCACGACGCTTCTGTTAAGAAGCATAACGACTGTATGATGATATAGAATTACGCTATACGAAAAGAAATAATTAATTCTGGTTAATGAACATGCATTAAATCCATCATCCACATGATATTATATTGGACTTGAAAGTAGTAAAAGACTGTCAAATCGAATTATCCATTTCCATTAACTCTGTTTACGAGACGAATCAATCCATTGATTGGGGGCCATAATTGGTCGCATGCTATACTCTGTTTACCCAACAGATGCACCAAGGCTCCTCCCCAAAAATTTAAGCCAATTAGCGCATCAAGCAGTTTTACACGCTAAAAAAATTTACATAAAAGTTCAAATGACTGTATGACATTACCAGCACACATTACAAATCAATTTATAGGTTAAAAAAAATATGACGTGAGTGTTGTAAACGGGAGTTTCAAAATTCGAGCAATACAAAAATTCTATTCGAATATCCCGCGCGTTTTTAGGGAGGAGCTTCGGTGCACCTGTTGGGTAAACAGAGTATAGCTAGTTCCAAATGCATTCTTGTGTCTTCTGTTATTTCTAGGTGACTTTTGTAAGTTAATCCGGAGAACAAACGCACACCTAAATCATTAACCTTAGTGGCACGAATATACCATTGATTTGGTAATCAAATACATTGAAGTTGTGTCTAGAGTAAGATAACACAGATCACAGAACACTTCTTGGAATTTAGTCTAAAACGACGAACTAAAAAATAAGTTTCAAGTTCTGCAAAATGCTTGCCTTCGCTTTGCATATGACGTCGGGTATAGGAACCATCTTACCCCACATTATTCTGCTCAAAGAATAATGAAACTGGATACCCGCATCAAATTTCGCTTCGCAGTGCTGATATTTAAAATACTAAAGTCTGAACAACCAGGCTACCTTAAGGATCTCTTCATCAGAAGAGATTCACAAGAATTTGTGAATTTAATTTTTTGTTTTGTAGCTGCCTTGTTTATTATTTTCTGTTTTCTGTGAAATGGATTGGTTTCTCAAAAATTTTTACTAGACAAAAGTTGTAGTCCGTAAAATTTCCTATCCGAAATGGGGCATCAGATTTTTTGTAAAATGTTTCGTTTAAAAGATACAGGGTTTTGAAAAAACACAAAAAAAAGCAGGAAAGCTCAAATGTTTCGACATTTTTTAACTTACTTTAATTCATAACTCGAAAGCCGGTGATTTTAGACAATAAAAGGTTTCAATCTAGTTTTTCGGGGCTATGTCACGTGAAGATGGAAATTTAAAAAAATGCTTTAAGGGAGACCTAACTCTAGAGGGTTTTAATTTAAAAAAAAAATTTTTGTTAAATATTCTTCTTAGAAAAATGTTCTCTATCGCCACCTAAATTATGTAAGGTGAGTCCGTGGACACTCTGTATAAATAATATTTACCTACCACCCATTTTCAGAAAATCTAAAGCAAATTTTGAAATTTCGATATTCAAGAATTGTCTTTTACTTGATCAATATAAGTGTTATAAATGAAAAAAAACAATTATTTTAGCTCCCAGGGTTTTGCCCTATAATTGCTATTAGTATTTTGATTTAAAAATTAAATTTAACTTACCTTTGTCATAATCATCATCACGGAGCCCATAACCTAATGCTGGATTTTTGGTCCGGGGTCTTTTATCGACTATTGGAGGGAATTCATGTACACTGGAAACAGAAAATGGGATAGGTGGACGGTAGTCCTGGAGTCCAGAAAAATCTGGATCAATGATGCATGTATGCTTCCTTCTGATAGCTTTCTGCAAAGAAATTTATTCTTAAATTTTTATAAGTTTCGTCTTGACTTACCAATTTTAGAGAATTGCCTTTTCCGAATTTCTAAAGTCGATTTTCATGAATATAGGCTTACAAATTCCTCAACCGTTTATTTACAAAACCTAATTTTCTTCTTCTTCAGGTGCCTATCTAATTCCGGATGTTGGCGATCCTCCTGGCTAATAACCCAAGAAGACTTTACTAGGGAAATATTAATGGGGTGCTTTCACTTTGCCTTCCCCATAGTCTTCTGATTGCTTGTCGACTTTTTAGATCACAGCTGCACATATCCGACGCAATCAGGATTAGAACCACAGTTTCCCGCTTCTTAGTCTATCCGTGTTTGATTTACGCCAGACTGCTGATCTTTTTTCTTATTATTTATGTTATACTAAAATTTATTATTTTGCGAGTTTAGTGGACAATAAAATAAACTCTATTTTTAAAAGCTTTTATTTAACTTGGTGTGTGCGTTATCCGTCGTCCGTCGTCCATCGCCTGTCGTTTTTAACCAATTCCCGACGTCCTAGAGAGCTAAAATTTGGTACATAGATTCGCTTGCAGGAAATTTTCATATTTGAATTTTGTTTTCCAAAATTCCGAAACATACGCGAAAAATCAGAGGAAAACTGAAAATAATAAAGCACATGCGTGGCTACGCATTGAACAGTTTTTGCATATAGGGTGAAAAGTAAGATTACTAAATCGCATTTTTAGGGACAGCTTCGGGTTTAAACATCTAAAACACAAAAACTGGAAAATTCCGATAGGATGAAGCTGCATTAGTTTAAATACAGAAGATTATTGGATCTCAAAATTGGATTACAAGATTTGTAGCCAACAGAAACGAACACAATGTGAAGTTAAATAAAAGCTTGTAAAAGAATCGGAAGTAATTAAAATACTAAATACGGTATTACCAACATACATTTGGTGCATAAAAAGTCGCACCTAAAAAAATCTGTCTTTCAGTTTTAAGAGGCGATAAAACTTCAATTAAATACTAATAATAATTTATTATTATACTCATGAGTCACGACAATCCATGATTAATTGATTATAATCAGTTATTCATGAGCTTCTCCACGTTTTTACTTACAAGGGGGAGCCAACACTGGTATTCACCAATTTGCACCATTTTTAATATACCTTTTGGTCATAATTAGTTATGTATCAGGTAAAAATTTAAAATTCCTTAATTCAGCCAATTTGGAGAAAATCGATTTTAAAAAACTAATTCATATGATTTCACTGTAGTACCGATTTTCAACTTTAGAGTAATCAAGCACGTATAGCAGAAAATCCACTGTTTTTATTTTTTTTTTGTATAAAATAAATAGACCCAAACTTTAAGTACCCCATTCTGCCTCACCTTCCCCTACTAGTCCAAAAAATAGTAAAATATTTTTTTTTTAATTTTATAAAAGCAAATGCTACAATATTTTCTAGAAATTTTTAACGTAAATAATTTTAGCAATAATTTACCTACTATATTGTAGTATAAATTTTTATAATTTTGTTTTCTTTATAATTTATGGTTGTTTATTTTTAACATGCATTAATCGAACATCTTTTATCTTACATCCAATTTACTGTTCATACAGAAAGAATATTAAACTATTATTTATGTATATTGTAATATGAAACAAATTTTAAAAACTTACAGTATTTGCCATTACAAAAAAGTACATAAATATTATCGTAAACATCATTATTTTCATCATTATGTATAGTATCTAAGGAAAATTGTTAGTAGAAGAATTTTCATCTTTTAGAGCTCCACCATTTATATAGTACTGCAATATGTTACATAACTTTACAAAATATATTTGGATAAGCATTGAAATTATCTTTTTATTTATTACTTTTTAATTTGTAATGCCAATAAATGTGTTTATTTTTATTATCAATAAACTTAACAAAAATTGAAAATTAACCTTAGGTGATAAAACATGATTTAACATTTCCAGCCGGTTCTTATATAAGATGAAAAAATTTTGGGTTCGGCAATATCTAATGGTGTCCTACAATTACCATCAGAAATATCAGCTCACCGAATACCAAAATCAAACAGAAAGAAGAGAGATTCAAGTGCAAAATTATTAACAACACTACATCAGTGTCTTCAAAAAACAAGATGTTTTACGGCTTATAAAGATCCGAAGCGAAAAAAATACAATTAACGATTAAAGAAAAATGATGACTGGGATGCGGTGTCTGTGGTAAAAGTTATAATGAGGATGTAACAGAAAATAATGGTTCCAAATGGATTCAATGCTCCTTTTGTTCTATTCCATACTACATCACTTTGTCAATCACAGGCAGTTAAAGACGAAATTTTTATGTACGATGGTTGTTCTTTTTCAGATTCCGATTAATTATATTATGCTTTAAATACTTTTACAACTTATCTTGGTTTTCTTAATTATCGCCAATTTAAATGTCCTATATCACCAAATTAAATATCTTAACACCAACTTACCTAGCATTTTTAAAAAAGACAGATGTTCGTTTTGAATTAAAAAAATGGAATTCAAATAAAACAAATGACCTCCAAATTGGTAAGTATAAAGTGATTCTATTATATAACTGTATCCATATAAAGAAAATCCTCACCAATATACCTTACCTTACCCTAATAGCCTAATAGTTAAATTGCAAATAAATGACACATCCAAAATAAACATATTACTGTGGGAATGATCGAGGGAAGCACTGCGTCGAGATCTTTCCGTCGTACCTAATGAAGAAGGCAGTAAGTACATTTTTTTCGAAATGGAAATGGATGACTCGAAAGAAAGATATTACGAACAATCTTGGGACCAAAGGAGGAAAATGGCGAAAGAGGGCAAAGATGAATCATGAAATTTTGCAGGGATGTTATGGTGAAGATATTGTGAAATTCGTGACAAATAAGATGTCTGGGTCACATCATTATGAAGTGGGGAAGAGACAGTTAAGAGAATAACGCTTTGGATGCCTATGGGGGACAGAGCGAAGGATTGACGAAGAGTTTAGACTTTAGATGGTGGGTCCAAGTGCCCGGCGACCTGGAGAACATCATGGGTGTGAGAGATAGGATGGTCGATGGTCCACGATAGATAAAGATGATGGTATGTTATAAATAGGGCAGCAAAGTATTCTAGATTGTGAAGGAAAATGACAGTAACAAACAGAAAAAATTTACAATGTAAACATATGGGGTCTAATCCTTCCCTTTCAAACGGATTTGTAAATCCCGGAACAGGGAAATATCAGTGGAGAATTGCTTTATGTGTATAGATTTTATAGTGAAAGATTATAATAGTGATATAGTGAACTGGTTGTTAATTTTAAATCACGTTATATGACAATTAATTTTAAATTTCTATTAAGTTTATTGATAATAAAAATAATACACATTTATTGATATTACAAATCGAAAAAGTAATAAGTAGAAACCGGATTATATGCAACATAAAAAACTCGAAATATGCATGAAAAATGTCAATATATTATACAATACCAAATAATAATAATAAACATAGTAATGGACGTTTATGTGACCTTAACTTATTTCTTAATTTATTTAATTTTACTATAAGTTATTTCATAATTAATATCTATGATTATGACAAACATTAGATAAGCAAATTTAATTACTCCATAGTCTAATACCCAAAATATTACAAAATTATTATTAAAATGGACGAAACTTATCATCAATATGAATCTGTGATTAAAAATACTGCAAATTACAATTTGTAATACTATTTGGATGTTTATAATTTAATGAAAAATATTTCACATTTTTATTAAAGATAGCTCGAAAATATTATAATTGACACCTGTCTCCCCGCTTCTCCCTACAAGTTGTAGTAGTAAACATAATTTTAGTAACATCCCAATTATAGTAATATTCTATACAATTTTTGTAATATTAAAAATTTCTGATTATTTTTACCTATTATTAGTATGGTTACTTACTTATTAATACTTTATTGGACCCCCTTCTGCAATAAGGAACCAACTGACATTTTACGTGAAAATTAGTTAGGCAGTGCCGGATTTCCCAACAAGCGCAAGAGGCGCGCGCTTAAGACCTCATAAATCAAGGGGCCTCAAAATAAGGAAACTTTAACTTTTATTAATTAAATTCCAGTTGTAATTAACACAGGAAAAATAACGAAAAAATTCTAAGCTCTAAGTTGCCTTAGATTTGCAGATAGTTTGATTTCAGTGCAATAAATAATTTATTATTGATTAATTTGATAAAAATTTAATTTCGTTCAAATATTCTGAAACTTTATGAAAATATTAACTCTTTTGTAATTAACACAGGAAAAATAGCAAAAAAATTCTAAGCCCTAAGATGCCTTAGATTTGCAGTTATTTTGTTTTTGATTTCAATACAATAATTTTTGATTTAAATTTTTTGAAAGAAATTTAATTTTGTTCAAATTAATGATCTGAAATTCTATGAAAATATTAATTCCGTTGTAATAAATACATGAAAAAGAACGAAAAAATTCTAGGGCCCTAAGATGCCTTGGATTTTCAGTTATTTTGATTTCAGTGCAATTTTTCATTTAAATTGTTTGATAAAATTTTAATTTTCTTCAAATATTCTGAAATTTAATGAAAATATTAATACCGTTGTAATAAACACAGGAAAAATAACGAAAAAATTCTAAGCCTTAGAATTGCAGATATTTTGATTTCAGTGCAATTTTTCATTTAAATTTTTTGATAAAAATTTAATTTTGTTTAAAAATTCTGAAACTTTATGAAAATATTAACACTATTGTAATAAACACAAGAAAAATAACGAAAAAATTCTAAGCCCTAAGACGTCTTGGATTTGCAGCTATTTTGATTTCAGTGCAATTTTTTATTTAAATTTTTTGATAAAATTTTAATTTTGTTCAAATATTCTGAAATTTTATGAAAATATTAATACCGTTGTAATAGACACAGGAAAAATAACGACAAAATTCTAAGCCCTAAGTTTCCTTAGATTTGCAGTAATTTTGATTTCAGTGCTAAATTTTGATTTACCTACATTTTTTGATAAAAATTTAATTTTGTTCAAATATTCTGAAATTGTATAAAAATATCAATTCTGTAGTAGTAAACTCAGGAAAAATAACAAAAAAATTCTAAGCCCTAAGATGCCTTGGATTTGCAGTTATTTTGATTTCAGTGCAATTTTTAGTATAAAAAAAGTAATAAAAAAATACTGGTGAATGGGCCCCCCGGGAACCAGGGGTTCAAATCAATTGCTTTAGGGAGTGTAGGATTAGTGAAAAAACTTAGAGGGGGGCCTAAAAATTGAATTGCGCCTGGGGCCTCATAAGTTCTAAAACCGCCACTGAGTTAGGTCTATAAATTACAAATCTGGAGTTCGTACTTCAACAATTTCACAAAGAAAATTCAAGTTTTCAAAAACTCTGTTGATTCTAGAACCAATTTTAAAATTATGAAAATTTCGTAAACCGCCAAGTGTAATTAGCAAAAGAGACTCACGTGGTTTTTTAAGTGTGAATTATCAATGGATAAATAAAATTTAATTTAAAAATTATTTAAATTTAAAGAAAAAACTACAAAAATGTAATTTTGAGATCGACTTAGGTACAAAATATTCATTTGAAAACTGTTTTCGTCACTTTACTCGCAACTTGATCTAGTATGTCACTTGGTTCTTTATTGCAAAAGGGGGTCCAATTGATATTGCGTGAAACAATACTTCCTATAAAATTTTTTCAAAATTTCAAAATTTTAAAACATTGAAGTAAATAGATCCCACAACCAGTCGAATCACACTCCCCATTTCTACACACCACCATGCTAGATCGTGTCATATCAAAAAGGCATGACATGGATTATGTGAACTACTCTTTAAAGAAATCTAGATACTTGATTACCCTTTCGTTTTTTAATATTATACCAGAAAGGACTACAAATGCGATTTAACCATATTTCTTAATTTATTTAATTTCAAATTGTTGATAAACCACAATTTAACAGTTCTTTCACAGTGAACCATAAATTTATAATTAATGATAAAGTGTTTTGGAAAATATTATATGCGACAGTATAACAGAATAGATAATAGTGTTTTTGTATTTGTAATAAAGATCAAGGTAAAATAAATATATAAATTGGGAAAATTCAATTTTAAATCAGTACCTACTAGTATTTCATTTGAGTTTGTGTTATTAGAAACTACCGAAATTTTAAAATGTCCAAGCTTTTATTATTTTGCACTGTTACGTGCTTGTTTGCATTATGTTGGTCTAAATCTATCGAACTTGCAGGTCTTTTATTAATTCATTTTCGTTTTAATGTATTTGTATCTCTTATTATTAATTAATTAATAATTATTACTTATTAATTAATAATAATTACTTTTATTATTTTAAAAACTAACGTTTTAAATTTACAGAAAAACCAGGATATTGTAGATATGAAGGAATGTATATAAAAGAAGGCGAAAGCTCTATAACTCCGTTAGGTACTTGTGATCTAATCACATGTGATAGTGCAAGCCCTCAATCAATTACAGCTTTAACGTAAGATTGAATTAATTTTTGTTCAACTTATTATACTACAAATATTTAACTCTTTTAGATGTGCACCATTTCTACTATCACCTATATGCCCTGCTGGAGAATACGATTACACGACAACATATCCTAATTGTTGTCCTAAAGCAAATTGTGATATAAGACTTGATCAATAAAGCGGCGTTCACAATGAAGTGGGGTCTTGCCTTGCTTCGGTAGAAAACTAGCACGAGCAAACCCCATTTCAATATGAACGCTGCTTAAAGCTATATTCCTGCACCTGTTCCTGTATAATTTTAATTAATAAAGAATTTTAAAAGAAAAAGGAAGGTATTGTATGTGAATTATGATTTGAATTGTAGAATTCTTCCACCAAATTTTTACACAGGTCAACATACCATTCACATTAACTTAAAAGTTGGTGTAAAATTATTCAAATTGTTACATTTATAGTAACATTTTGTTCTGAATTTGTTTATTTTTAAATTGGCACTTAAAAATTTCTTCACTTAAAAAAGGTTCGTCGCCGATTGGCACGGGTAAGAATTCTTCCCCAGTGTATTGTAAAAGTTTATTAATTTTTCCTACATGAGTAAGGCCAAGTTTATTAATCTCTAGTTAGTATCCCAAGTAAATTAAGGCTACATAATGATAAAATAAATTAAGAAGAAAATATAATGAAAAGACCAATTAAAAAAGAAAACAAAATGAAAATTGATAATTAAGAAATACTGTCGATTGAATACTAACCTAAAAGGCGAAAGATGATGAGGGTTAAGATTAAGACACCATGTTTTTGTGATGTTTCGAATACGTACTAAGTTCCGACCGCTTTGTTATCGGAGAACATTAATTTATTGAGACTACTTATTACTCAAGGAAGACTGGATTCTAAATTACAATTAAAAGACTCGGGCGAGACGGTCATTGCCTTGCAGCTAACGCAGTTGGATGCGGATATGGGGCACCGGGTTCAAACCTGGGGAGAGTCAAACTTTCTTATGACTAGTCTCCGTGCTTCGGAAGGCACGTTAAGCCGGTGGTCCCCTGGGTTAGCGAATTGCTACCATTAACATAATAAACCAGGATACAGGCACATCTGAAGGCAAGTCTAGCAAGCTACCTGGAGGATATAAAATATTTATATGCTCAAAGTTTATTTCTAACACTGCCAAGGAAACAACGCATGTGTTGGGAAATAACAGGCCTTGGCCTACTGGAAGAGAATTCCACTTAAAGCCACGACGACCACGATCGATGGCCAGTCCAATCAAATAATCGCGTTCGATCTTTAGTCTAATCCATGATAACTAATGTACGTTATAGTATCATAGTCTAATCAAAGAACCACAGGACCACGCCGCGGTCGTCGTGGGCTTTAAGTGGAAGGCACCCATAATCTATAGAAATTTGTAAGTAGGTTGAAAGTATTGCAGGCAAAGCAAATAATAAATTACAAATCACATTTGTTGTAAAAATTTTAATATTTTCACTTAAGGCGTATTTTCGCGAGGCATAAAAGTTAACCAAAAGTGACCAAAACTAACCGGTGTCATTTTCGCGACGAACGGTTAGAGGGGAGGTAGTTTTTGGTTAAAAAGTTACCCAACCAAAGTTAACCAAAGACGACCGCTCAAAATCAGTGGTTACTTTTTGCGGTTGCTTTGCTAGTACAAATGTGCGCCACAATTTAAATTTTAAAGTTGGAAGTGGTTCTAAACGTTCTAAAGACGAAGATTTGAGGTTATGTTAAATTATAAATTGTAGTGGGGGACTAACCAAAGTTGACCAAAAGTAACCGAGCGGTACTAACCGGGATCCTCGCGAAAATACGCTTTTAAGGCGTATTTTTGCGAGGCATTTTGGTTAACCAAAAGTAACCGGTTAGATTTTATGTCATTTTTGCGACGAACGGTTAGAGGGGAGGTAGTTTTTTGTTAAAAAGTTACCAAACCAAAGTTAACCAAAAACGACCGCTCAAAATCAGTGGTTACTTTTTGCGGTTGCTTTGCTAGTACAAATGTGCGCCAAAATTAAAATTTTAAAGTTGGAAGTGGTTCTAAACGTTCTAAAGATGAGGATTTGAGGTTATGTTAAATTAGAAATTGTGGAGAGGGACTAACCAAAATTGACCAAAAGTAAGCGGTACTAACCGGGATCCTCGCGAAAATACGCTTTTAAAAACCAAACAAACAGTAACAATCATTATTGATAGGTTGGTAAACTTGCTGTGACAGCGCTGTGACACTTTCTTAAAAACACATGTTTTCGACATTTGTTTTATGGTGACAGGTTATGGTATTATCATTATGAGTGTCTTTCACGATGAAATAGAAATAGAAGACTTCGATTTTGACGAAGAAGAAGGAATGTACTACTATCCTTGCCCTTGTGGTGATAGATTTTGTATATCTAAAGTAAGTAGAGGTTTTAAGGTTATGTATATCACACACATTAATTTAATAAGTTAATAACATTTTATTATTGCATAATTTTATCGATCAAAATCATCATGTTGGTTATAAATAAATTATTATTTTAGCTTAAAGTAACGAAGTTTTTATACAAAACATTTTATACAAACATACGGGGTGAAGAACATAAACTAAAATGACTTCTTTTATAACTCAAAAATTTCACGCTAATGAAGTGAAGTACAAAAATTCCATTGTTCCTTTACCCTTAATTACAAATTTTCATTATTTCATATAGGAACATAATTTTTTAAATACATGCAATACAATTGGTAATACATATTTGTTTTTCTTTTGTAAACTGTAAAATGAATAACAGGATTAATTCAGTATAATCATATAAAACTTTATTTTTAAGGAAGAATTATTAACTGGCGAAGAAGTTGCAACTTGTCCAAGTTGTTCTTTACAAATTAAGGTTATATACGATTTGGTAAGTGATTTATTTGTAGAAATTAACAATATTACAGTTGTTTTGTGTATAGGAGGCCTTACTCCAACAAGCTCAAGAGGTAGCAAACATTGGTGATAAATTTCAAAAGTTACAAGTTTTAAGTTAACGAGATGGCAGGACGTGGAAGAGGTAGGGGCGGTCGAGGCGGAAGAGGTCGAGGGGGTGGAATACACAATCGTTCTTTTGGCGAAGAATACGTTAAAATAACTGAACCACCACCTTTATTTCCGCCACGAGCTAGGCAGCCAATTCCTTTAACGGTAAGTAAATTTATCGATTTCTCTAATCTAATAATAATATTTTATTTATTTCGCAGGATTCCATAGAAATGGATTACTTAATTCTTGTAAAACAGGAGCTTATTGATCGAATGCAATCATCGGGAGCGTTTATGCAAGTTAGAGAATCAAAAGATTCTGCTCAACAAAAGATTGATAAATTATTGGCACAATTACCTTCTGTTCGAGAAAAATTTGATTGGAATTTATTTCCAGCCGAATTAAGACCTAAAACTGTTCCACGAAGGAAGAAGTCGACAGATTCAAAAGATGTAGATGTTCAAAAAACTCTTGAAAAATTGGAAAAACTTGAAACGGATAGAGAGCAAAAAGTTGATATAAAAACAGAAGATCGAGAGAGTGATGAAGAAATGGAAGTTAGTTTTGAAAATGAAGAAGCCGATGATGGTACAGATTATGCCAATAATTATTTTGATAATGGCGAAGGTTTCGATGATGAAGACGATAATTTAGATGGTGATGCAGTTTATTGAACGTAATTTTGAAAAGTAAATTAATTGTAAATTTAGTTTAAAGTTGTGATTATGTTTTGAATTGTAAATTGATTCTTATGCATGGCGTATTTATTTAAGGCAAATAAATTTTACAATATTTTAAATTTAATGATAAATCTAATAGGATATTATTTATTTAAAAGGCAAATTAATGCAACCATTCAATGGAGGTAGCACAATGCAGAAAATCCACTGTCTACAGATTTTTGCAACTATTTATTTCCATGTACCCCTTAATTTTTTTTAATTCAAGTAGATAGCCCTACTAAAATGACTGATTTTAGAACAAAAAAATAAAAAGTAAATAGATGAAATAATTTTAAAATTTTGCTCTATTTCATGTGCCTTGTAAAAGTGCTCTATGTAGGGATTTGGAGTGACCAATTTTTAAATTGCTTGCTCTAGCTTCAAAATATCAGTTGCACTAAAGATAAAATATTAATTTGAATTTGGGGTTTATGCTAAATACCTTTGAAGGTAATTTTTCTTTTATTTTTTTAAATCAACTTTCAGAGAATTATTAATTAAAAATGTCGATAACAATGTTTACAGTACAAAAACAAAATTTAAAATAAATATTTAATAATAATTATCCCAATAAGGGCAAAAATGAGGTCATGAATAGTTATTGATGTTGTCAAGTAATTACACTAAATACAGAACCAAAATTTAACGGTTTTTATGGTTTATGGGTCCAAAAAAATCGATTTGTTAATTTTTACATTTTCTTAAAGTTTATGATGTTGAGAATATTGGGTGAAATCGGTACCCAAAATATCTCGAAAAGATTAACTCGAACTAATTAACACGAAATTTTTTATGGTATGGTGTTTTTTTTGTAAATAACGAACAATATTAAGCTTTTCCTTTAAAATCGTTACGTTGAATTCAAGCGTCCGTATTTTTTAAATCGGTTATCACAAAATTTAGATAGTAGTCAGGCCCGGACTGGCCAGGTCGGCGAGGGCCCCGAAGAGACCTCAAAAAAGTGGTTTATACTTGAGGTAAAGGTGATTTCCAAAACTATCTGCTCTTAAAGGGGCCCCCTCCTCAGTCTCTAGCCGGGGGCCCCCAAAGGAGCCAGTCCGGGCCTGATAGTAGTAGATACTTCTTTTAATATTGTTTGCTTAAGGCGAAGCATCACCACGTGACTAAATATTGGTGTAAAACGTTCTTTAAAAAGATTTGTTAAACATGTTTTTCAAGAAATATTTAGATATTTTTGGAATTTTAAAAATTCAGCTTCGTAGCTCAATAGAATGATCGTTTCTGTAAACTAAAGTATTACAATAATTGTCTTTATTACTACATTTGAAAAGAAATTTGACATTCCTTTTTTTGAAAATTCTGAATATTGAAATTCGAGATTTCTTTAATATACGTATTACTAAATAGAATTACCAAAAGTTGACAGTATCAAGAAACAATTATTCTATTGAGCTACGAAGCTGAATTTATAAAATTCCAAAAATATATAAACATTTCTTGAAAAACATGTTTAACGAATCTTTTTAAAGAAGGTTTTACACCAACGTGGTGATGCTTCGCCTTAAGATGATTTTTGACAAAAGCTACAGTTTTGTACAATTTTTTAACAGCGCTCTCTTTACTACTCTGAAGCTCCATTAATTTTCAAAATTTTGTAATAAAAGAATGTAAAACATTTCATAGACATAGAGGAACCCCGATCCGATAATTTAAATAGTTTCCCTCTTAATTAGATTCCCTGATAAAAATTACCTTTTTTCGTGCTCCTTAGCCTTAGCAGGTGTATATTCTCCCTTAAATTTTAAATAATTTTCTGCTTTTAATCGTTACAATCCAAACATCATTTTAAAATTCCTTACCTATTCAATTGGCAGAATAACAACATAGAAATAATTTATTTGAAAAGATAAAAGATGGTCGCTTGCGAATTTTTTTCCTTTCCACTCCAACTTTTCCCCACCTGCCATCTTGCAATATAAATTTTTACCATTTACCATACAAATTGAACAAAATTTTTAAACACCGCACCGCACCTAGTGTCCTAGTGTAACCCTAACTACAAACTGATTGGTGTAAAATCACCAACTCACTTTCTACACCAATCAATTTTCGCAATTTTTTGTACTAATTTACTCGGATTAGTTCGGAGTAACATAACAAACAGACAGTGGCGTAGCTAGGTGGACAAGGGCCCCGGTGCATAAAAAAAAATCGGCCCCCTCCGTCCCCCTTTTTCCATATGTTTGCATTAGAAATAAAAAAAAAAACAGCTCAGGGGGCCCCCTGGGCTCCGGGGCCCCGGTGCGCTGCACCGCTTTGCCCTATGGTAGCTACGCCACTGCAAACAGACCTATTATTTTACACCTTTGTCATCAAAAATCATACAACATAATTTAATCTAGTTAACGTGAGCTTACTTACTGGCTAGGTCGGCGATCGCCGAGGACCGTCGACCCAAGGGGGGCCTGAAGGGGTCTCAAAATAAGTGGTTTATACTTGGGGTAAAAGTTGTTTGTATTTGTTATTACTGAAAAATAGTCAAAACAGCGGAAAATGTGATTTTCAAAATTCTGCCCTCTTGGCAAGGGGGCCCCTTCTCAGTCTCTAGTAGAGGTCCCCAAAATGAGCCAGTCTGGGTCTGATTAATTACTATTAATTCTTACCTTATTATTACTTTACTTATAGTCCAGTCATTCTACGAACGACATAATAATAAAGTCAATAAGGATGCTACCCGGAAGCAAAAAATGGGGTCGTGTAGAAGAATAAATTCTAAGAAAGATAGCACTTTTTGCATCGCTCTAGCTGGTATATAACATAACCTAAAAATTTACGTGGCTGAAGTTGTACACGAACTAATACAGAAATTTTCACGGCGAACCTATATAAATTGTACCAATGTACCAAGCACATTTTTCAAGATCTCCCCCTAAAATTTTGTACACACGTTTAAAATGCCATTACCAGTATAATCTCACCAAATTTCATAAACAAGGGCCTGAAAATCCTACTTTTAGATACAAGAAGTAACTAAAATGAGTGTCCCGGGCGTAAATTTAGGATCTCCTCATAAATTTTTATACACAATTTTAAAATGCCGAATTCAGAATGTTAGGAATCATAATTTCGTCTCCGATGATAATATAATAGTGGACTCTGGTGTACCCCAAGGTTCCCATTGTGAACCTATTTTATTTTTACTGTTCATTAACGACATTAGACTTTATATAATCCATACAGTTCGTTTTTGTTGTTTGCCGACGACCTCAAAATCTTAAAGATCATCAGGTCAATTGAAAACTGTTTGTTGTTGCAATCAGATTTGGAAAACATTAATCGTTGGTGTGCCGAAAACAACCTGTAGCTTCCGTTATGTCGTTTAAAAGACATAGTTGTAACGCATTCAAGCAATAAATTAGTAATTGAAATTTATGATCTAGGTTTCTATTAGGTGATCGTTTGGACTCCAGTTTATCTTTCAAAAACCACATCGATAACAAATGCAGTAAGATTCGGGAAGGGAAGAGACTGCTGCAGGTCACAAGGACGATATAGGCTAAGTGTAAAGAAGGGGTAATAGTAACTACGCGAAGACCTCGAAGCAGGCCCGTAGCCAGGAGGGGGGCACTTGGGGGCACGTGCCCCCCCCCAATGTTGAAGAGACAAAGAAAATGGAAGGGGAGCAAGCGAAAATTTTACATTTTACAAAAGGTTTTTTACAAGTGCCCCCCCCCAATGAAATCCTGGCTACGGGCCTGCCTCGAAGTTATCATCCAAGAGAAAATCATCAAAATGAGAGGGTAGGGTAGTGGAATCTGATAAATTCTTAGCAAACTATAATATGCTTTTTTTTCTACCTAGTGTTAAAATTACTAAAATTTTAATATATTTTTTTACATTGGTATAGGCTTCTTGATATAAAAAATAACTTTCAATAAATAAATACCTATACATTTCTGTAAATTCTTTCATGTTTTTTATAAACTTTCCAATATCAGCTTTTTATATTAAGATTGTATATTTAAATATTTTGTTGTTTTGCTTATCTAAATTTTAATATTTCCGTCATAAATAAAATAAGTATACTAACTACCAGAATCCATAATTATTCTACGTAACTACAACTGTTAGGTAATTACAACCTATGCTTCATTTGTGCTGACAAAATCATTAAAAGTTTTAATAATAATTCCGCTAATACTCACTTTACATAAAACAAATACATTTCCTCATCATTTTTATCGAGAAATAATCTAAATCTGTAGTTAAGATTAGTTTAATGTTGTGGCTATAAAAAAATTTTTTTATAGTTTGGATTAATTTTACACTGAAATTTATAAAATGGCAGACCTTAATGATATAATGAACAAATTCTTACACGACAATGAGAGTAAAATAGTGAATGATATTTTTACTTTCTTGGAACAAAAAACAGGAGTGAATCGCAAATATGTACTTTATGGTAAGTTTCAAATATTTACTTTAATCTACATCTAACTAATACTTTTTTAAAACTAAAATTTAATTTCATAAAATTTTAAGATATCACATGATCTAAGTAGGTACATTTACATAAGTATATAGAAATTATCATATTTACGTATCTAATTATGAAGATATTATGTTCAACTTTTGTTTAATCTTAATAATATAATCATTATAAGTTCATTACACTTTATTGTGATGTTTTCTTAAATTTTTGAAATTAATTGCAATGTAGATTAATTTTTAAGTAAAAAACCCCTTCATTAATAACTCCTAAAACCTAATGCATATAATATTGTCCTCGTACCATAAATATTCGTACAATCGTTTAAATAAAACATAGGGGTAAATTTTTAGTTAGTAGTTGGCACGTGACTTGGGCTTGCTCGGCAAATGTGGAGAGACACGCCCAATTCCACCAATTGATACAAACATAGAACCGAAATAACGAATATTCGTTTCTGCACATTAGCCACTCCCAACCACTAAGGAAAAATTCAACTAAACCTACATATTAATTAGGTGCATGTTCGCTTCCCCCAACCGTTTCAAATTTTGGATTCTATTTTGGTAACTTTTTAGCTCTTATTTTATTTTTGTTTCTATTTTGTTTTTGAGATATTTCTAAAATTTAATGAAAATGTGGCCTACTCAGGTACCTACAATATCTGCTGCCCAATTTTTGATCGACTATTTAAAAATTGCAATTAAAATGAAGTGGTTCATTTTACCTTGGGTGATTCATTTTACCCCATTCTACGGTGCATGGTACTTCTTTAGATTTCGAATTATTAAGAAAAAACATCGATGATACTGGCACACTCCTCTCATATTCTAATTAAATCGTTTATTTGAGAAACGACACATATCCAACGCGAATCGTATGGAGATGTGTCGTTTCTCAAATAAACGATTCAATTAATATTTATATTTATGTTGAGATTCAACTACAAATAGCCATTAACGAAAAGATAGTAAAAAAAACTCGATTATACCTAGGTGCTGCACTAAATAATCTATGCAGTAATGTATCCAAAATTAAGGTAGTCGCATTTGTAGTTTTTCCCACTATTTTACAAATTTAAAAATTGTCTTTTTATAATTTATTGTCTATTTTACCTATTGTCGATTTAGCGGCTTTTGTCAACTTTACCTGGAGTGATTTTGTCAACTTTTTTCCAACTTCCTAAAATATTGGGGGGCTCCCCCATCCTCCCCTTGGGCACGTCGCTGGTGTAATGTATAACCCCTTAATGGTCATTGCAGCTAAAAATAGTAAATTTTAAAAAGATCTAATTTTAATTTTATGTGATTGCAATAATTAGTTGTTTGTTAACTTCTATACTTTCCTGTCAAGATAATAAACCTAAGAAAAATTTACAATTTCTTATTATAATATTTATCTACCTAACATTAAATTAAAATTTTTAGAAAATTTTTCTCAGATAAAATACCATCAGGAATTTTTTATTTTGTTTTAAAAATACTGTTTAAGATTTGCTGGTCATCATAACTTGCAATAACTGACGTAAAGTTAAAAAATATAAAAAAGTTATAAACATTTTTTAAAGTTTATTTTGTCGCGCCCTCATCAGCAGTTTGAGATTTTAAATTAACCCTATTATTCCCACAGGGGCCTGAAAGGGTTAAATAGGTACAGTACCATAAAATGGGGGAAGTTTAAGTCTGGGGTGAAGTTTACTAAAAATATGAAAAAGGAAATCGACAATATAATTATGTTTTCTTTTCATACTTGTTTCTGTCACAAATTCCAGTACAATGTTCAGAACAACAATTTATATTTTTGAAAAGTAGGATGCCATAAAGAAAAACGTTTTCTTTTGCTTTTGATTGCAAGTTTTTATTTATAATTAATATTTAGTTTATTTACATAAAAAAGTGTCGAGAGATTATGTAATGCTAGCAATTATTTAAATTTTTGTAACGTCCTGGAAATAAATGACAAAAACACAAATTATTATTCAGTAAGCAGTGGATATTTTATTGAAAAATATTATCAAGGGTATTAGATGTAGAAAGATAAGGAAAATGTTCCTATAGTACATCCCCATTTCTTCTTATTATTTCTTCTAGATCACATAATATTCGTAACTAAACGTAAACCTCAACTTTGCGAGGAAATCGAATTCCATCTTTGCTCGATATAGGGTCAATATCACTTTCATTACAGATAAATGATAAATCTGATAGAAAGAACGACTTTTATATTAGTTAGAGAGAAAATTATTTACCCATCCCTTCTGTGTTACTTTATGATCTTTGGACTAACTGAGTGAAATAAATTAAAAAAATCACTTGTTTTTATTTTAGGTATTATAGGATTTGTAGCATTTTTGCTTGTAATGGGTTTTGCTGGACAATTAGTAACAAACCTAATTGGGACTATTTACCCTGCATATTCTTCAATCCATGCAATCGAATCTACAGGAACAAATGATGATACAAAATGGTTAACCTATTGGATTGTCTACTCTGTATTTTCATTTATAGAGTATTTTACTGCTATTATTCTTGGATGGTTTCCTCTTTACTGGTTAACTAAAGTAAAAAGATTTTGAAATTGTTATGCTTGAACTTTTTTATTTACTTTTTCAATTTTGTACAGTGCATTGTTTTATTATGGTTGATGTTGCCAATTGAGCTTAATGGTTCCATAATATTATACTGCCATGTAATTAAACCATACTTCTTCAAATACGAGAAAATTGTAGAAAAAGCAACTGGTGAGGAAGATAAAAGCTTTCATTTAAATATTATACAATTATTTAATTTTTATTATTTTAGGAGTTACACTTTCAGAACATGTAGGAAGCAAAGAAAGTAAAGAAGAATAAAATAGAAGTAACAATAAGTTTTGGCAAAGTAAACAAAGAAAAAAAAGAAAGAATGAATAAATATCTAATGTTCATATTATTTAATAGTTATTAATATAATGGATTCAATTTATTGATCATCGTTAATATTTTAAGACATAATAAAAATTAACTTATAATTTTCTAACAGTAAAAAGAAGTATTTAGAAAATATGTTATCCAAGCATTTTAACCTCATTATTGACATAATATTATATTATAGTGATAAATAATTACCTTATTTTGTATGCAATATAACATAAATATTTTGTATTTTGTTATTTAGTAGTATTTCAAATTTCATATAACTTCCACATGGGGATATGCTTTAAAATTTATTTTTAATAGAGTAGCTGTACTGGAAGAAAGAAAAGTGGAGCTAATGTGCAGTCACGAAATCTCATACAGACGTGTTTATGTTGGTGCAAATGGGTGTCACGCGGTCGCTACTGCGATTATGGCTACGCCTTTCTTTCTTCCAGTACCGCAACTCTACCAACATGTTAAAAATGTAGGTACGTACCAATCCGGGGAGGCAAGGATCCAATCAGATAAAACTCGTAAGGCGGTAAAGTACAAAGGCGGAATATATTTATTCTTCTAAAAAAAAAAGATACTGTCATATTATTATTTTTGATAAGCAAAATATAAATAAAGATAAGATACCTACTACAAGTGTGCTGGTAAATTTAGTTTAGTAGAACCTGTGCTATCCGACACTAACGATACACATTTTATATCATATGATACAGTGTCGGTTAAAAACGAGGCTGATGTAAATATCAAAATACGTAATTTGCAGTTGACAAGTCTTCTCGATTATGATTTTTAAGTTTTTAAATCGTGAAATTCAATAAATAAATATTATTAAAATATCAAGTTAACAATTACATAAAATAAAATTACGGAAATGATTTGAAGAAGTAAAAAAAACTGAATAGTAGATATTATTACTTATTGAAATATGCTTTTAAATTAAACTTTTAAAAACTACCGGGCCGTATATAAGCGGGGATTCAATCCCTCCTGGTATAAGTAATTATACCAATTATACCAGTAATTATACGATAAATAATTTTTAGACCAGCCGTCTGGCGTAAATCAAACACGGATAGACTACAGAGCGGGAAACCGCGGTTCTAATCCTGATTGCGTCGGATATGTGCTGTGATCTACAAAGTCCAAAATCGAACTGTGGGCTACACTCGCCAACCCGGCTGGCCACCGTGGCGAGTTATGGCTAAACAACCCCCCATAGAAATATGGTGGGGCCTACATCCAGCAGTGGATTGACATAGGTAAATCGTGATAAGTAATTTTAAAGAATTATTATTATTATTAAAAAAGTCTATTATTAATATTAGAGATAATAATCTATTATTATTATAATGTTTTCCCGCATAATTACTCCCCCCCCCTTTGGCCAATGTCTAGCTACGGACCTGAAAACTACCTACATAACATTTTTTTAGATACAATACTGTTTGTTTATTTGAGAAAATAAAACAATTATTTGCATACTAAAAATACCCAAAAATAGCATTCGTAAAGTTCGATTTTAAATAAATAAGGGGGGTCTTTGATTGTGACTAACTCTGACAACGGGGGGGGGGATCAATAAGTCGGAAAGCACAGTAGGTGAGATAAGGTAAGCTTCAGCCCACTTCTGTTTGATTCCACCGAGAAATTCTGAGAAATGTCGGATAACACAGGTACTACTATTACTTAAAAAATATTTTTTATAATAGGAGAAAAGTGAGACACTTGATCTTGAATTTGTATAACTTGGTTCTTAAATTATTTCTGATACTTTGATTATAATGATTTATGTTTATGTCATTTACCTCCTCCAGGTGCGTACTAGATCTCTGGCATACCGGTAGTTTCCCAGTGAGCCCTCCATAAAGTAATGAAATGGCCCTGGATTCCAAGACCAAATAAAGTATCATCAACCTAGAAAAAGAGAAATTTAAAAAATATCGAAAAAAAGGTCGAATTTCCTTGGCCCTAAATGCTACCTAGCACGCTACTGACCTCCGCAGAAAAATCTTATTTCGCGTCTGGAAGATGTGGGATGTGGTCCTATTTTTTTTGTATGTTAGGTAGCCCGAAAGAAAACAAATTTAACGAAAGGGGAGTAAAATATGATTCCTTGTTATCTATAATTTGAAGTAGTACAGATTTCAATACTCAATAGAAAAAAAAATGCATTTTCAAGTTAACGCCCTTTGACTATATCCATGTGAGATTAATATCCAAAACCATTTTTGGTTTCATTTTATCACTAATAATTATTGTCTAACTACAAAACTAAAATAAAAAAAAAACTTGTACCTTTATTTTTGATTAACAAAAAATTCAGATTAAATTTATTTTTAACGTAATTATCGATAAAATAGTTATCTGTGTATCAAATTGATTGATGTACTTAAGATTATATTGTAACTTGCAATATCGCCCACATGTTTAAAACTGTTGCAAAGTTTCCAGTTTCATCTGCCGAATTTCTATTTTCCAGCTGGAAATATTTATTTTGTTTATGGTAAGTGAATTTTAAATTATGGTAGTTCTTGTTCATTTCGGCGGTAAACCGAATGGCGCCCTTCTACCATTTTAGTTCGATCACGTGACCATAGTTGCGTTGAGTTACGTTTGAGGTATGTTTAAAGAACTTTGTAGTCGGTTTTGTTAGATATTTAGTTAATAATTTAGTGAAATAGTTTATTATTAAGGAATTTATTCAATTGCTAAATTTTTTTGTGCTTGAATGGAAAATAAGTCTGTAAGGGTTTATAAGTTTAGATTGTTATTTTTGATATTTTGCTCAGATGTCAATAGACTACATTTGTGAAGCTTTTGAAATGGCGTCTATCCACATGGCGATTAATTTTTATTCTTTGTGTTTTTCGCAACGAATTGCAACAAATTCCCTGTATTACAATTTACCGGCAATTTTTGCATCAATCCGCTATCGCACCTTAAAATTTATACACGATTCATGACTTAATTCGTTGATGTTCTTTGTATGACGAATTTGCGAGGTTGCCATGTTTTAATAACATTTTCCGTGTCCCTTCTTTATTTTTTCAATTTTGTGTTTAATTTGTGTTATTTAACCGTTATTTACGTGTTTCTTTCGAGAATACAATTCTCCCCGTCCATTTGTCGTGTTTATTTCGTGCAATTGTGAACTTTAATGTTGACGCACTAATCGGAATTTTTGTTTACGTATTTTTCTTTTTTCAGCAAATATTGTATATAGATATCTGTACATACTGTAAAGATGAGTTCGTCTACTCGAACCACCTCTAAAGGTGGGAAAACCAAAGGCGACACTAGTAAAATAAAACATGACAAATCCGACACAGGTAAGAAGATGCAATTTTTTTGTTATCCTTTTGTAGGTATTTACAGTGATTTTTCCTTACGATAGGTAAAGGTTCAGGAGACAAACAGCATAGCGGAGGCGGAGAAAATTCTCGCTCTAAAAGTGATGATCCAACCATCAAAGAGAAAGTCCGACAAGTCATGGAAATGACACGACGATCTGAAGAAGAAGTTTGTCTAGCTCTTCATGAGTGTGATTACGACACCGAATCTGCTATCAATTTGCTGTTTGAAAATTTATCAGAGGTAAGTTCACTTCAAATTCAAAGCTATTTTATTTGCACAGCAATTCCTATGCATTATAGGAGGTGAAATTGTTACCACAATGTGATAAGGTGTGTCAGTATTACAGTACCATGGTGTGGTATGTCAATTCAGCTTAAAAAATACAGATAAAAAAACTTAAACTTACCAATATTTGTAGCATAGATGAAATAATTGGAATATTTTCCATCCTACCGATTTAACATATTAATGGCGTTTTTTAAATCTTTCGTTACCCACATTATTTCCTAAATGTGTTTTTTGATCGCAATGGATGCTTTGGGTAGCATCTAAAACTAAAATCTTGTCATATTTGTATCACAGGGAACTTGTGAAGAGATGAAGAATATTGTTGAAATTATCAAACCATCAAGATATTAAAATCGTGGTTCTAAATTTTGAAATGTTATTTAAGTAACTGATCACAGTTTTTGTCGGTGCTCAACTAAATAAATAGTTGAAGATTTTAATTCCAAATAAAATACTCGACAGGATGAACATGAGAAGTCGACCGAAGAGTGGGTTAAGAGAGAAATAAATTGCAGAGGTGGATACTTAATAAAATGTACGCAATGAATATGTTTTAAAAACAAATTTAAATGTACATGGAACTACGGTTATATAATTCAAGACGTGTCAGTGATAAACCGGGTCAGTATGGGAAGTGACATTAAATGATAATAATAGCAAAAGTATATATAAAAAATAAAATAAATTAAATTGTCAACCTAACTGTTGAAAATTTCAAAGCCTGAAATTTGTAGTTGAAATATAACTTTGAAAATGTAGCAACATCTTAAGCAAGTTAAATAAAAGCTTTTAAAAGATAAGCAGTAGTGCATTGAAACTTTGATAAATTAAAGTCCATGTCAAGATTTTGAATTATTGAATTAAGTACTCATTGGTGGTTATTTTTTTAAATACCAACAAAAGCTAACAATTGTGTTAGAATTAATATGAAAATTTAAACTTGAACAAATTTCGAAAATTCAGATTTTATTACTATTTTTATAAAGTACCTATTTTACGTATGTGGGTATGCCCACAACACCACAGGCATAGTTTTCTCATATATTTTATACTTCTAGGTTAGTAACAAAACTGATTATTTTTTACCTTCCTGTTATACACCACTTGACAATCTAATATCTAAATGTACCAATGAACCGTGAGTTCTAAGTGTTAATCTTGCTTGGGTGCTGTTAGCACCCCACCTACCTACTTTTGTGTAATTTCCTGATTTTTTTGCATTTTGTGTATTTTTTTGCTTTAAAATTTAACATGCATGGTTATTAGTACAGTCAAAACTCTCTAAATCAACCTCCCTTTAATTTGAAAAATTCTCTAAATCGAATTATTTATTTGGCACGTCTAACTTACAATCCAATTCTTACTCTCTAATTCGAACTCCCCCTAATTCGAACAAATTTTAATACATTATGAGAATTCGATTTAGAAAGTTTTGACTGTACTTGTATGGACATTTTATTTACAATTTATTTATGACGAGAAAATTAAACAATTCAATTGTTTTTTTGGTTTTTGTGTAAGTATAAATTTTATATATCACTTTCAATGTTCGATTTTTAATATATTGTTAGTGCCTACTCAACTAAGCGTTTTAATTTTTTTTGTCAGATCTTGTTTTCTTTGTAATAAGCAATATTCTTTAGTAATGCGAAAATGCAACTGATAAATCTTTGTTATATGAAAAATATAAATAAAAGTATACCCAAAAGTCGTAAATTCCGATAATTTTTACATTAATCATTAATTTGGTAACAAATTTATACAGGAGTAGTTAGGGGTATGAACGCTAAATACCCGGTTTGAATCCGAGTGAAGTAAGAACTTTATTCTGACCGTTCTCCCCTCGGAAAGCAATGGCAACCTACCGAGAGTAATATGCCAAGAGCATCCTTAAATGTTAATGATCTAAAGTTCTAAAGGGTCCAAAAGTTGATCTGTGGACTATGGGGAAGCGTAATAACCTCCCCATCAACATTTAAGACTGTATGATGACGAGTTAGGGGTATAAGGGCCAGTTTTACCACCAGGAATCTCTAAATTCGTTTCCAACATTTTTTTTTTTAAAAATTTGAATTTAAAAAAATTAAAAACTACACAGCCTGCGTCCAAGTGTCCTTTAAAAAATATATATTTTTGTGCAATTTTTTTGAGTAATAACCAAAATAGCAAGTAATTACGAAAGTGTGTTTTCTAACTCTTGAGGATTACTCTTATAAAATTTTAATTTGACAGAAAATACAGCATTCAACAAAAATATAATAACAGAAAGTAGAAATAAAATGTTTGATGTGACCTTACTGGGTTTGGATGTGGCCATTGCAGGACTTTACCATCAATTAAGAGTATTAACACATCAGCTATTTGTTTATTATTTGCTTCATTTTTATAAATCAGGTTTTTTTTGTAATATTTTTCCCCCAAAAAGCTCTCCCAGCTTTTTATTATATTTCACCTCTCATTATTTTTGAATCGTGAATTTGCATATGAGAACAAAATTATTTATCTAATACTCTAGAATCCTTTAAAAAAATGTCCAACTTGAGGTCTTGTTTGTGAGAACAAGATAAATTGGGTTTCCCTAATAGATCTTATCCACATAGAAATTGAAATGGTAATAGTATTATGAGGTAATATGAGAACCCACAAGATTAATAAATTTTCAGAATTTTATTGTTAATAAATATAGTAAAAGTCAGAACTGTTCGAGATTGAAGAAATATTTCATTTTAAGTAGGTACTGGCTTATACAGATATAAATTTGGAATCAGAATTTGTCATGATAGACAAGATTCTGGCTTACTTTACGCTTAGGTTTCATTGTAAAAGTGACATCAGTTAAAAAACATGGGTAAAACAGTTCTGTGCATCTGAAATTTAAAGTTTATAGGTTACAATCAGTATTTTTCATCATTTGTGATTTTTTCATAATGTTTATTTTAAGGGTACCTGGGAGACTTCAAGTAAGAAGAAAAAAAATCGTCAGGCATCTACCAGTAAGGCAGAAACAGGAGAAGCACCTCCAGCTAGTGAATGGAACGAAGAAGGTCAGCCTAGTGAAAAAGAAAAGCCCCGCAATAAAAATGGAAGTGGACCACCACGGCTTCATGGCAGACACAATGACAGTAGAGGCTGTAAGTTTTGTAATGTTTTCCATCGTTACTATTTTTCAATAATTGCATTCTTGCAGGGAGGGGCCGAGAGAACAAAGAAAATGAGCGTAATTTAGAAGGAGGCAGCCAACAAGATCGGAAAGACAGGCGTGGTCGTCCTGGTGTACACCCACGTGGCGGTGGCATTGGTAGAGGGCGAGGAGGAGGTCGAGCTGGTTCTCGTTATCCACCTCGTAGTAGTAATAGAAGTAGTTTCTCAAATGCTCGTCCTATTGAAACATGGGACAATGCCACACAATGGGAAAGCACTACTATTACCAACAGCGCCCACCCTGCTTATACAGCTGGTATGCATGCCTTTTTATGTTGCAATTTTGTTATGACTTATAAAATTATGGTGTCTTAGGAGAAAGTTACGACGATTTTCCACAAACTGATGATTGGTCAACGGAGGAATACACTGGTAGTTTGGCCGATACCAAAGTTTTTACCCCTAGTTCGGCGATTCCACCTTTGGCTGAGTCTGGAGTTGAAGCATTGCCTGAAACGCAGCCTATACTACCATTGGAAACTGTAAATTTTGTGTTCATTTCTAGATTACTTTTAATAACAAATTTTATTGTTTTAGATGCCCTCTATGCATACTGGTACTTTGAATGCTGCACAGGCACAATACTTGAATCAGTTAACCCAACAGTCGAGTGAAAACATGAAGGCTGCCCAGCAGTATACAAACAACCACTTATCTCAGACGTATGGCAGTGCAGCATCTCAAAATTACAATAGTGGACAAACGTTTGTTAATGCTAATGCTGCTTCTCAACCGTACAGTAACAGTGCTCAGTCGTATAATACTTCTGGTGCAACTGCTTACGGAAATAACACCTACTCGAACAATAGCTACAGTAATGCGACCGAAAATCCATCAGGTACGCAACATCAGCCAGTGCGGACAAAAACGCAACGTGCTCGGGTTCCACCACCTTCTAAGGTAGGAAATTATGATAATACAATGATGAAACAATTTAATAATAATAATTGTAGATACCAGCCACTGCGGTTGAAATGCCAGGCGAATTGAATAGCAGCATTGGCTTTTTGGATGTGCAATTTGGTGCAATGGAATTTTTGTCGGATACACCTTCCTTTGATGCTTCTGATAACAAGTTCAGTTCAACCAACGATACGAATCTGACAAGTTCTAATCAAACTCCTAGTACAAATCTTGATCTCAACCAATCGAATCAAAGTACTATTGATACGTATTCATCGACCAAAACTAACACACCAAGCAGTATTAGTACAGCATTGTCTCAAAGTGTAAGTGTATTATATTTGGAAAATTAGTATGTTCAAGAATTGAATTTGTTATAGTTGCCAAGCACTGATAACATTCCCCAAACGAGTGAGCATCTATCTGGAACTTACAGTTCAACACCTAGGAATTCAACTGTAGCTGTTAATGCTACACCGACTGCGACACCTTCCGGCCTAGATATAAATAAACAAAGTGAATCGCATTCGTACACACAGCCTTCTACGTATAGTTCGTATCAACCAAAAACTACGACCTATCAAGCACAAAATTATAATTCGTCGAACTATAATTCCACTCAGGTTAGTTACATTTTGTTCTTCACAAACTCTGATATCTATAAACAAAACTGTCATCTTCTAATGATTCCACCTTCAGTAATTTATTCTACCTTTTTTGAAACTGTAGCTACAAATTAGGGAAACAAGATAAGTAGCAAAAGAGAACTTTGAACTAATATCTTTCAAAACAGTTGATTTTTGCTGTATATGTTTGTGTTATATCAACATCCCTCTTTAGCAGCAGCCAGCCCATTATCGAAATTAAATCCAATGAAAGCTGCAGAGAATAAATTAATTATTTCTGTATAGAAGATAATGATAGTGTGAACTGGCTTTTAGGGCGAGGATCACCAAAGTCAGTTAGCTTAGCTTGCTATAAGCAAAATGGTTGGATTTCAGTTACAACCTCTTTAATATAGTCATAGGAACTATGAAACAAAAAAACAATACTTATTTTTCCATTATTTTAATATTATGATTCTTACAATTTTTTAAATTTTAACCTACTTCTGGTAGCCACTGTATACATATATAAATTTTCTGAATATAAACATTTCTTTCTATCAGTGTAAGAGCTTTGCAAATATAAATTATTATGAACCCGTAATTTTTTTTTAATATCTGCTATTTTTTGCTATTATACAATAAAAATACATTTTTTTGAAGTACCTACCTAAAATAACAATAGTAGCTCATGGTCATGTCGACGAAACTGGTAAAATTTTATGACCTCAAAGCCAGAAACTTCAGGGCCGAACTACATTTTACAAAACTTACTTGACTTGTATTAGCGTTATCTATTTGACAAAAGCTGAACTATGTTCTGTATTACCATAATTAACATAGACTGAATCGCCAGGGGTAGACCCCTTTGTCCTACAAACCCATATTACAAAATTAAATCATAAAAAAAAACATTTGTTTTAAATCAGAGTTTCTAAATATTTTAAATTTTATTTTGTAAATTAATTATTAATAGTAACTAACAATAAATTCTATTTTCAGACGACTTCAAATAACTATGTCAGTAATACGCAGCCCTACAACGTGCAAAACAGCAACAGTACTTACCAAAATTCGTATTCTGGCGCAAGTTCCTACCAAAACTCAAATGCCACTTCGTTTCCTGCTATTACGCAATCTAATTCTTATCCTTCAAATAGCAGTCAGTATCATCAACAAGCAAATCAGTCTGTATATGGTGCTAATACAAGTAAGTTTCAACAATTAAAAGAAATTCTATACAATCATAAAGGCAAATTGTTTGCAGCAGGTCTTAACAGTAGTTCAAATTATGGATCTGCTCCTAGTGGAAATCAATACAGCAGTTACAATGCAAGTAGTAATAAGATTAAAGAATCTAGTTACGATGGTACGGTGGTTGTTAGTAGTACCACCACAGCAACCAGTAGTGTGAATACCACAACGTTAACTGCAAATTCAACTTCTAGTGTTAAATCAACCACTACTACATTAGGTAATACATTTATTTTGTGAAATTTTTACCATGACCTTATAAAATAATTTTATAGCCAAAAATAGCAGCAATGCAATGAACATACCGCCAGCTGCAGCACCTGTAATGAGTACTCAATACATTATGAGTCAAGTTCCATACTTTACTCAGCAACCTGTTTATTCTTTTGAAGAAATGCAATTGATGCACCAACAAAGGCTACCACATGTGGTATGATAACTTTTAAGCTATTTTTAATAGTAAACTAAGTTTATTTTTAATTCAGCCTACCGGGTACTACGACATGAGTTATCAAACTCCCACGACGTTAACGGCCGTTAGAGATGGCACATTAGGAAACGTGGCTTACTCGATATCCGATGGTAGATTTACTCGAGGAGACAATAACACATCGCCCGTACCATCCACCGTATCTCAACAAACAAGTACGCTTACACAAGGACACCAAGCACAACCCATGTTGGCAGCACAAACTGCGGCAGCACCTTTCTTTTACGCTGCTGCTCCATACAACCCTATGCAAACTTACCAGTTTGGTGCAGTTTATCCCGTAAGTATCATTTCTTTTTTATATCATGAGATATATTTGTTGTAAGCCTAAATTCTAATCCACGTTATATAAATTTAAAGGGTTGCTTAAATTGCAATTAACATTCTAAATTATCTCTTGAAGCATTTGTTGTTTTGACATATCGGATGAATCGTTTAGTTTGGTCTTCTAAACGATTTCTATGTGTGTGTGTCTTATGTTGCTGTGAATTGGTTCGTATTATAAAATATTTTGTACGTTATAAGATGGTGCATGGTAGCAAAATTATTATCCAAGTTACGATATGTTAAAAGTTCTGTGCTTTACAGCTTTTCAATAATCCGTTTTTGAGTTATTGGAAAAAATTGTTTTTAACATTATTGTAGGCTTTAATACTGTATATCTTAATTGATATATTTAAAACAATTTTTATTGCATGTGTAATAGGTGACTGATAGAGTTATCGCATTCCAGCAACTACCAACAGTCACTAATGCCCATGGATCGACCAATAGCCAGTATCCAAAACCAAATACATACGGCTCAACTTACGCTTCTGCGTATGATCAAATTTCACAATCGCAAGATTATAGTAAAACAGGTTATGTCAGTAATGCTCAAGGTCAAAGCAAAGCAACCGGTGCTAATGCATCATCCGGTACTACAGGAAACGATCTGAATGCGCTCTATGGAAAGTCACATGCAGCTCTGGGAAAAGTAAATGTAAGTTTTTTTTACTGATGGTAAAACTGTTTTATTAAAATTTTGCATGATGAAAACGATGACGAGTCTGATATTGGTAGAAGTGCAATATACATGAACATTAACAAGTTCTTTGTTGTGTTAATGCAATATTATTACTGAAACTAAATCATAAGATGGATATGGCAGTCTGATAATTTAAATAAAAATGTATTTGATTTATATTTTGACTTTCGTACCATAACAATTTTTTTTTATTTTTCAGTCCTACGAAAAACAGGGTTTCCACTCGGGTACTCCACCACCTTTTGCTGGGCCCAATCATGGGATACAAAGCACGGGCTTGGCTCCTAGTGGTGCAAACTATGGTACTCAAATGTTTATTCCCACCATGCCCCCTCATCAGCAACATCATTCAACGCCCCTAATACATCAACAATTACATCAGGTATCTATAAAAAAAGTTATAAACAAACAACCAGACATTTAAATGCGAACATAATGCTTGGTAGGTTTTTGAAAGTAAAACAAAAAATTAGAATTTATTAAATTTTTACGCTTCTATTGGCTGCAATTGCATGAATTTCACTTTTTATGTAACAGCACACTGTATATTTAAAATTTTATTTTTGGTATCTATTTGTTTGTCAGCTCACCTAAAATGTCATGATGAGAACGTGCTAATTTATAATTTGTTTTGTCATAAACAAAATTTACATGTTAATTTTTACTTTCTTTAAATTATGAAAAATTGTAAGTATTACTCAAAATGTGGTTTTTAACTTTTTGTATAAGTGAAAGTTAACAAGATAATTTGTTTTTCAGAAATCATAATGTAAATATTTATTTTCGCATTTCAATTGTAAACATTTGCTCACATCAAAGACACTAAATTGAAGAATCATTACATTTTATTGTTTTTATTTATCAATATTGTTTATAATATAATAGGTAACGTAGAACCAAGGTATGTATTGTTTTGTACTGACGATTATGCAAAAATATAAAAAATAAAATTAATGTTCGTGGAGATAATTGATAACTCGTTTTTATATCCCGCGCATGCGAATTTATAATATCATTCGTGGTAAAGTTTCATTCTGGCTAAGTTCGGAACGTGTTCAATATATTCAGAGATTTTTGCTAGAATTTTTAATCCCAGCCATGAGCAATCAATTTCTACTATTTGCATTACGAATAATTACGTAAAGCGTGCTTAAGGCAAAAAAGGTTGCCGAACTGTAAGGCGTCAAAGCAGCAAGAATTTGAAATTAAAATATATTTATTTAAAAAATTTCATGAAACGTTCACTTTTGTTAGTTGTACTACTTGAATTACCTGAATCTATAGATCTATCTATATGAAAGTTACTTCTTTGATGTACCTTAGTTTTTTCTTGTAAAGAATGCTCAGATATTCAAACAAACATTCAACAAAAACACCTAAACTAAGGTTTATTTAAATTCATCAAATTCGTAGCCCTCAATAAACTCCAGAATAGTTATTTTCAATTGGCGCTCCCTGTCTTCAGCAATCAACTGTAAGAAATCCTATCCATACAAATGACATACATATTTCTCAAAAGGCAATTCCCTCGAGAGACTCCCAATTTACACAGGTTAACAACTCTTCTTTCAATTTGATACCTATCACCCTGCCACGTGTCACTTTGCCTTAAATTAACTATTAAACTGCAAACAAAGGGTCTCGCCAGATATGTATGTTAAAAATGCCCCTTTGGAATTTTATAAATTTTAGTTTGTTATGTAAAAAGACAGTGTGTGCAAAATGTCAGCTTTTCAATTTAATTCCTGTTGATTTTAGAAGGAAAGAGCTGGTTTTTACATTTCTTCATTTTTTACTAAAAGATACCCAAAAAATCATTTAGAAAAATCAAAAATGTCCTAATAAACATGGAAACAATTTTTTGGAATTCCTTCACAATTAAATTCAACCAAATAAGAATAGATCAATTTTTATAAAAATGATTCAACCCTGTTAGAATTTTCCAACTACCCTAAGAAAATTTGACATTCTGCTTTGGAATCCCTACAAATTACAAAAAAGTTCTCAAGTCAACAGGAATTAAATTAAAAAGCTGAAATTTTAAAAAGAAATCTTATGGCAAGTATAAATCTTTCATATTGCAAACTTATTCTAGCCTTCTCATTGCATGTATACGTCAGAATGCATGGGGAGGGAATAGGACGTTTTCAAAATTTTAGAATATATCCTATTTAGGACGACTTGTAACAAACCTACTTCAAAATTTCAAACCTTGTGCAGCTAAATGTAATCAATCACCATGTTTAAACTAGAGTTATATTTTTCAAATTTGATCATGGAAAATCTAGAATTTCTTTTTCAAAAAAGTAAAATTATTTTCTAAGCTTTCAGTAATATGTGCCTTCAGTAGATGTTTGTTAAATTTTAGTTTAAGGCGCTTCTCTCGTAGCGTTAAGGGGTATAACCACTATAGAGCATACGAAACGAAACCTAGTTTTAACAATATTTTCCGGGAAAGGAATTGAAGAAATGAAAAATATGTTTATAGGTCTCTAAAAACGATTATTCAAATCGGCATGCAGCATAACTCCAACAATTTTCATTCTTTTCATCCTCTATGTATTTCTCTAGCTATAACCATGTAGATTAAGTGAATTGTTTTCTTCCAAATTCAAATTTGCACCAGCTACACTGCGTGCCGCAGAATTCAATGTGCTTTGCGAGAATGACTCCGGTGTCGCCATTTTTTAATATTTGTCAAAGATAATTTTTTTCTAATACTTTTATTATTATTCTATTACCTTTCCTTCCATCCAAAAATAATTGTTTAAAAAACGCGTTTTTTAAGGATGTTACAGTGGTGTTAGGCCTTAAATGAATGGTCTTGAACAAGTCAAGATTGTACTGTTAATAATAAAGATTTTTAAATGATTAAAAAAAAAATTAGTTAGCTTATTATAAAGCTATTTTGGTATAATCTTAAAATTTAGAAATTTAAATTAATTTCGAAGCAATACTGTGACTATCAATAATATAATCGCTGTGATTGTTCATATTTGAAAACATTATTGCTTTGAAATAATTTTTAATTTCAACACTTTAAGCCTGTACCAAAATAATTGTTTTATATTTTACCTAATTAAATTTTTTTGAATCATAATAAGTTTAATAAGTAATGTTTATTTTTATTTTCCAAGAGAGGCGCCTTAATATTAATTTTATATAAAAAAAAAACTAGGCATAATAGTTTATAGCAAGCATACAAAGCAAGTTTATAATAAATATAAAATGAAAAATATTTATTTCTATAAATTTAAATTAAAAATGCACACAAAATTTGCATGTTTCTAAATTTCTCCATTTACAGGGTTTGTGCAACCTTGTCAAGTGCTTTATTTCAGTTTTTAAGGCATTGAATGTGCTTGAATTATTTCTTTTCCCTTAGAAGTGCTTGAATTTTATTAAATTTGATTTCTTTTTAAGTTAGTTTCATTTTCATCAATTTTTGAATGAAAGCGTTTGTGGATAATATTATTATCTGTGGTTCAGTATGACAAGGTCCCATGTCAGCGCCCCAATCTTTTATGTTTATTTCTTAAAGGTATAATTTTTTATTAATTAATTAGGTTAGTAATTAATATCTTCCTTTACCTACCACTATGAATTTTTAAAATGCAACATTGGTTTTCTTTTCATAAAGCGAGAAGTCGATTATATTAACCATAACAGATACGAACAAAAGACATCTAAAGGTTACATAATAAAGTTAAATAAATAACTTCCCTTATTAAACCTATGCTACAGTTGTACTCAATGCTCTACTTTGTCTAATTAGTTACTACACAGTTAACATGTTGGAAATAAAACAAAACATCATAAAAACTGTTTTTAATATCTATCATAAATTACAACTTATTATTTATAGTATCTCAGTTTTTATTCAATACACATTTACACATTATCTTAAGAGCATGTTCTTCTTTTTGGTTATTCAGGTTTTGTTTTGCTTGTAGATGGAAGTACGGCATCAAGGCCGGCGTATGGTAAGTCCCTTACCGACACCGTGCTTCTCATTGTTTTCGTTACATATTTATGCTTTGGTTTTTGCTAACATTGGGCTACTTTTCTGTTTGCTAGTTTTGTGGTTATGTTTGTGCTTGATCTAAATCTTTTGATGAAATTGTGAAAGAATGTATTATAAATTTCATTTTATTAATTTTCAATTCGTTATTATTTTCAACTAACCAAGACAGACTGGAAGTCGAGTGATTTTAATTAAATTTGGTCTATTGTAAACAAATTTAAAATACTATTGGGAGCATTTGTTCAAATCTATAGCAACTGTCTTTCTGTATAGCCTAAAACAAGTTTAATTAAAATTTTCTCATCTTATATGGTGTGAATGTTAATTATATCAAATACATTACACTACTAATATATAAAACTTTGCCAAATATTGAAAAAAATTTAAAGTTTGCGGCTTGAATTGACAATTCATAAAGTTTACATATTAGTATATCTAATGGATTCGATTATGGTATGTTTTTGAATACTTATCGGTAATTTGCGAGTTCATAAGGCTTCTTATCTATGCCAAAAACATATTTTTTTATTCATGATGTTCGTAAATAACTATTTACATGCCCTGCATGTCAAACGCAAATGACATTAATTTACATCTGGACCTACTGATTAATCTGAACCGGCCATTAGTTGTAAACTTTTGTCGTTTGTACCACAAGACCATTGAAAATTAACAAGAACTTTGAGTGTTATTTCCATAGAACTTAGTTATATTGCATTGTTCATGAGCTGATTGCTTCCTTCATTCATTTATAATAATAATCAATCTCAAATTGAATTACTTTTTCCATATTTCTGGAATCATCTTCTATACTACAACTTGATGGGTTCTTGCAAGCTTCAATCTGACAATGCAATAAATAGAACAAGTAGCAATCTATGTGAATAAAACTTAAGATGTGAAAATAATTAAATGCAGCTACAAACCTGTGTTAGGTTTTAGTTATTAAAATTAGCTAGTAAACATTATGATTATTTTCACAATTTCATGTTGCCTGGGGATACATTTTTGTGGTGCTTTGTTGAATGTTTTGATATGAATATGTTTATTAAAAATGTTTTATTAAAAATTGCAGGATTCAAATAACACTAGTGGTCAACGCTCGCAAGCATCCAGCCAAGCAAAATCTGGAGCTAAACAAGGTTACCCCAACTCCTATTGGAATCAAGCTTAACTCTTTTAAACTGTGGAGAATGTTCTTGAAGAGAGGTAACACTGAACCACTGATTCTGTTAGTTTTGTTTAATAATAGACATACTTTTATTGTATTGTGTAGTAACAGTAAATTATTTTTCATTATTATATATATGTATATTTATTTGAATCGGTGGTTTACTTGTGTTTTTAGATTCTATACAAAATGATTTGAAGGCAATGTAAATTTTGATGACTTTTTGTCTATTTTATTTTGTATAAAATCCATTTAATTTTTATTTAAAGTGGAATTCCATTTAAGTCTGTACAATTATAATTATTAATCTTCCATAGATTTTTTCACTCGACAAACGTAACTCAAACCAACAAGCATATTTTTTCTCCTGCATTTTGTTTAGTGGTGTTTTTATTACAAGTGCAATTTTACTTGAGTTAAGGTGAACTGTGGAACGATGTAATTTTTAGCATTTTTTGTTAACTTTAAACTGTTAATATATATTTAATAACCAATCAAAATTTTGTTTTAATTTTACTATATTTTACGTTGTGGTAGTAAATACAATTTTTGTTTGTATTTAATAGCCTCTAAGGGGTCATTCTTAATTTCATGTTTATTAATAATGTGGTGGGATTTAATCGCGTAGTGATCTATAAGCGAATGTTTTGAGTCAATTCGCATGTGTTGAACGAAGATTAATTGACGAAAACGAATTGCGCAAATATGTTAATGATTTCTTTTTAAAAAATAATGTAAATATTGCTTTAAATTAAATTTTCTTACTGAAACACTTGTATCTAGGTCTTTGCCTTGCATTAAGCATTAGTAAATGAATAGTATTTCTTAGGTAAATTGAACGTACCTAAAACATTATGGTCGTAACTTGACTGACATTGTGATTTATTGGTATTCATTGCGAGTGGATGTCTAGTGAGTCACAATTTTGATCTTTTTTTTTCAATTATGTAAACTAGGTTTATTATAAAACTAAATTATCTTTGTGTACCTATTGCTATGTAAAAATAAAATAATCACTTTGTGTAGAAATTACAGTTGTATAAGTGTAGTTTTGTTTTGTATTTGCCAGAAAACTTACATTTAAAAAATACATGATATTGATTAAAAATTAACCTCTTTGATTAATTTAACCCTTTACTGCTCAATGCATTATCAATTTTCTGAGCAAGTCAAATTTATCTGAAGGAGATGAATTTTTTAATCAAGTTACAAATAATTATTTTGTAATAATTATTGTTAATTAAAGTGTAATAAAATAATCACTTTTATTAAAACTTTGTTTGGTAACCAGTTTCTTCATTTACATTTTTACTTCAATCCTTTCATAATACTAGAACCTGCCACCAATTTTTTTTTTATTACAGCAAAGATAATAAAATTAATTCATTTTAATGTTGTTCCTTAAACTGAATTTATTAATTTAGAAATTATTTAGCGATTTTTTGTATTTCAATCACTTTAGAGTACTTAAATTATTTTAAAATATTTTATTTATATATGAAATTTGCTTTATTATCAATTTATTAATAATTATTGTTAAAAATGTAGAATAAAAAATTAGAAATTTCAATAATTTTAATGCGGAATATTAAAGAATTGCAATTTTAACTGCGATTTTTGAAAAATCAAAGCTACTTTTAATATTTGAACTTTGATATTGAAATACTTTATATGAACAGGAAGGAGTTCTCTTTAGAGACACAACCATCATCACAATGGACCGACACACACGATTGACAAAGTGTAATTAGTCAATATAAACCAGACTTCACCAACAAAAAACGCATGAAATGCGAAAGAAGTCGAAAACACCGACCTACAGAAACCTCATTGCATTATCAGCTGATTTCGACTTTAGCCATACGGCATAGTCTCATCAGATGCACCCTGGTTCTGCGGTACAATGCTAACGAGCCATCAATCACATAAATCCATAACGTTAAAAGTTGGCTAGGTAACTCCGGCTATCTGACGCCACCTGTCGTTGTGTGTGTGGACGCATACTGATCCTAAAAGCAAACAGCAGGTATCAAACGACTACCAAAACTGCCTACAAAGGATCTGGTGTAAAAGCGATCATAAATCTCGCGTCTAATACATGTTCAGGAAGGACTTTATATGAATTTCAATCACTTAAGTATTTTAAAATACTTCAATTGAATTGGTTATTACTTAAACAACCTAAGTTACTTTTTGGCCAAATTGAGTTAACACATGGAAAAAATATTTTCGACAGTTCCGCATCGTTTGGTGCTTAAAGAACTTAAAAAGTTATATCCTTTATGACAAAAAACGAGTAAATTAGTGGCTAAACTACTCGCTACTGTACAGAAATCGTTCGCATTACGGTCCAGTACAATACACAAGTGTTTTGCAAGATGAACGGGCTGCAACGCAATAGAGTGAATAAACTGATAAAGTTTACTAATGAACTCGACTAATCAACAGGTTCGGACTTGTTTAGCCGGTGGACCAGTGAGCACGGACGCGTGGTGGGAGGCGCTACTTGCCCGATAAATAGAGTAAAATGGATCGACTCGACTTAATCATTCACTAAACTAACTAATTTTTTGTGATTCGCACACATTTAGCCACTAAATTACTCGCTACTCTACTAAATTACTAGCCTAGTCCGAACTATGGTCCGAACCATAGAATAGTCCGAACTAGTCTTAAGAGTGAAACGTTTTTTACGTTTCCTGAACACCTATAAAAAGTGACTTACGTTGTTCAACAGCTATGCAATCCATAGTCAGATTCAAGCCTCCACCATATTTCTATGGGGGGTTGTTAGCTATAACTCACCACAGTGGCCAACCGGGTTGGCGAGTGTAGTTCCACAGTTCGATTTTGGACTTTTTAGATCACGGCACATATCCGACGTAATCAGGATTAGAACCGCGGTTTCCCGCTCTGTAGTCTATCCGTGTTTGATTTACGCCAGACGGCTGGTCCTTTAAGTAATAACCGATTCAATTATTAGAGATGAGATTTTTAGGTTCTTACTTTTTTTTTATTTTAGCTCCTATTTATTATACCGGGTGACCGGCCTCCGATGTGGACATGGGAAATTGATTTTTTTTAAATTCCTGCTTCCCATTATAACGGATTAGAATGAAAAGAGTATCAATTTAAAGAGGTTTATTTTCCTCTAGTAAATCTAGTACATTAGACTTATTTAAATTAATTATTAAGTAAATTTTTATAAACAAGTTCCAAAAATGGCATATGTATGGTTTCAATACGAATTTTTAAACGCTGTTGACGATATAAATGAGCAGTAAGTGAAGAAATTTAATTTAAAAGAATTTATTTATTTTAGATTAATATAATATAAAAAATACAATATTTTTTAGACAAGAAGTAAGGTTATTGCAAAGACGGTTGCGAGACCACAGTAATCCGTTTGAAATTCCCGAAACTGCATTTAAGATGCAGTTTCGTTTATCAAGAGAAATTGCATTTCTCCTTTGCCAAGAGCTTTCAAATTATCTTCCGGAAACACAACGAGTAACTGCTATTCCTAAACATTTAAAGGTACTTACTGCCCTTAATTTTTACTGTGCTGGTAGTTACCAAAATTCGATTGCAAAGAATTATAACTTTGCTGTTAGTCAGCCAGCCGCAAGTCGAATAATAAACGAAGTAAGCACTGCAATAACCAACCACTTGGCTCCAAGATACTACATAAAATTTCCAACAAGTGAAAAAGACATTCATAAAATAACCCTCTTTTTTTTTGGCAGTCGGGTAATAAAAGAGGGATTTATGAATCGATTTAATTTTCCCGGAGTGATTGGTTGCACGAGGAATTTCCTGGTATATCATAATTACAACAGGAAAGGTTACTTTAGTTTAAATGTACAAATTATATGCGATAGTATGAATTAAAAATTACCAGTATCCAGGGTCTTCTCATGATTCTGCAATCTGGATGACATCTTCCATCAATTTGCACATGCAAAATAAATAGTATGCTGGTGACAGACACACTTGGCTTTTAGGTGATTCGGGTTATCCAACACAAACCATATTTGCTGACACCTATAGTGGATGCTGCTCCAAACACACCAGAAGGAAGATACACAAAAGCTCATTGCTCAACACGAAATACTAGGTGTCTCCATAAACACAGGGCGTTACATTACAGTTCTACGCAAGCAAGAAAAATTGCAAGCAAGCAAATAATATATGCAGCAATTATTATAACGTAGATAACGAACCTCCAGAAGAAAATGAAGATGACAATGAGGATGAGGAAGCAGGCCATCACATCTAGGCAGGGGCGGATGGGGCCGTCGGGATACCGGGAAATTTCCCGGTGGGCCGTCGCACACTGGGCTGAAAAATGATGTAAAAATTTATTTTCCAATTAATGTTTATATAGTAAATTTTTTTAGTTGGTAATATTAAAAAAATCGCACATTACAATCGCAAAATTCGTTATGTTCTGGTGGATTGTTTTGCGTTTAAATGCTTATGAATATTAAATATGATTATATTAAACAGATGATACTCATAGCAATGCGTTTATTTTAAAATTTATAGGTAAAATAACGATTTTAGGGTTTATCTTAACTTGAACTTTTCGAGCGTTCTATAAAATTGAGAACTTTAAAATTTAGACCTGCGTTACTGTTACCTAAACATCTATATCGTGTATCAATTTCTCGCTGGAATGTTTGCCTATAAGGAAGATATTGTCATTTCAAGTTTTAATCTCTTAATTTTATGTACCAAATCCGCTCATTTTCATCATAAAAATATGAAAAAAATGAAAATATAAATGTATATCAAATATATTTGTAACACGTAAAAGGAATTAGATTAGTAAATTATTAAAATATATCAATTAATTTACTATCACGTATTAAAAACTAACCAATTATAGTTAGAAAATACTATAATAATTTATTATTGTTGCATTGATTATACATAGCGTAAAAGAGTTACCTATCAGCGAAAATTTAAAATTAGTTTTGTTACCAGAACCCACCTAAACAAATTTATATTTGATTTAAACTAATTTAAATTAATTTTTATTAATATATGAAAATAAATTATTAGTAGCTACATAATTATTAATTTGTATCGCTTTCAGTAGCGTCTGTTAATTCAATTTCTGGAGTTAATTCCAGTAATTCCAAAGTTTCGGGTTTATCATCAAGAATTTTTCTTATTTTTATAACAAATTCAGGATTTTCTTGTAAATGTTCTAAAATCCTTGCAACATCGTTAAGTCCATTGTTGTACATACTCCTGATTGTAGAACACATGAGCTCCTGCGTATCCTTATATTGAATAAATTCGGTCTTTTCTACCATATCTTTAATTTTCAGTCTTATACAATGAGGCCAATTAAACTCAGAATGCAACCATGAATTATTGTTCTCCAAAAAAATTTTTTCAGTACGGTTGGACTGTTTCCACTTCCTACGCAGCTTCAAACAAAGCATTCTAATACTATTTTTTAAAGTATTCAGTTATGATTCACAAAAATTGATATCAAGTCTGGAAGTAACCATTTCAAAAAGTTTCTTGTAATCATCAAGATGTGTGTCAGGGGAGCTTTTAAGTAATAAATAAAGATCATAATTTGTTCTTAAATTATAATTCATCTTGATTTGATTTGCTTTTTTTCTAATTCTCTATTCTATTTCCTTTTTTATTTATATTTTCTCGATTTTCAAAACCTTTATAGGCATATTATCTCATCGTATATACGGATCAATGGATTCTGAAGCATGAAAGCTTTCATATTTTAGCGAAAATGAGCGGATTTGGTACATAAAATTAAGAGATTAAAACTTGAAATGACAATAATTTCCTTATAGGCAAACATTCCAGCGAGAAATTGATACACGATATAGATGTTTAGGTAACAGTAACGCAGGTCTAAATTTTAAAGTTCTCAATTTTATAGAACGCTCGAAAAGTTCAAGTTAAGATAAACCCTAAAATCGTTATTTTACCTATAAATTTTAAAATAAACGCATTGCTATGAGTATCATCTGTTTAATATAATCATATTTAATATTCATAAGCATTTAAACGCAAAACAATCCACCAGAACATAACGAATTTTGCGAATGTAATGTGCGATTTTTTTAATATTACCAACTAAAAAAATTTACTATATAAACATTAATTGGAAAATAAATTTTTACATCATTTTTCAGCCCAGTGTGGTCGGTCCGTAGGACCGTGGGCCGTCGCGTCGGTCAAAAATTTGTCACGGCTCGGCTGTCGGCCGCGTTGACGGCCATTGGCCCATTTCTAACTAAACATAATGAAATATAATATCAACTTTAGAATTTATCAATAATTATTTATTTGTGTTTTCCCATGGATATCCTAATAAATAGTTATATCGTAATTAGAGACAGGGTGGTTAGGCAAAAACAGATCTGACTTAGGAGAAGTTATAACGTTAAAACCAATCAAAACGTTTATTAGCGTTAATAAACTTTCTCTATTGGTGACTTATATGTTAGGACTCTTCCTAAGTCAATTTTTTAATGTTACACTATCTTTAGCTATCTGCCAAACTGATAAATTTTCTAATTTTTTTTAAACCGCGTTGACCTTGAAATTTCAAAAATTTTCGCCGGCGGCGCTTAAAAAAATTCCGCCACCCTCACGCGCCCATAATTTGCTCGGCCATACACACCGTTTACCCTACCTTCATTTTCGGTCTGGCTATATGGGCCTACTTTGGCATATCAATTTTTACATTCATTGCCCATTTCGCAAGTAGCTTGCGAGAGATCGTTTTCAGATAATAAATAAGAGTCATTCAAGTTGATGAATATAGAAAAAAACTTGATGAATGACATCGACAATAACAGCAGCAAATTAATGAAAGATGCACTTTTATTTTAATTTTTTTTATATTCACTATGGTTTGTTATTAATAAAAATATAATTTTTGTTACTGGTATTAAATTATTTTTCGCAACGGGAGGGGGACTCCGCCCCTTTCAAAAAATTTTCGCCTATGGCGCAATTTTGGGCTGTGACGATTGCATTTTTGGGCCGCCGACTCAAATTTCCCGGTAACTTTTTGATAGCCCATCCGCCCCTGCATCCAGGTACCACAATATGCTGGGCAAGAACTAATTAATAATCATTTTATTTAGATTAGAATATAGGTAGGTAAGTAATTATTATTAGAGATGAGATTTTTAGCTCGTTAAAATTAAAAAAAAAAGGTACCTAAAAAGTGCTATTTTAGGTCGTATAAAGTCAAAAAAAGTACCTAAAAAGGCACTAAAAAAGCTATTTTAGGTTGGTATTTCATAGTTTCGAAACCCACCAATTAGATATTAAAATTTTAATGGCCTTAATTTATTATTTAATTAATTTTTTTTCAAATAAAAAATTAATAGAGAAAAATTAAATATACAGGGTGTCCCCGCACTCACTTTACATAACTTAGGTGGTGATAGAGGACACTTTTCTAAGAACAATATTTAACAAACAAAAATTTCTAAATTCAAACCCTCGAGAGTTAGGCCTCTTTAAAGCATTTTTTTTAATTTCCACCTTCACGTGGCCATAGCCCCGAAAATATTGATTTTTCAGTAAAAATGGTTTAGTGCTTTTTTAAATAGCGTGAAATAATCTACAAACTAGATTCAAACCTTTTATTGTCTAAAATCAACGGCTTTCGAGTTATGAATTAAAGTAAGTTAAAAAATGTCGAAAAATTTGAGCTTTCTTTTTTTTTGGTTTTTTTCAAAATCCTGTATCTTTTAAAGTAAACGAAACATTTTACAAAAAATCTGATGGCCCATTCCGGATAGGAAATTTAACGGACTACAACTTTTGCCTAGTAAAAATTTTTGAGAAACCAATCCATTTCACAGAAAATCACAAAGTAACAAACAAGGCAGCTACAAAACATAAAATTAAATTCACAAAATTTTTATTTTTTTTGAAAAATTATTTTATTAATTAATTTTAAATTATTACATTAATAAAGTAATTGTTGAAAATGACCACCCTCATTATCAATACACAGTCGTGATTGTTTTAAAAGATGTTTGTCGAAAAAAATCGATTTTTCAACACAGTTAATCGCAGAAATTCGAATTTTTGACACTTTTCACACTCACCAATTGACCAAAATTGGCCTCGTGATTGACCGGTCAATCCTTCGACCTTGTTGACCATCCCTGCTATAATGGCTCTTAACAAAAATGGAAATTTTATAAATAATACTATAGAGCATATTTTAAAACGAGCACGACTGTGTATTGAAAATGAGGGTGGTCATTTTCAACATTTACTTAAATAATCTAATAGTTGAAAATTAATTAATAAAATAATTTTTCAAAAAAAATAAAAATTTTGTGAATTTAATTTATTGTTTTGTGGCTGCCTTGTTTATTATTTTCTGATTTTCTGTGAAATGGATTGGTTTCTCAAAAATTTTTACTAGACAAAAGTTGTAGTCCGTTAAATTTCCTATCCGGAATGGGGCGTCAGATTTTTTGTAAAATGTTTCGTTTAAAAGATACAGGGTTTTGAAAAAAATCAAAAAATAAGAAAGCTCAAATTTTTCGACATTTTTTAACTTACTTTAATTCATAACTCGAAAGCCGTTGATTTTAGACAATAAAAGGTGTAAACCTAGTTTGTAGATTATTTCACGCTCTTTTAAAAAGCACTAAACCATTTTTACTGAAATATCATTATTTTCGGAGCTATGGCCACGTTAAGGTGAAAATTAAAAAAAATGCTTTAAAGAGGCCTACTCTCGAGGGTTTGAATTTAGCAAAAAAATTTTGTTAAATATTGTTCTTAGAAAATTGTCCTCTATCACCACCTAAGTTATGTAAAGTGAGTGCGGGGACACCCTGTATAATAAAATATTTTTTATAAATATTTTTAGTAAAATTAAGATGGGTTGACATGGGATGTGAGCCACGGCTGTGAGCCACGTTATAGTAAAATACTTTCCGCGTAAACTTAAACTTAAAAGCGTGTAAACTGTTTTTAAACACGTTTGATCTCATCACGAACGCAGTTTTATCAGTTTGTGACAAGAAATTACGATTCGTATTTCATGAAACAGCAGTTTACAAGGTGCGTATTTTATGAAAACGTGGCTCACGGCCGTTGCTCACAACCCATGTCAACCCAGCTTTATAGTCAAGAATAACATTTTTTCAATAAATTCACTAGTAATTAAAGAAAATTGTCCAAAAAGTCCAAAAAAGGTCGTAAAAATTAAAAAAAGGCAAAAACAAATAGGGCTTATATGATGTAGTTTTCCATGAAACGAATTTTGGTACTAATAACATCTAAATAGGAGCTAAAATAAAAAAAAGGTAAAAACCTAAAAATCTCATCTCTAGTAATTATATTAAATTATTATTTTTTAAATTGGCTATTTCTAAATCTATTTCAGCTCTTCTACGATTGCTTTCTGCCAAATCATGTTGTGAAGCAGCTAACTCATGAATCGCTTGGGCAACTTCGGATATCGTATTGGAAATAGTTTGCATTGCATTGTATAATAACACCGTTGATTGTTCATATAACTTAGCACTTTCCATTAGTGAGTTTTGCTTTGTTGGAGTGTTAGATTGAAATTTTTGTTGAACTGCAAAATAAATTATCCATAAGTTAAAAATGTATGATTTATTTTAAATAAATCCTTCTAAGTTCATGAAATAAATACTTGAATGAAAGAATATTTTAAACGTCTGTAATATTTAAAAAATACAAACCTCGTCTGCTTTTCCTTTCATGTTTTTTGGAAGGAGTTAGATCTTCTGTCTCATTACATTGTTGAGGTTGAGAGCTTGTCGATGGCATGTCGATCACTTCTAATTCGACTCCTAAGTTAAAAATGTTTTGTTTTATTTTGAATAAATACTTGAATGAATGAATATTTTAAACGTATTTAAAACAATACAAACCTCGTCTTTTTTTCCTAACATTTGCAATATATCCATCTTTCTCCTCATCAGAATCTTGAAGTTGAGGGCTTGTCAATACTACGTTGTTATCGCTAATGTTCATTCGTGGTGGCGAAGTTGACGGCAATCCAAACTCTAGTAAATGATTATTTCCATCAATATTGACCCAGCCTATTATCTCCATTAAACGTAATTCTAAATCCGTTAACTATTTTGCAGTGCGGTCACCTCCTCCAGTTCTTTTCTGTTCCAATTTTGCCTCACGAGCCTTTGCCTTCACTTTACACTTCCATTCCACAATTACCTAAAATTTTATTTATATACATTATATTATTGTTTTTCACAGAAAATAAGAAAGGAGAAACATCTTTGAACATCATCAGCGATCAGTGAATAAATAAATACTTACTTTTTTCCATTGCTCCATGGTTTTTTTAGGGCCGACACAATTATTTAATTTTACAGTTAATTCATTCCACAAAACTTCTACATTTTTGATTTCGCATGGACTTGTTTTACCATGCATTAAAATTGGATTACATTCAAGATAATCCACTATAATGCAATGTTGTTCGTGTTTGGTTCGTTGAGACCGCATTTTTTTGTTATTAAACATTGTGCACTTTTTTTCAAAATGTAATTACACTCAATTTAATATTGTTTTCATATTACCTGTCATGAAACTACGAGTTTCATTGCATGTTGAGACAGTCGAAACACGACAATTGCAGATCAACGCGACTGTTGGTCAGAAACTAAATTGGTTTCTGCCCTAGGAAAGAAAGCGTCAAGTTTCTGCCCGCTTACTCAGTTTTTGATTTCATTTTAAACCTGTCAGAATTGAATTTATTAATTGTCAACAATTAATGTGACAGTAGCTGACAATTCTTATATTTTATGAAAACTCTCAGATTCATTACAGGTAATATGAAAAATAGTATGTTTGGGCACGGGATGAAACACGATTTCAGACTCGGGGTGATGCCAGCCCTCGCTTTCGCTCGGGAAGGCAATCCACCCTCGTCTGAAATCATCTGGTTTCATCCCTTGCTAAACAATATACTATTGACAGATTAGAAAAATTTTATTACACCTAATTTTGGAAGTAATGAGACAATTAGATACCTTGTTCAAATTCATAGCAATTGTTTTTGTTTGAAAACTAATTTTAAACCAAGTTTGCTTATTTTAATTCTACATTTTTAACATTATTAAAGAACAAAACATCAAGTGTTGGATGTCTTTAGACGCGGAAAATAAAACTCTTTCAATTGATACCATTTTCATTCTTATCCGTTCTGATGGGAAGCAGGAATTAAAGAAAAATTAATTTCCTATGTTCACATCGGCGGCCGGTCACCCGGTATATATGTTCATCATACAGTCGTTATGTTTCTTAACAGAAGCGTCGTGATCCTTAAATGTTAGTGGGGTGGTTATTACGCTTCCCCATAGTCCACAGATCAACTTTTGGACCCTTTAGATCATTAACATTTAAGGATGCTCTTGGCATATTACTCTCGGTAGGTTGCCTTTGCTTTCCGAGGGGAGAACGGTCAGAATAAAGTTCTTACTTTACTCGGATTCGAACCGGGTATTTAGCGTCCATAGTCAACTTGCGTGACCACTATGCTCCGACCGTCTCCGGTATATATGTTATTATTATTATTATTTATTAGTACCAAAATTGTTTCATGGAAAACTACATCATATAAGCATAAGCCCTAAGATTTGTTTTTACCTATTTTGCTTCTTTGTTTGCATAACGAACAATGTGCAAAATTGTAGTTTTTTGAACTGATCACATTCACTGTTTTTGTAATATTGATAGTCTGTTCAAATTCCACATTAGTAACATAACTTAAAAATGATAAATTTACACATTTATCGTTTATGCAATTATTGTTTATATAATATTACCTACAATTTGCAAAGCTATACTCTTTACACTAATTTAAAATTACCCAAAATATACAATTATTTCGTTGAAATTTTTTGAACATAATAATTTATGGGTATTTCTCAATATTGTATAAATTTAGTAAATAAGAATAGAAACCTTTAAAAATGTATAATTATTATTATTATTAAACAATAATTGATAATAATACTTATTAGTATAACTTTTAGTGCACAAAAACATTATTAAAAATAATAAATTGCTAGCTGTTGAAGCACAAGATTATTACATCTTTTGTATTACAATTAAAACTCACCAAATTATCATTAACATTTTCCAGTTTTTATATAAACATTTTCTTGCGCTAAATTATACATACAAAACTTACACAAAATTATTGATTAACAGAAATTATACATTACAAATTACAATTATAGTTGTTTTCAAATTGAAATAAGATTAAAGGTAGCCAAATTTAACACAATCTAAAATGATATCCCTCATTCTGACATTATATTTATCAACTGTTCCATATTCATCTAGAAACAATTCTGCAACCTTATCTAATTCATTTATATCTGGAATATCTTCAACCTCCCTTGTTATAATATTCAGAGCCGAAGTTGCCATGGATAATCCAAAAATACTGAAACGTTTTAAATGCTCTTCTAAAACTTCAAATGGAAAGAGTTGTTCAGGGTCGCTTCCAAGTTCAATCAAAAATGTTGAGAAACTGTTATAATATTCTCGAATCAGTGTATCGTACTTTTCGTCACGTAACTTTTTATCGGTGTTTACAAAAATCAAATAGCTTATGTCAAATGCGGGAGAGCCTATTTCTGATACCTGCCAATCCAAAATGCACAGTTTTGTAGGCTGGGATGTTTCTTCTATATCCTAAAGAATTAAAAACTCATACAAAAGTTATTAAATTATGAAAATACCTTACCTCAAGTTTATATAAAATATTATTTATCCAACAATCTCCGTGTATTATGACGCCATGTTTTCCGAAAGTTTCGGATTTTACAACAGTTTGAATTTTTATCAACATCTTTGAAGAGAGGAAATATTCAAATTTCTCATAAGCAATTTTGTCTCTAACAGGATCTAGCGTTTCCAAAGCTCGTTGGCCGTGTGATCGAAGATATTCCTCCAATGCAGCAGTATTAGCTTCATTCATAAAATTTATATGCTCCAAATTACCAACCCATTCTTTAAACAAGTCGGGTTTTTGATCACGAAAAGCAAAACTGAGTGCATGTAGTTTCCCGTATTCCTTCATTGCCAACAGGATATGATTATAATCATAAGGCTGACGACGATCCCAAAGTTGAAAACCCAATTCTTTCATATTTTCCATTATAATCGCTTCGTTATTTTCATCGATAAGTGAAGTGTAATATGTAGCAAAGGAATTAAAGGGATTCAAAATTCCTTTCGTAAGCTGAAATTTTTGGAACTCTGACAGTACAGTTTCATAAATGTAAATTTCTCGCTTGTAAAATCGAGTTACAGGTATAACCGATCTCGCAAATCCAGTTCTAGGTGCACTCTTTACAATAAAATTATAAACTTTATCATTGTTGTTATTACTTCTTACAGTAACAATTGCTATTATTCCAACGTAATTATCACCCTTCATGTTACCAGGAGCTATATCAATCGTGAAATTTTCTGTACCACTTTTTTTAATAAGCTTTTCTAATACATTCTCCATATCTTTTGAGAGAAGCTCTATGTTAGGTTGGTCCATTTCTCGAACAATAATTTAACTTAACTAACAACACTTTTAACGGTAGATACCAATTTAAGCAACACTTATTTAGAAGTAAATATTGTACATGGCATTACTATGGACAAAGTCGCATATCCCCTCTTTATTTTCATCGTTATTGCAGAAAGGTTTGTTGTCATCAAATAACTTTGATCTATATTATGTAAATTCGAATGTTCACACACAACTTTAATTTTAACATTGATAAATGATAACCTTGTTTTGAGGTCTGGAAGAGCAGTGAAAATCTTAATTTCTTTTGAAAGATTTTCTATTTTTTCTTAAATCGTGATAATCAAAAGCAAGCACTTGAAAGCTTGATAAAAAATTATTTTATATATTATATTCCAATCAATATTCTTAAGTTATGTTCATTGTTATTATTTGGCTTGTAAGACACATTTATTTAAATGCTTAATAATAATAATCAGGGCCGTGCTATAAATTTTTTCAATATGATGCAAGTCTTATTAGAAATACCGCCCCATAAATGTTTTTTTTTTCATTGCGATAACCTTCAATTGTGATAAAAAACTGCACAAATACAAATACTGACTTTATTTTGAAACTACATAATAATACTAGGGGGGCTCCGCCCCCCTGGCCGCTGACGCGGCCCAACCCCCCAGGGCCGCTTTGCGGCCCTAATAACCACAAGTTATAAAACTTATTTACATACAACATTTTTTATGTCGCTTTCACTTTGAATTTGTACTCCATCCCTCGCTCAACATCTTGATAATGCTACATATAACTGTCCATGACTAAACAAAGGCCTCTCGATGTATATTGAAGTGTTATTTTCCACCCTTAAATATTAAATATCAAATCGGCGGAGAAATCACCTTCTTACCCGGCTGGCTCAATCGGTTATCTTTCAGTATCGCCCACTATCAAGCGACCTTGTATACCTTTTCCGAAATAATTCCACTTGCATTTAGTATAATCCACAAAATTTTCTCTTCTAAATTCTCAATCTAAAAGAAATAACACTGCTTCAAACTTTATTTGTCTTTTATTCTCAAATAAATCAAATTTTTACAACTAAAAATCGTCAGAAATCAAAATGTCGACCGTCCACGACTTGGACGGCGTACGCAAGTCTTCTTCTTCACTGCTCGCGCTCTCTCGGCTTCCCCGAAACCGCGAAACATACAAAATTCAAATTATTTACAAAAACTCAAGCAAACCATTTCCTTATTCCAAAAATTACACGACAGCAATCCTTCCTGGCTTATGCAGAAATCCAGGAGGGATTTCAAGAAAGACACATAACGTCGTGCTTTTGGAATAAGTAGCAAATTCTCTAAATCAACATCTTCAAAAATAAATAACAATATTCAAAAGTAAATAATAATTAATTAATGCGGCAATCTAATTTACACACCTAAATTAACTAATTAATCAACATCCCGAACTACCTATCTTGACGAATGATCACTAAACAATTCATAAATGACATCCAAACTTCTTTGCAATAATAACAATTTCTTAGATAACTCGATCCAAAACTTTCTTAGAAATAACTGCAAATTTTTTTATCCTTCCAAATTTTATTCCATAATTTTTCAAAGCTCCTTCTTTTTCCGTTACGGACCTTTCTTTCATCAATTTTGCTACATTTTAAAGTTGTAGCTTCATACAAATTTTTTTAAATATGCAATACACATCATTTAAAACTCTTTTACCTATTTCTTTACTAATCATCCAATTTCAATTTTCGTAATGACCTTCAATAACCATCAATTTTCAAATTAAATTTTTCCATTTGATTGCCATAAACGCTAATTTCAAATTTACTATTATAAAATGCAGCAATTAATTAATCCATTTTTCAAATTTTCAATTTTTGGAAACACTTTTACTTTCTCAAATTTTGTTATACAATTTATAAACTTTTCGTCTGCTTATCTTTCGAAGATTGTCCTTTTCACTTGTTACATTGGTTATTATTAACTTGTTCGAATTTCTATTGCCTTTTATTTAATTATGATTTTCAGTTTTATCATGATGTGTAGTTCCTTCTTTAAATTTTAATATTTACAAACTTTTTTTAATTTTATCAAAACACATTTAGTTCCATTCATTTTCCATTTAAATCGCGGTTATCCTTAAATTTGTTCAATCTTCTTTATTCGTCCGTGGTTACTTTTCATATTTGATTAGATTAGCCACCCTCCATCTTGATCGCCGATACTGCCACTTTTCCAAAATGACCTTCATTTTGTTTTCCATGACGTCTTCCTTTTTAAAAATATGTTTCTTTTCACCAAACCACTTTTTCTTTATTTTCTTCTTCTTGTAGCCCAACTCTTCTTTTTCAAAATACCAAATTACTTTGTTGGACGGCATATCCTCTTCATCCTTTATTTCATCCTTCCAAATTGCTGAACGGGGAACATCATTTCCATCGGAAACCATCTTGGATAAAGTAATCATGTTCGTATTAATTTTATTTTTCTTCATTTTACAATAATTATTGTTATACCTTCTTTCAAAATTACTTTTTCGTCCATGTTTCATCTTTCGCCATTTCATTCGTCGCATCTGTGTTCTGGTGAATATCCGGGCTTTTTTATTAATGCCGCCGATATGACCCGTTTCTTTATTTACTTCTCCTTCCATTTTTTCATTTCTCAAGTCTTCTTTATTTTCATTTTTCTCAATCTCTTCCGATAGTTCCACTTTTTCTGCTAAAGTTTCTCCTTTTATTAAACTTATTTCTTCCTTCTTATCTTCTAGTTCTTCCTCATTTTCATTTTTTTCATAATTGGCACTGCTGATTGTTCTGCTCAATTCTTCACAATATTTTACCCATTCTTTTTTGTCCTCGATCCTATTCTTTTCCCTCTCTCTTTTATCTTCTATTCTATTCGTTCTCCTCTCTCTCCTGTCTTCAGCCATTTGCTCTATCAGCTGTTGAAGCCTCCACTCAATTTGATCGATTTTATCCCAGCCTGTAGCCATGGTCAAACCTTTCTTACTAAAAATCTCAGGGTGACAGCCGGTTCTGCTGTGAACATTTACAACCATAAACTAATCATCCCAAATTGAATTCAAAAAAATGTTCTCCAAATGCCGCACGTTCGGGTAGCCAAGTTGAAGTGTTATTTTCCACCCTTAAATATTAAATATCGAATTTTCAAATCTTCTTCGTAAAATTCCAATTCGGGCGGAGAAATCACCTTCTTACCCGGCTGGCTCAATCGGTTATCTTTCAGTATCGCCCACTATCAAGCGACATTGTACTTATACCTTTTCCGAAATAATTCCACTTGCATTTAGTATAATTCACAAAATTTTCTCTTCTAAATTCTCAATTTAAAAGAAATAACACTGCTTCAAACTTTACTTGTCTTTTATTCTCAAATAAATCAAATTTTTACAACTAAAAATCGTCAGAAATCAAAATGTCGACCGTCCACGACTTGGACGGCGTACGCAAGTCTTCTTCTTCACTGCTCGCGCTCTCTCGGCTTCCCCGAAACCGCGAAACACAAAATTCAAATTATTTACAAAAACTCAAGCAAACCATTTCCTTATTCCAAAAATTACACGAATGCTAGCATAACAACAGATCCTATTTTGAGTTTTAATTTGTGTACCGGAAAGCCAGGGAAATTCAACGAATTTAAATATTCCACTTCATATTCCAACCGAATGTCCTCATCTGTTTGATCGACTCCTCGATGTTTAGCTGTATCTTCAATTAAGTAGGTATGAATCTCGCCCTCGACCAAATTTAATATTTTATTGTTAAGTGTGCGAACATCATCATTGTGGCAGGCTAATATAATTCAGTCGGAGAGATCGGCATTAGAAGCAATTGAATTGCTGTAAATGTCCTGAATTATATTTGTAGATTTCCAGCTATTCGGTACTTTCAATAATATAATGCTGCTTGGCCAAATTGATGTTGACTTTAAAGTATAATTGACTATCTCCACAGGTGAAGCGTATTTTATAACAGGTAAAACTTGACGAAAGTCACCACCGAAAATAACAAATTTGCCACCAAACGGTTTTTTGCATTTACATAAATTTTTCAATCTTTGTGTTTTTGCGTCGCATGGTTTTGTTGCCTTGCTTTGCGTTTACTTTTTGCTTTTTTGCATTTGCTTTTGCTTTTACTTTTTGCTTTTTATGCATTTGCATTTGCTTTTGCTTTTGCTTTTGCATTTGCTTTTGCTATTGCTTTTGCTTTTGCTTCTGCTTCTGCTTCTGCTTCTGCTTTTTCCTTTGCCTGTGCTTTTGCCTTTGCCTGTGCTTTTGCCTTTGCCTTTGCCTGTGCTTTGCTTTGCTTTGCTTTGCTTTGCTTTGCTTTGCTTTGCTTTGCTTTGCTTTGCTTTGCTTTGCTTTGCTTTGCTTTGCTTTGCTTTGCTTTGCTTTGCTTTGCTTTGCTTTGCTTTGCTTTGCTTTGCTTTGATTCATCCGTTGATGTGATTATAATATAATGTTGATTTGGTGTCGTCCAATAGCTGTTCTCAGCGTTGCATAAAAACGTTGCATAAAACGTTGCACAAAAACGTTGCATAAAAACGTTGCATATTTTGTCTTATCTTTTTATATATATAGAGTAGATATACATACTACTATAAAATAAAAATATCAAGTTAATAACAAATAACATCTTTCTTTAACTAAAATAACCACTTTCAACTATAATAATCTACATACATTTTATCCTTCTAACTTTAATTTTAGCAAATTATAATATTACAGAAATTACTGCAAATATTTTGCACAAAAAGCAATTTATTAATTTGTTTGGTGGAGTACAAATCTAACCAATATTCCAAAGGTTTCTGCTTCCTTGTTGTATCTGGTTTATTTACTTTTGGAATGTCGAAGCTTTGAATTATTGTAATATTAATATTATTAGTTTTCCAAAATATATCAACTTCATCGATTATCACCTAACTCAAATTAAATCCAATTTCGTCAGATTAAAAAAGAGACCCTAATCCATTAAATAAACTTTATTTTGACTTAAATATCCAAAAACTTTCCCTCAAAATTTGCGACGTCGATATGTCCATTTCTCCATTAGCAACCACTTATTACGCGATGAATTTCTCTGATCCTGGCTAAATCGTTTCTTTCATTTTGAATTTTTTATCTTTCTTTTCTTGTCTGACCGTGGTTGAAAAAATGTCATGTTTACACGATGATCGCACCCAGTATTCTAGGATCTAAACAGCACCACATCAATTTGTTCATACCCTATTTGAGCGTATTTCCAGTGGCGGATTTAGCACTTCAGAGGCCCGAGGCGCAATTCAATTTTGAGGCCCCCTCTAAATATTTTCACTACTCATCAGTTGTCATCTTATATTAGTTAATTTTCAATGTGTTTTCCCTATGTCACACTTTTTGGACCACCTGTATACGGTTTGTTTAGTTTTTCATCGTTTCCATCGGTTTTCTCAGGTTCACATCGTGGGCTTACAGCGAAAACTCACTAAGTCATACGGGTCATAGTGAGACTTAGTGAGTTGTCGCTGTAAGCCCACGACATTCTGGTTTATCTTGCTCATCAATTTTGTTGAATGCACTATCTGCATCAGCTCGTTCACCTGTTCTTTCGGGTTCATTTTCATGTTTAGTTCGTTTTTCTGAACAAATTATAAATTTATCCAGCGAATTTTTTTGCCGTTCTACATAATCATCTTTTTCTCATTGACTTTTGCGTTTCGAAACTCCTGATTCAAATTTTCGTTTTGTGGACATGTTTAAAGGTTTAATCACATATATTAGTAAATCACAAGTGGGTACTGTTATACTTTACTTTCAGTAATAAAGACTGTCCCACAAAAAAACGAACCACTTTTAAGTATACGATTTTAGATCAAATTACATGAAATTCTTAGAAATTTTATTAATTTTGGGTTCCATAGGTTTCCAAGATTACACAATTTTATTTGTTTTCGAGTGTTCATTGGTGTTAGTAGTTATGGAAAATCAACCAGGAGTAAAAGGATTATTTCCGAGCATGTTAAGAATCCTGAATTGTCGCAAAGACAATTAGCAAAACCCGATTTTTAACAATTACCAGGTCAAGAATTTTACGTCGCAGTAGGTAAAGGCCAGGTAGAAGAAAGGTACAAAAAAAAATTTCAAAATTTCCCAAAAAGTACCTTATTTGGCAAGCAATTTGTACCTGCGGATTAAAATCGGTAGAATTTGCAACAATGGGGTCTATAAATACGGAAATTTATTTAAATGAATGCATCAAGAAACGGTTACTACCCTTTCTGGCATCACAAAACACCCCACCATTGTTCTGGCCCGCTTTGGCAATCTGTTCATCAGATTAATCATCAAATTAATATGAGAGCAACATCTATGAAATTATGAAGTACGCTGTGATAATATTAATTATTTTTATCATAAAAATAAAATTATTTTATTTTATTGTGAGAGCTGAAATTTGAGGCCCCCTGGATTTATGAGGCCCGAGGCGCGCGCCTCATGCGCCTGTTCGGAAATCCGCCACTGCGTATTTCCATTCTTTATTTTTCTTCCTCGAATGCGAGTTCCATCTACTCGTTAAAGGTAGCTATATAAGGGCACCTCTTTTTTTATTATTATAAGCTTTTATTAAGTTCGCTCTTTTGACGTTTATATACTGACAAAATGGCGATTGGACATAATGTGGACTGCAGTAAAACTCAGTTTTTACTTTTTTACTCAAAAATTTTAGTTAAAAATTAAAAAAAAATACTGGAATTTAAGACCACGCAAGTCTTCAACCGGAATCTTTGAAAATCTTAATCTCTGAAACGCATAGTTCTCTGACTACAAAATATCCCAAAACAAAATGTCAATTAGCACCGTGGTGCTAAAAGCCAATTGATTGGACGATTGGAGTAATATCGATAAAAAATTAGAGGAGTGGTGGAAGGACCCTAAAAAGTTTCCTTGTGAAGCAAAATATAAATAAAAAAATTCTCACAACTTGACCTCACAGATGGTATAGGGGGCTATTATATCAAAATAGGATTAATTGTTACTGATGAAAACAAGGCCTCCAACATAACTAAATTTTTTTTAAAAATCACAGGGCCACACTTAAAAATTTTACAAATTACTTCCCTTCATTTTGACCCGTCAGAAATTGTGTCAAATTTTCTTAGTCTAGTCGGAAAATTCTAAGGGCCGATTCTACAAAGCAGGTATAAAGTACGAATAAGCTATACTGAGAATAAATCACACAGATTGCGTTCTACAATTGCCGTATAACGTTCTTGTTGGTATAAATTGTGGTTATACCTGGTTTAACTTATCCCTTTGAAAATGGTTGAATACCTGCTCGGATAAGTTATTCTTGTTTTCTATTGGTCAAATCTAATATAAACTATCATTTATTTTAAGGTTGGATTTTAGAGTTTGACAGTTGAATACAATTTTATTTATTTCAAATGTGAAATTCAATTTATTGTTGTATTATTTCAAGTGCTTCTATTAAGTTATTTTATTAAATCATTACTTTGATTATTTATAATTAATTAATTGAGGTTTGTGAGTGAATTTAAAATTTTTGTAAAAATTCTTGTTATTGCTTATTGTTATTTATTAAGGTTTTTTTGTCATTTTTATTGTTTTTGGATATTTCATTCTCGACCCATGCTTTTAAAAGTTTAATTCTAATAAGTTACATTTTTATGTAATTTATAAAGTAATTTGTAAAATTTTATAAAATAAAAATTATTACAAAAAATTTTAACTCTTTTTAATATTGAAAACATCTAATAGCAATAACCATTGCTAAAAATAATTTAAAAAAAAAGAGAATTTGTTTAATTTTCTGTTTAAACATCTTTTACAACAAAAACTATAACCAATAAATCAAATGAACGCTTCACAACGATGTCAAATAGTTATCCTATGGTCAAATATGCTGCGCAAATGACATATAATTGGTGCGGAGGAACTAATTCCAGGTATAGTTATACCGACCGTGTACGAGCATTGTAGAACGGAAAAGCTTTTATACCTGGAATAAGGAATAAGTTATACTTCGAATAAGTTATACGGCGAATAACTAATCGGGACTTTATACCTGCTTTGTAGAATCGGCCCTTATCAATTCTTTTTTCGTTGAATTTCATTGTGAAGGAATTCTAAATATTTGTTTTCGTGTTTCTTATGTGATTTTAGATTTTTCTGAATCTTTTGAGATTTTTCGGAAATCTTTTAGTACAAAAAAAATGAAGAAAAGTGAAAAAGCATCTTTTTTTCTAAAATCAACTGGAATCATATTTCTTAATATATAAAATTAAATTTTACACAACAAATTTTGTAAAAAATTATCACCATAAAATTCAAAAAAGGCAATTTTAACATACTTAACTGGATAGACCTTTTGCAGATTTATCGTTTGTGTATCTATATTTATAAATTATTGCCTTTAAAAAATTATTTAAGATATAAAAGTGAAACAAAATATTGCAAATTGATGAGGAAATAATTTAAAAAATGGATTTGCGTAAATGAACCTTTCAAACATTGCCACCTACCTATACAATTTTTATAAACAACAATTTAAAATTGTTACCAAATTATTCAATTTTTCATATTAAACTTTTGGTAGGTATTCACAGTGCATTTCTGAGAAGTGTCGGATAAGACAATGTCGGTTAAGAAAGGTTGCATTTGTATTATATTACTACAAGATCCATTTGCATGAAGAGTACGCATAATTTGATGTCGTGTTAATTTTGGATAAGGAACAAGCAAAATTATTGTAAAGTGAAAAAATTTATTGGGGGAATTTAAATTTGAATTCGCGGTTATTCGAGGTCACTGCGGAGCGCAGAAAGATAGGAAGAAGACTTGCGTACGCCGTCCAAGCATGGTCTGTCGTTCCTTTTGATTTTTGATTATGAATAATTGTAAAAGTTGATTTATGTTGAAAATAAAAGATAGGTAAAAGTGGAAATTGTGTTATTTCTTACAATTACAATTTGCAAGTGGAATTATTTCGGAAAGGTATTGAAGGTCGATTGATAAGGGCCGGCTTTTAGAAAGATAACCGATTGAGCTAGCGGGTAAGAAGTGATTCTCCGCACAAGTTACAAAAATTATCAAGAATAATTGGAAAATTCTATAATTAATATTTTGAGGGTGGAAAATTACACTTCAACATACCTACTAGTATTTGAATATAATACTGTCGAATTAGAAAGACGAACAATTCAATAATACGCATCGCTACTCTTTACACTAATTTAAAATTACCCAAAAAATATATTATTTAGTCGAAATTTACTTATAATTTATAGGTATTTTTCAATATTGTATAAATTCATTAAATAATAATGGGAACCTTTAAATTAATATGTATAATGATTAAACAATTGATAATACTATCTTCTTATAACCTTTAATGCACAAAAATATTAATACGAATAATAAATTGCTAACTGCTGGTACACAAGATTATTACAATTTTTGTATTACAATTATTAAAACTCATCAAATTTACATTAACGTTTTCAAGCTTTTATACCTATAAACATTTTCTTGCGCTAAATTTTACACACAAAACTTACACAAAATTATTGGTCCTAACAAAATTGTATGTTATAATTTATTATTGCTCTATCAAAATTGAAATACGATTAAAGATAACCAAATTTAACAAAATCTAAAATGATATCCCTCATTCTGACATTATATTTATCAATTGTTGCATATTCCTCAAGACACTTTTCGGACATATTATCTATATCTAATTCATTTAGATCTGGCATATCTTCAACATCCCTTATTATAAAATTGAGAAGCCAAATTGCCATGTATAATCCATAAATACTGAAACGTTTTAAATGCTCTTCTAATACTTCAAATGGAAAGAGTTGTTCTGGGTCGCTTCCAAGTTCAATCAAAAATGTTGAGAAACTGTTATAATATTCTCGAATCAGTGTATCGTACTTTTCGTCACGTAACTTTTTATCGGTGCTTACAGAAATCAAATAGCTTAGGTCACATGCGGGAGAACCTATTTCTGATAACTGCCAATCCAAAAAGCACAGCTTTGTAGGTTGGGATGGTTGTTCTCTATCCTAAAATATTAAAAACTGATACAAAAGTATTCAAATTGTGGATATACCTTACCTCAAACTTATACAGAATGTTATTTGACCAACAATCTCCGTGTATTATAACGCCATATATTCCGGAAGCTTCCGATTTTAAAATATTTCCAATTTGAATGAACATTGTAGAGAGGAAATTTTCAAATTTTTCATATGCAATTTTGTCTGTAACCGGATCTAGCGTTTTCAAAGCTCGTTGGCCGTGTAATCGAAAATCTTTCTCCAGTGCGACGCTATTACCTTCATCTATATAATGTACATGTTCCAAATTACCAACCAATTCTTTAAATAACTCGGGTTTCTGATCTCGAAGAGCAAAACTGAGTGCATGTAGTTTTCCATATTCCTTAATTGCCAACAGGATATGATTATAATCATAAGGCTGACGACGATCCCAAAGTTGAAAACCCAATTCTTTCATATTTTCCATTATAATCGCTTCATTATTTTCATCGATAAGTGAAGTGTAATATGTAGCATAGGAATTAAAGGGATTCAAAATTCCTTTCGCACGCTGAAATTTTTGAAACTCGGAGAGTACAGTTTCATAAAAGTAAATTTCTCGTTTATACAACTGAGTAATAGGCATAAGCGATCTCATAATTCCAGTTCTAGGTGCACTCTTTACAATAAAATTATAAACTTTATCATTGTTAGTACTTCTTACAGTAACAATTGATATTATTCCAAGGTAATTATCACCTTTGATGCCACCAGGAGCTATATCAATCGTGAAATTTTCTGTACCACTTTTTTTAATAAGTTTTTCTAATATATTTTCTACATCTTTTGAGAAAATTTCTATACTTGGTTGGTCCATTTTGGAACAATAATAATTTAACTGTAATAACAACACTTTTGAAGGTACCAATTTAAGCAACACTTGTTTAGAAATACATATTAATTATGGCATTAATATGGTCGTGGTATCATATCCCCTCTTTATTTTCATCGTTATTGCAGAAAGGTTTGTCGTCATGAAATAAATTTTATCTATAATGTAAATTCGAAAGTTTACCTACACACAAATTTAATTTAACAATGATAACAATGTTCTGGGGTCTGGAAAAGTAGTGAAAATCTTAATTTCTCTTGAAAGATTTTCAATAATTAATTCTTAAGTTATTCGTAAAATTATTTAAAATATAGGTACCTATTAATATTCTTAAGTTATGTTCATTATTATTATTTTACTTGATAAGACACATTATGCTTAATCATAATGGAAATATTAAAGTGTATATTGAAACGCAAACATAATAATAATTTGTTGCAACGGTCATTAGAAATATCTAATATTAAATAACAATCGGTTCCGTGTGCAATGTGCAAAGTTTAATTTAACCGCCCGTTTTTTTTTAATTTTTGGAATTTCCAAAAATTTGAAATATCGCTAACTCAGAGTCAAAGTGTACTATGTCCATAAATTTTAAAATTGAGATATCAAGCCAATTTGTTCTATGTCCTTCAGGTCGTGCATCACTTTATATATTTTGTCGTTTGCTTCACTCTGTTAATGTTAAGAGTCTTTTTTGTTCTATGTCCATAACAACTGTTAATTTCCGAGCAAAAAAAAACTTATTTTCCCTCTAATGAAAAATTATTATCGATTATGGACATAGAACACTTTGGTTCTGAGGTAGCGATATGTCGTCCCAAAGCATAAAGTTGCAATAATAAATTATATTTTTCATATATATTTTTCTAAAATGTTGCCATTTTTACCTTTTTTTTAATTGCACAGCGAATAGATTTTCTATTTTCAAAATGTATGCATTATTTTTCTAATTAATGACTTTTTTTTATATGCCTATTATACTTTTTACTGTAACTTTTGCTATTATTCCAAAATAATTATAGCTCTCATGATACCAGGTCAATCCATTTTTTAATCCATAATATTTTACTTATTAGCTTTTATAACTGTGTTATTTTAGAAGTAAATATTATATTTTCGATTTATGTATAAATTCGAATATAGATATTGAAGTAGATATTTCTATACGTCCAAAATTTTATAAGAACATAAACTTTGCAGAATTATGCTTTACAAATGAAATCATATAAAACAAGTTATAGTTTGAGAAAAGGTCTTTAGTAATCTAACAAGTAGATTTTAAATTTTTTACTTTTTAACTATAACCATTACCATAAAATCAATAAAAATCGCGAGATAATAGTACCACTTGTACACGATCATTTTGCCTGCCATCCTTTATTATGCATCAGCTAAGATACATCAGACATTTTCACTAAATACTTATCTTTATATTTTCTATTTACGTTATACAACGTTACGTTAAAAATATCAAAATCGGCGATTCATCAGCTGTAAGATCTTCATTTTAGTTAAAAAAGTTGTAGCTCATATTGAGCTAAGAATCTTGTGTTTGCCTTACTGTATTGGTCAATGCATTATCAATTTTCTAAACAATTCAAATTTATCTGAAAGATAAATATTTAACCAAATTAATATTTTTATTAATACTTTATTTGGTAAATAAGTTTCATCATTTACATTTTATATTATTACTTTAAATCATTTTTATACAATTTCTAGGAATTTATAATTTTTAATTAAAGTAAAGTTAAGAATTTCAGTACAGCCTATCTAATGGACACTGTCTTAACAGACACTTCTCAGAATTTCACCGTGTATAGAGTAGTTCCAAAGAAAGAAGAAAAAGCGTAGCCAAAATCCGGCGTAGTAGAGATCGCGTGACACCCAATTCCACCAATTGACACCAACATAAACACGATTGTACGTATTTTGGTTTCTGCGCATTAGCTCCACCTTTTCTTCTTTCTTTGGAACCACTCTACCATCAGAAGTGGGTGGAAGCTTACCTCATCTCATGAGCAGGTGCACCTGCTGTCTATTTTGCTGATATGATTTCATATCACTTTGTAATAACAACGATATAGTTAGTAAAATTCTCACGAGGAATCGTTGCCGGGCGGAGCAAAACATTACGCAGTAGGTGACATTTGACACGCAAATCCACCAATTGGCACGAACATAAAGTCGAATGGACTAATTTTTGTTTCTGCTCATTAGCTCCGCCCGGCCACGATTCCTTAAATTTTTAACAAAAGTTTAATTTGAATATTTCAAATTTTTTAAGTAATATCTGAGACGTAACAAAATTAATTTTCCAAAACAATTATAAAATTTTATATGTAGTAGATATGTATCTAATGTTTGAAGATTTCATTTACAACTACAATTTTTGAATAATTTATTCATCAATTTGCAAACATGTTTAGTTTCAATTTTTATTTTTTAAATAATTTTTGGACCATAGTTTGTATCGATCCAAAAATACTTTATTATATCATTAAACAACACGGACGGAGGAAGTTTTTGTGATTAACTAATAAGACAATAATGTATACGTTATTATTATAATCGAGAATAACATAAGACTTTCAGACTATAAATAAATCACAGGGTGTAAAATATTAACTGTCGCTCTTGAATGGAAAGACAACTTGTGAAATTGTGAAGTTATTAAAAAACCAAAAAATGAATAGAAGATTTTTTTGCGAAGTGTTGCTCGAATTCGGAATTTTTTACCAAAGTATAGGATGAAATACCAGACGAAGTAGTGCGTGCCGCATGTAATGATTTTAAGAGGGTCTGAAGGAAATTTTAAAACAAAAAGAGGAAAAAACGGAATGAAATTGTATGTTTTCAGACTAAACTCTTCTTTTGTTTATTTTTATTTTCTAGTGCGGAAGTTAATATTTTACACCCTGTGCATGTTTGATAACCTGTATTAACCTGTATTTCCCTGTATTAATGGACACTTTGTATCATACCTATGGATGGAAATGGGTCCCATTTGTGTCCGTTAAGACAGGTTGTACTGTTTTAAATTTAATTTTCTTGTAACTGTAATTTACGAATTGTGTGTACTTCTATGTCGATACAATATATTAATTTAATCGGCTGCTTAGTATTTACTTGAATTTTTAGCTTCCAATACATACTCTCCATTTTAAGAAAATTAAATGCAGACAGGTCCAAGCTGTTGTTGTATGCGTGATAGGCACCCTACAATATAATTAAAATTTTGTTATAATTATTATTAATCTTAAAATTAAATTGTTACCTTTTTAATGGGACATTTCAATTTTGGCGTAAATTTCATTGCAAAAGGACTGCGACCTGTTATAATATTATCTGGATCAGTAACTAAGCAAAAATTAAGGTTTGGAAATTTCTGAAATTCTTCGCAGGAATCTAAATTTTCTCTTGAACTGCATCTAGTAACGATAACATTCATCTAAAATCAATAAAATTTAAGCAAATGTATTTAATTCATTTGTATGTTTGAATTAGTGAAAAATTCGAAAATATTTCAAAAATAATTTTGAATAGGTACATAATGGTATTTTAGAATTCACATTTGTACTTATTTATAAATCGTAAAGCTTTCAAATATATCTTTTATAGCTATTAAGGCAACTAGTGTTTTATAGACTGTTTAAAAATCGATGTCGTAGTTTAAATCTGAACGACCGTAGGGATTGAGGATTTAATAGGCAAAGATTTTTAATCTATAAAACACGCGTTGTCTGCAATATTTTTTCTAACACTAACAGAAAAATTAGAATTTTAACTTATTTTATATCCTATAAAGTAGGTTGTCATTGACAACGTTACATTATAATTCTATAAAGTACGTTGCCATTGACAACGTTAGGAAATAGTATATTGTTTGGCAAGGGATGAAACCAGATGATTTCAGACGAGGGTGGATTGCCTTCCCGAGCGAAAGCGAAGGCTGGCATCACCCCGAGTCTGAAATCGTGTTTCATCCCGTTCCCAAACATACTATTTTTCATATTACCTGTAATGAATCTGAGAGTTTTCATAAAATATAAGAATTGTCAGCTGTCACATTAATTGTTTACAGTTAATAAATTCAATTCTGACAGGTTTAAAATGAAATCAAAAACTGAGTAAGCGGGCAGAAACTTGACGCTTTCTTTCCTAGTGCAGAAACCAATTTAGTTTCTGACCAACAGTCGCGTTGATCTGCAATTGTCGTGTTTCGACTGTCTCAAAATGCAATGAAACTCGTAGTTTCATGACAGGTAATACGAAAAATAAGTTTTGTAATTTTATTTCTGATATAACATTGATTTTGACTAGCAATTTTACAAAGTAAGTGAGCTTGGATAGTTACCGACAGCTTTAATGTGCTTTGTAAGATTGTCCAGTGAAGCATTCAATAAGATAAGTGTATTCAATTATTATTATTTTCAATCACATGATTTTGAAAGCGTCAACTTTGTATTCAATAAAATTAATTTTTTTACCTACTTATCTATTAAATTTACTAAAAAAAACAAAAACTTATTCTTGTGTATAATAAAATTATTATTTTTTTTCTGATTTTTACAATGACCAGATTCTTTCACAATATTTAAAAAGGCACCAGCATTATCGACCTAGCGTAGTTATATTTTTATTAAAAAAAAAATCTGTAATCTCCACCAATTCTGAACATTTCTAATTATTTAAAAAAAATTTCAATTGTAATAAGGGAGTTTGTAGAGGACAATAGGTATTTTAAGCAAATTCTATATATTTTCTGCAATAATATTGACCATATGGGGATTCTATTATTGTACACTGGAATATTCCATAATATACGAGTACTATTATTGGTCAATTTGTTAGGACCGTTTCTCTAGGGACCGCTTTATGAAATGGCTGCTCTAATCATGCGGAGCTGATGTGAAATGGTTCAAAAAGAAAATTTTATAAGAAACTGAGAAAACCTACCTTTAAATCAGCTGGAAGATCTTGCGTTGCAATAGTAGTGGTATTGGCAAGAAAAACTGTAGTTATGTTTGACTTAACACCACGATAGTAAGTTTTCATTAAAACGTTATGACCACGACATTGACCATCCAGTCTAATAATTTCTAATACATTCGGCTCTCCCTAAAACATTAACATATTTTATTCAAAAATTAATATAATATATTAATTGGTATATTTAAACAAAATTTGACGAGTTAAATTAATTAAATTAATAATATATTTTTATTAAGCTTTCAGGCACGTATATGCCTTTCGTCAGCCAAAGTGACGGGTTATGGGTTATGTTAATAATCGTGGTTTACTTTCAAAAATAACTCGAAGAATATTTTCTTCTTTTAGCATTGAGTTTAGATTGTCGACATATATTTTTTTTGTTTTAAGAAAACCCCAAGCAAAAGGATCTAGTGGTGTTAAACCACACAATCTAGGTGGCCAATTAAAATTTCTAAAAGTATAAATTACATTTCATTTTTTAATTTAATTTAGAATAAATTTTTTCTTCGTGGGTAACGTGGTAATACACTTTAAAAATCTTATTTAAATGAGATTTGAAAAAACAATCACTTACCAATTGATTTTGAATGAATCCAGCTTGAGTGAAACTTAAACATCCAAAAATACAAAGAATAATTTTTATATTAATCATTTTGTTACAATGCTTTCACCAACAACTAAAATTTGTTTCTAAATAACTTCAAATATTTTATAATAATTTCATTATTCCATTAATATTATTTTATAATTACTTTTTGACATGCTTCGAAATTATTATGTAATATTATTGAACTTATCAGAAAATCTATCGGTTGTTCATTTTAATATAGAAGGACATTAGAAATAATATTTTATTGTATGATATATATGTAGGTACAGTGACTCGTAAAAGTTCTCGGACACATAATAAAAATTGCAATCATTTCAATGTAATTCGATTTTTTGAAGTCCTTTAAAAAGAAAACTATGGTGTTAAGTTACTATTTGAACAAAAACAAAAATTCATAATAAAATTACGATCATCAGAAAATAACACGACAATAATATACAGTATTAATTTGTTATTGGTAATGTATAAAATAAAAATAAAAGAAGTGCTGCGTCCAAACGTCCGTCTCCCAAGATCAATTTATTCAATTTACTTTTCAATTTTCGAATTAAAGATTTTAAATCAAATCATTAACATAAATTAGTTGTTAAAATTATCCATAAAATATAGATAGAAAAGACGCTCAGAAATATGGAATTGCTGCCATAATCTAAATTCTAAAGAACGAAACCAGTGACTTAGAGTGACTAAATGAGAAATTTAAAATTTCCCATGCGAGATTAGTATCACTTGTCCACGGTGTTTTTGCCTTACCTCCTTTATAGTAACTTCTTGATTTTGCATCAGCAAAAGTACATCCGACATATTCCCTTTTTCACCAAACACTTATTATCTGTATATTATTTTCTATTTACGTTAATTTTAAATAAAAAAAATAGCATCATCAGCTGTAAGCTCCTCTTTTTAGTTAAAAAAGTTAAAGCTCATATTGTGCCAATAAGCATCTTGTGTCCTCCTTGCTGTATTGCTTAATACAGGGGTCGGCAACCTTTTGTTGTACGAGGGCCAAATATTTTACGTGAGAATTAGTGCGGGCCGCACTTCTTGACAAATCCACTAAAAAGAGCTGATTTTTAAAAAAAAAATAGTGTAAATCTACTAAAATGAGCTTTTTTTTTTAAAAAAAAAGGTCATCTACTTTAGTCCGCGGGCCGCACCAAGACCCTTCGCGGGCCTGAACAAGTCAAATCTCTCTGAAAGAGATGAATATTTAATCAAACTAACATTTTAATTAATACTTTATTTTGTAAATATAAGTTTCGTCATTTACATTTTACATTATTATTTCAATTCATTTTTATACAATTTTTTGGAATCTATAATTTTTTAATTAAAGTAAAGTTAAGAATTACAGTACAGCCTATCTTAATGGACACTGTCTTAACAGACACTTCTCAGAATTTCACCGTGTTTAGACGAAGTAGTGCGTGCCGCATATAATGATTTTAACAGGGTCTGAAGGAAATTTCAAAACAAAAAGAGGAAAGAACTGAATAAAATTGTGCAGACTACTTTACAAGTGCCTATAAGTAATTTGTAATAAAATTTTTATGTTTTCATACAAAACTCTCCTTCTGATTTATTTGTAGTGCGGGAGTTAATATTTTACACCTTGTACATGTTTGATATTTGTTACAATCTCGGTTTCCCTGTATTAATGGACACTTTATATCATACCTATGACAGGAAATGGGACCCATTTGTATCCGTTAAGACAGGTTGTACTGTTTTAATTTAATGTTCTGGTAACTGCACTTTACGAAGTGTGTGTACTTCTATGTCGATGCAATATATTAATTTAATCGGCTGTTTGGAATTTACTTGAATTTTTAACTTCCAATACATACTCTCCATTTTAAGAAAATTAAATGCAGAAAGGTCACTGCTGGTGTTGTATGCGTGATAGGCACCCTACAAAATATTACAATTTTGTTATAATTATTATAAATCTTAAAATTAAATTGTTACCTTTTTAATGGGACATTTCAATTTTGGCGTAAATTTAATTACAAAAGGACTGTGACTGGTTAGAATATTATCTGCATCAGTAACTAAGCAAAAATTAAGATTTGGAAATTTCTGAAACTCTTCGCAGGAATCTAAATTTTCTCTTGAACTGCATCTAGTAACGACAACGCTCATCTAAAATCAATAAAATTTAACCAAATGTAATTAATTCATCTGTATATAATATGTTTGAATTAGTGAAAAATTCGAAAATATTTCGAAAAGAATTTTGAATTGGTACATAATTGTATTTTAGAATTCACATTTGTACATATTTATAAATTGTAAAGCTTTCAAAAATATCTTATTGCAATGTTTAAAAAACTAATTTTAAATAATTATGTAAAAATTCCGTAACCGTAAAAACATTAGAAGTATACCAAAAACTAAAAATTAAGGATGACATTTAAAGAAGGGAAGCGGATAAGTTAGAAAGATATCTAGCTTATGACATGTTTCGGCTTTATTAGACTATGCTCAGATGAGGATAATTCAAAAATAAAGGATAACCAGTAAAATAGATCAAATGCGCTTTGCTTCCTAATTAGTTCTAACAAGTAAGTTCATGGTTCTAACATAGTATAATATTACATATAGAATAAGTAGTTTCACTTGTTGTCTTTACTACTATTAATTGTTCTCGGTGACCACGAGTTGAACTCGCGCATTCTCTTGTACGCAAGTAAATATCCTCCTACTCGGTCCTTTTACCCTAAAGAGGGTTTGGTGAACCTTTTAATTTGGAGACGATTTATTTACTTTATATGTTTCGTACTAGGTCCTTTTATCCTAAGACAAAGGCTTCTCATGGCAGATTACACTCCGGTGGTTTGCCATTGCCTGCCGAAGGTAAATATATTTGTATGTTTGATGTAGTTGGTACATCTGTGGTGCTACGGCAGAAGTTATTGCAGAAGTAGAAATTATTAACTTCTGTTATAACACCACAGAACACACATATAATTTTGACTTAAATAAAGAATATTAATAATAAAATTAAGAATATTGAACATTTTTTCAAATATTAGTATTATGTTTGTCGGAAAAAAAATTAAGGGTTATGTGTTTTGAAAGTCAGTCAGGGTTCGCGCAATGGATCGTGACAGTGACGTAGCCTATATCTTGCGCAATAGAGGTGTATGGAGAACCTGCCTCTGTCCATTTACCAATTTTGGACCAATTTTTGTTTCTGCACATTAACTACGTCTCTGTCGCGATTCTTGGCGAGAACCCTACTTGGATTAAAATTTACTTGCTTCAATGATAACGAGCACCTTTAAAAACTCATCACAAGTGAATGGTATCACCCCATTTCGCCGCCTATGAAATCGCCGCCGGTCATTTCGCCACCACTTAGATAGATAGGCAAACTAACATCAGCTTGCCATCCTAAGCATCATGTCTACCAACCAAATAGGTGCTGAGCTTGTATCAAGTTCAATTCAAAAACAAATAATCGGAGAATAGCATATTCCAAAAATTTCAACTTCCTACGATTATTCGTTTTTGAATTATTATTGAACTTGACACTAGAATAAATTAAAGTAATGTACATGAAATTTCAAATTTTAACCAATCAGAAGTAAATATAAATAAATTTCAATAAAGTATACCAATGAAATATCATAAAACAACAACTAGTGACATCATCTGTTGAATTTTATGCTTTATTCCTATTTATTTTTTTGGAGCGGCGAATTGGAATTTATTTTTTGGCGGCGGCGAAATGGAAGGCTGCGAAATGGGAAGCGGCAAAATATAAGGCGGCGAAATGGGGTGTATTCCAAGTGAATTTACCATTATTATTAAAGTTTACAATTACAAACTTTTTCCTTATACTTGTCCCATCAGATGACCTAAGCGTCAACTTTGTATTCAAAAAAATTTATTTATTTACAATTTGGTTCTATTTTACAAAAATTAACAAAAACTTATTCTTGTGTATAATGAAATTTTAAGTTTTATTATGATTACTACAATGAGCAGATTCTTTCACAATATTTAAAAAGGCTCCAGCATTATCGACCTAGATTAGTTATATTTTTATTAAAAAGAAAAATCTGCAATCTCCACCAATTCTGAACATTCTGCAATACTATTGACTACTATTGACCGTATGGGGATTCTATTGTATACTGGAATATTCCACTATACAAATATACAATGGTCCAATATACTGTTATGATTATTCTTACTTTATGAATAACCACCCCAAAAAAAGAAAGACCCTCAAAGCTAACGTTTTATCGGAGTAGAGTTTTTCTCTTCCTCAGAGTCAGTGGATTCAGTAGACGAAATAAGAGGGCAATTTGTTGTAGACATAATTTATTAAGTGGCATAAAGAATCAATAAAAATTTGCATCAAATTAACTTGGACAACAATTTTGTCTAAAACCAATGTGTTATTTTTGTGCAATAATTAAAGCATCCAAATTACATTTAAATCCTTGTATTTAGGAGCTAAATTTGGATATTTCATTATTTGGTGTAATCATGTGAACAAATTATAATCATTAAAATCAATAAAGTCCTTTAATTAATCTAAAATCAACACAATTCATTGATTCATAATTTAGATTAATTAAAAATAAAACAAATCTTGTACCTTGTTACTTTTTACTTGATCTGGTGTGTTCCCATAAAACAGTTGGTAAACATCAGGTTGCCCATTCTGTCGGAAGCCATCGATGTCTTCACAGCTACCAGTGAAAGTGTTCCAAATTCGGTGATTAAAAGTGCTGCTTCAATCCTTTAATTTTCGTTAACCAACTTTTAAAAACTGTTGGTTAAATAATCTTCGTGTTTTAGTTACACTTCGGTGAGCAATCAATTAATTTATCAACTTTAACCTGTCCACCACGTGTGAACATAACCTGTAGTTTTTACAGATCGTACAAATTTCTGTAATCCGCCTTTATTTCAGATATTCAACTCACGAATATCCAATTACGTACGCAATACACAACTTTCATCAAATATTCGAATTTCGTAAATTTATTTACTTCCGTTTAATTAAGTAAATTAATGCTTTGGTCTTTTTATACCAAAGAATCGCAATTGAGTTCCTTAATTGGGATTTTATCGAGAAATTTACACTTTCTCAATCGACGTCTCCCCAAGAACTGGCTTCATTCTCCTTCTCTTTCATTTTTGTCTTTTCAAAATTCAAAACTTTTTACTTTTATAGTGGGAATCGACGTTCTTGTCTGCCAATATCACACTTATTTTCAGGTAACATGGAATTATTAATTGCTTGTGCACTGAATTATCACTTTCACCTTTTGTTTTACAGAAAATCGCGGCTGTTATCAAATTTAAAAAGCACTCACAGGGTGTTACAAAACTTTTGTATCTCACAAATAAACTCAAATTGTGTCTCATGTGTAATTAATCGTTACATGGGATGGTTTTTGTTTTTGATGCAAATCTTATTTTTTTTGTTAGTCGTATCGACTGACTACTGAATTAAAAATTAAATAAAATAAAATTACTCTCTTATCTGCTCGCTGTCACTTTTTATTGGTCAAAATACCACAACAATACAATTGGTCAATTTGTTGGGACCGTTTCTCTAGGGACCGCTTTGTGAAATGCGAAGCTAATGTGCAACGGTTAAAAAAGAAAATTTTATAAGAATCTGAGGAAACCTACCTTTAAGTCAGTTGGAAGATCTTGCGTTGCAACAGTAGTGATATTGGCAAGGAAAAGTGTACTTATGTTTGACTTAATACCACGATAGTAAGTTTTCATTAAAACGTTATGACCACGACATTGGCCATCCATTCTAATAATTTCTAATACATTCGGCTCTCCCTAAAACATTAACATATTTTATTCAAAAATTAATATAATGTATTAATAAATTGGTATATTTTAAACAATTTTGCGAGTTAAATTAATTAAATTAATAATATATTTTTATTGAGCTTTCGGGTACGTATAATATGCCTTTCGTCAGGCAAAGTGACAGGATTCGAACCCGTATCTATCTACTTATTCGTAGTAGTCATATTTTTCACTCTATATCACTCTCGTGGTTTACTTTCAATAATAACTCGAATAATATTTTCTTCTTTCAGCATTGAGTTTAGATTGCCGACATATATTTTTGTTTTAAAAAAGTTCCAAGCAAAAGGATCTAGTGGTGTTAAATCACACAATCTAGGTGCCAATTAAAATTTTTAAAAGTATAAATGTACATTTAATTTAGAATAAAATTTTTCTTTATGGTTAACGTGGTAATAAACTTTAAAAATCAATTTAAAAGAGATTTGAAAAAATGATCACTTACCAATTGATTTTGAATGAATCCAGCTTGAGTGAAACTTAAACATCCAAAAATAAAAAGAATAATTTTTATATTAATCATTTTGCTACAATGCTTTAACCATCAACTAAAATTTGTTTCTAAATAACTTTAAATATTTTATAATTATTTCATTATTCCATTAATATCTATTATTTTATAATTACTTTTTGACATGCTTCGAAATTATTTATGTAAATATTATTAAACTTATCAGAAAATCTATCGGTTGTTCTTTTTAATATAGAAGGACATTAGAAATAAAATTTAATTGTATGATATATATGCAGACAGTGACTCGTAAAAGTTCTCGGACACCTAATAAAAATTTCAATAATTTCAATGTAATTCGATTTTTTGAAGTCCTTTAAAAAGATAACTGCGGTGTTAAATTACTATTTGAACAAAATCAAATTAATTTGTAATTGGTAATTGGTAATGTATAAAATAAAAATAAAAGAAGTGCGGCGTCCAAACGTCTGTCGCCCAAGATCAATTATTCAATTTAATTTTCAATTTTCGAATTAAAGATTTTAATTAAATCAAATCTGTAAGCTCTTCTTTTTAGTTAAAAAAGTTGTAGCTCATATTGAGCCAAAAAGCATCTTGTGTCCTCCTTGCTGTATTGCTCAATGCATTATCAATTTTCTGAACAAGTCAAATTTATCTGAAAGGGATGAATATTTATTTTAATCAAATTAACATTTTTTATTAATACTTTATTTGGTAAATAAGTTTCGTCACTTACATTTTATATTTATTACTTCAATTAATTTTTATACAATTTCATGGAATATAAGGTAGGTATATTCATTTTTAATTTAAGCAAAGTTAACATTTATTAATTTTAATGTTGCTTTAACTGCGTGCTTTATGAAGTGTGTGTACTTCCATGTCGATGCAATATATTAATTTAATCGGCTGTTTAGCAGTTTTTATTGTAAGTTTTAGCTTCCAATACACACCCTCTGTTTTAAGAAAATTAAATGCAGAAATATCCACGCTGTTATTGTATGAGTAATAAGCACCCTAAAAATTAATTTAAATTTTGTTATAATAATTTATTATAAATCTTAAAATTAAATTGTAACCTTCTTAATGGGACATTTCAATTTTGGCGTAAATTTTGTTGTAAAAGGACTATGACTATTCACGAAATTATCTGGATCAATAACTAAGCAATAATTAAGGTTTGGAAATTTCTGAAACTCTTCGCAAGAATCTAAATTTTCTCTCGAACTGCATCTAGTAATGATGATATTCATCTAAAATCAATGAAATTTAGCCTTTACTTAATTGATCTGTTTGTTTAAATTAGTGAAAAATTCAAAAAATATTCAAAAAGGAATTTAGAATGCATATTTGAATAAAACTTTTAAAAATATCTTATGAATAAATTATTGAAGTAAACTAATTTTAACTATCGAATATAATAAAGATTCCGTAACCAAAATAAAAATTAGAAACGTAGTATCTACCTACCAGAAAATGAAAATTAAGATTAAAGTTTAGATCTGACACTTATGCCCGTTCCTCACGGGTCTGCAGTGTGTTATAAACTTATTTACAGAATATATAAAAAAGTATGGTCCAGCTGAATAAATTGCCAAATTTAAAAAAAGTTTCGCACCAAGGCGGCTTTTACCGTAAAGCGGTTTCTTACAAAGAAGTGATTTAAGCAATATGTGATAAATTATGCTACCCTTTTGTTTTCAACTAAAGCTACATTCAAGTAAACAAGGGTAGGAACTATCCTTATATAAGAACCTATCACCTCCAATGGGTGTATTTTAATGCGACTTGATGGCCAATTATAAGGTATTTTTATTTTACAAAATTTGGGAAAGTAGAGGATTTCTGATTTTAACATCAGAAACGAGTAGACAGTTCTGTGGGTAATTATTAATTATTATGTCTAATTTGGTCTAATTGAAGAAATTCAAAATTTACAGGTAAGTGATTGAATTTCAGAATTGGTAATATTTTGTATCAAGTGATCAAACAACAAGACCACGGTGTGGAGGGATGTGATCGCTGGTTGAGTTACGGTACGGAAATTCTGGGTTCAAGTCGCGGACTTGATTTTCTTAGCCCGGCCTTCTGGTGGACATCCACACGCTGTGGTGAAAAGTTGTAGTAAAACGAGTAGCAAAAGAGGATTAATCCACCTCGTGAAATGGATTGTAAAGACTTCAATAGAAGTGGCAATATTCCGATAGGAATTGAAAAGCCTATGATGATGATGATGAAGTGATCAAACGACGAGAAATGAAAAAATTATAAGAATCCGAGAAAACCTACCTTCAAATCAACTGGAAGATCTTGCGTTACAACATTAGTGGTATTGGTAATTAAAAGTGTCTTCGTAGTTGATTTAATACCACGATGGTAACTTTTCATTAAAACGTTATGACCACGACATTGTCCATCCATTCTAAGAACTTCTAATACATTCGAGTCTCCCTAAAACATTAACATATTTTTTCAAAAAATAATTATGGGTATAAGCACCGGTTTGCATAGTTTTCAATATGGGAGGGAAATTGAAATTGAAATTAACAATAATGTCATATTTTTAACAGAAATATATTTTTTTCGAATAAATGGTAACGTGTCATGTTTTTCAGAATACAAACAAAACCAAACAAATTATACAGGCTGTTTCAGTGATGTTATGCCAAATTTTAGGTCGCTATTATACTTCCTAACGGAAATATGGACCCTCAAAGATATGGAGTAATATAATATGGGGAAGTTTCTTTTTTGCAATGATATCAAAAACCGTAATCTATAATTTCTGGATTACAAAATGGTCTAATAAGTAAATGTTGCAACTAAAATTTTGAGAAATCATTGTGAAAATTAAACTTAGGTGGCCAATTAAAATTTTTAAAAGTAAATTATATTTCATTTTTTTAAATTTAATTTGGAATAGAATTTTTCTTGCGTGGTAATATTATACTTTAAAAATCATATTTAAAATTTGAAAAAATAATCACGTACCAATTGATCTTGAATGAATCCAGCTTGAGTAAAACTTAAAAATCCAAAAATAAAAATAATAAGTTTTATTGTAATCATTTTGCCACAATACTTTCACTGTGATTTGTTTTTAAATAACTTCAAATGTTTTATAATTATGTTATTATTCCATTAATATTATTTTATAATTAATTATAAAGTAATATTTTATAATTGCTTTTTGACATGCTACGAAATTGTTATGTAATTAATTATTATTGAACTTATCAGAAAATCTATCGGTTGTTCATTTTAATATAGAAGAACATTATAAATAAAATTATATTTTATACTACATAGGTAGATATCATATAATCTTCTATTTACATATTATCTATATACTGCCAGAAATTCATAGAAATTCTCCCAGTACCGCAACTCTAACCCTTTTCTTATAAGTATAAACATGAATCAGCACACCTATTGTGCTTGGACAAATCTTTTTTTTTGGTCCAATGTCACTATTTTTGTCGCGGCAGTTGTTTGAAACATTGCTCCTGCAATGTCTAGCCGAGTACCCCCAAAAGAGCCAGTCCGGGCCTGGCAATGTCCTATTGTTGTTGCTTTGGATGACCATTAGGGAAATTCCTTCGTCATCTGGATAGTACAGCGTTGCGTAACGTCTCTATGCACGGTAAACCGCATTTTTAGGTAGAAGGGGAGACGCGAGGTAACTGGGATTGAGTGAATTGCTATCCAAGAGACCGGTCGACAGAATATTTCAGTGCGTAAAAACATCATTTTTGGCGGAAATCTTTGGGTGACGCCAGTGAATTTTATATCATTGTGATCAGTAATTTTTGGCCGTCCTGTATATGTATTTGGGACACCACCGGTACAATACAGAAGCTAGTACAAATTTCACATGTGTGGCATAAGCCAATGCTCTCGCGCAATTCTGTCGACGCAGTCACTCTCTGGTTCGTAACATCGAGCACACTCGTTCTAGCTCGATTCTTTGTTTATAAACAAAGCTCCGAATTTTAACCTTTAAGGTTATGGTCAATATTTTCAACAACTTTTGACATTTTTCGAGGAGGTCCAACAAGTTGCAACATTCAAATCCATCTGTATCTGCACTCTCTTTCTATCTGCATCAGCTACCAGCATCACGGGGGTTTATAGCAGTGTTTTGTGCATCGCGTCTGTCGTCGTTGCTTGAGATCTTGGGTAAGAATCTTGTATCATACCGTAGATTCTGACGTGTATTGTGTGTCATACCATATTTATAACTGTGTCCTTGCCAATTGTATTGAACATCTTTTGATAGTAGTAGAGTCAGTGCGCTGGGTTTTGTTGCGACCAGCATTGTACGTTGCAATTGTTTGCACGAGCGCCAAGCACGTCTCAAATTTCACATTTTGTTTCATTATACATTTGTTATTAGCTCAGTGTTTTTTTATTCCTAGCTACAATTTTTTTACAGAACCCCATCGACTCAGCCTCCGGCATTAAATCGCGAGTTAGTCTATATTTACCATCGTGGCCGACAAAAACCGAAGAGTATCTTTGGATTGTCGCAGGTCGAGGTCTCTATTCAGGATCGACCCTCCCATTAGGGGTTGATGTTCAGAGGGCCGATTTGCTACAGTTTGTAGAAGTCTTTGGAAGTCCGTGGAAGTTTGGACAGGTCTATTAAACTCCAGTAAACTCCGCTAATTTCGACCAACCTTAAAATGGGGCTTATTTTTTTTATAGTCCTGGTTGTAAACTCCCCTAACGTCGAGGGATTATTAGGCAATAAGATTACATATGCCTCTTTCAAAGTCCAGCTACGAATCTGCAGTAGTATATTGTGTTCGCGGAAGTTGTTCAAGTGCTTCCGGTGTAAAGTTTACAGATGTGCCAGAGTTCACCTTTTGAAGCCAGCCATTGTATGTCGAGTAGAAGGAGACGTTTGTCACCAGATAAGTTGTAAACTTACGAGAACTTTTTATATAAGTAAATTAATTCTTTCTTACTCGTCTGACCGATGTGTAATTTTGACTTTTGTACCATAGTAATTACATTCAATTATTGGAGCTGTGATAGCCACTATCGGGTTCTGTGTGCCAATTAAAGCATTTCTTTACTATTTGCGTTTTTTTGAGTTTCCCAAAGCTACCGGTCTTTTTTCAGAAATCAACAACCAGGCCTCCGCCCTTAATAAGGAGCTAGTCTATTAACATCTTTAATATCAATAACAATTTAAAACTGCGGTGTTAAATTACTATTTGAACAAAATCAAAAATTCATAATAAAATTAGGATCATCAAAAAATAACACGGCAATAATATGTATAGTATTAATTTTTAATATTGGTAATGTATAAAATAAAAATAAAAGAAGTGCAGCGCCCAAACGTCCGTCGCCCAAAATCAATTATTCAATTTACTTTTCAATTTTCGAATTAAAGATTTTAATTAAATCAAATCATTAACATTAATTAGTTGTTAAAATTATCCATAAAATATAGATAAAAAAGACGCTCAGAAATTACTGCCATAATCAAAATTCTAAAGAACGAAACCAGTGACTTAGAATGACTAAAAGTGAGAAATTTAATCCCTTGCGAGATTAGTACTACCACTTGTCCACGGTGTTTTTGCCTTACCTCCTTTATATTAACTTCTTGATTTTGCATCAGCGAAAGTACATCAGACATTTTCACCAAACACTAACTTATCTCTATATTTTCAATTTACGTTAATTTTAAATAAAAAATATCAAAATTGGCGATTCATCAACTGTAAACTCCTCTTCTTAGTTAAAAAAGTTGTACAGTCAATTGGGGTGGAATTGATCATATGGGGGTGAGATTGATCACTTTTTATTTTTTTAATTTAGCGCCAATATCAAATTTCCGAGCTCGCTCTTATCGACTAGGACAGGGGTGGCGAACCTTTATGTATCAACGTGCCATTTTTTCTAAAGAAATGTTTAATGAGGCCATAGACGTGCCATCAGATAATTAAATATAATATTTAATAGTGTATTTTTTTATCGGTGGCGTGCCCAAAATATTGTGTCGCGTGCCATCAATGGCACGCGTGCCATAGGTTCGCCATCACTGGACTAGGAGTTTACTCGTAGTATACTAGTCGATATGGACGAGCTAGATTAGCAACCTCGACGCTAAATTCAAATATACAGGGTGTCCCCGCACTCACTTTACATAACTTAGGTGGTGATAGAGGACACTTTTCTAAGAACAATATTTAACAAAAAAATTTTTCTAAATTCAAACCCTCGAGAGTTAGGCCTCTTTAAAGCATTTTTTTTAATTTACACCTTCACGTGGCCATAGCCCCGAAAATATTGATTTTTCAGTAAAAATGGTTTAGTGCTTTCTTAAAGAGCGTGAAATAATCTACAAACTAGATTCAAACCTTTTAGTGTCTAAAATCAACGGCTTTCGAGTTATGAATTAAAGTAAGTTAAAAAATGTCGAAAAATTTGAGCTTTCATTTTTTTTTGGTTTTTTTCAAAATCCTGTATCTTTTAAACGAAACAATTTACAAAAATTCTGACGCCCCATTCCGGATAGGAAATTTAACGGACTACAACTTTTGTCTAGTAAAATTTTTTGAAAAACCAATCGATTTCACAGAAAATCAGAAAGTAACAAACAAGGCAGCTACAAAACATAAAATTAAATTCACAAAATTTTTTATTTTTTTTTGAAAAATTATTTTATTAATTAATTTTAAATTATTACATTAATAAAGTAATTGTTGAAAATGACCACCCTCATTTTCAATATACAGTCGTGATTGTTTTAAAAGATGTTTGTCGAAAAAAATCGAAAAAAATCAAATTTTCGACACTTTTAATCGTAGAAATTCGAATTTTTGACACATTATTTTCTAATTTTCTGTGAAATGCATTGGTTTCTCAAAAATTTTTACTAGACAAAAGTTGTAGTCCGTTAAATTTCCTATCCGGAATGGGGCGTCAGATTTTTTGTAAAATGTTTCGTTTAAAAGATACAGGGTTTTGAAAAAAAACAAAAAAAAGAAAAGCTCAAATTTTTCGACATTTTTTAGCTTACTTTAATTCATAACTCGAAATCCGTCGAATTTAGACAATAAAAGGTATAAACCTAGTTTGTAGATTATTTCACGCTCTTAAAAAAAGTTCTATACGACTTTTACTGAAAAATCAATATTTTCGGTGCTATAGCCACGTGAAGGTGGAAATTAAAAAAAATGCTTTAAAGAGGCCTAACTCTCGAGGGTTTGAATTTAGAAAAAAATTTTTGTTAAATATTGTTCTTAGAAAAGTGTCCTCTATCACCACCTACGTAATGTAAAGTGAGTGCGGGGACACCCTGTATATACAGATGATTTTTTATCAATCTCACCCCAAGTATGATCAATTCCACCCCAAATGACGGTAGCTCATATTGAGCCAATAATCATCTTGTGTTCTCTTTGCTGTATTGCTCAATGCATTGTCAATTTTCTGAACAAGTTTTTATCTGAAAGAGATCAATATTTAATCAAATTAACATTTTTATTAATACTTTATTTGGTATAAATAAGTTTCTTCATTTACATTTTACATTTATTACTTCAATTCATTTTTATACAATTTCATGGAATATAAGGTAGGTATATTTTATTATTATTAATTTTAATCTTGCTTTAACTGCGTGGTTTACGAAGTGTGTGTATTTCAATATCCATGCAAAATATTAATTTAATCGGCTTTTTAACAGTATTTACTTGAAGTTTTACCTTCCAATACATATCCTCTATTTTAAAAAAATTAAATGCAGAAATATCCGCGCTATTATTGTATGAGTAATAAGTACCCTAAAAATTAATTTAAATTTTGTTATAATAATATTATAAAAACCAAAATTAAATTGTAACCTTTTTAATGGGGCATTTAAATTTTGGAGTAAATTTCATTATAAAAGGACTATGACTATTCATGAAATTATCTGGATCAATAACTAAGCAACAATTAAGGTTTGGAAATTTCTGAAACTCTTCGCAGGAATCTAAAGTTTCTCTTGAACGGCATCTAGTAATGATGAGATTCATCTAAAATCAATACAATTTAGCCAATTTAATCGATTGATCTGTATGTTTAAATTAGTGAAAAATTCAAAAAATATTTAAAATCTTTTTTGGATAGGTAGGTGCGTAGTAATGTTATTTTAGAATGCACATTTGTATAAAACTTTCAAAAATATCTTGAAAAAATATAAGTATACGTTGTAAAGTAAACTAATTTTATCTATATACAGGGTGTCCCCGCACTCACTTTACATAACTTAGGTGGTGATAGAGGACACTTTTCTAAGAACAATATTTAACAAAAAATTTTTTCTAAATTCAAACCCTCGAGAGTTAGGCCTCTTTAAAGCATTTTTTTAAATTTCCACCTTCACGTGGCCATAACCCCGAAAATATTGATTTTTCAGTAAAAATGGTTTACTGCTTTTTTAAAGAGCGTGAAATAATCTACAAACTAGGTTTACACCGTTTATTGTCTAAAATCAACGGCTTTCGAGTTATGAATTAAAGTAAGTTAAAAAATGTCGAAAAATTTGAACTTTCTTTTTTTTTGGTTTTTTTCAAAACCCTGTATCTTTTAAACGAAACATTTTACAAAAAATCTGACGCCCCATTCCGGATAGGAAATTTAACGGACTACAACTTTTGTCTAGTAAAAATTTTTGAAAAACCAATCCATTTCACAGAAAATCAGAAAGTAACAAACAAGGCAGCTACAAAACATAAAATTAAATTCACAAAACTTTTATTTTTTTTTGAAAAATTATTTTATTAATTAATTTTAAATTATTACATTAATAAAGTAATTGTTGAAAATGACCACCATCATTATCAATACACACAGTCGTGATTGTTTTAAAAGATGTTTGTCCAAAAAAAATCGATTTTTCGACACTTTTAATCGCAGAAATTCGAATTTTTGACACTTTTCACACTCACCGATTCACCAAAATTGGCCTCGTGATTGACCGGTTAATCCCTCGACCTTGTTGACCACCCCTGCTATTATGGCTCTTAACAAAAAAGGAAATTTTATAAATACTACTATAAAGCATATTTTAAAACGAGCACGACTGTGTATTGAAAATGAGGGTGGTCATTTTCAACATTTATTTAAATAATCTAATAGTTTAAAATCAATAAATTAATAAAATAATTTTTCAAAAAAAATAAAAATTTTGTGAATTTAATTTTTTGTTTTGTGGCTGCCTTGTTTATTATTTTCTAATTTTCTGTGAAATGGGTTGGTTTCTCAAAAATTTGTACTAGACAAAAGTTGTAGTCCGTTAAATTTCCTATCCGGAATGGGGCGTCAGATCTTTTGTAAAATGTTTCGTTTAAAAGATACAGGGTTTTGAAAAAAACCAAAAAAAATAAAAGCTCAAATTTTTCGACATTTTCTAGCTTACTTTAATTCATAACTCGAAAGCCGTTGAAGTTAGACAATAAAAGGTATAAACCTAGTTTGTAGATTATTTCACGCTCTTTTAAAAAGCACTAAACCATTTTTACTGAAAAATCATTATTTTCGGAGCTATGGCCACGTTAAGGTGGAAATTAAAAAAAATGCTTTAAAGAGGCCTAACTCTCGAGGGTTTGAATTTAGAAAAAAACTTTTGTTAAATATTGTTCTTAGAAAAGTGTCCTCTATCAGCACCTAAGTTATGTAAAGTGAGTGCGGGGACACCCTGTATATAGTATAAAAATTCCGTAACCAAAATAAAAATTAGAAACATACCGGAAAATTAAAAAAAAGTTAAAATTTAAAGAAAGTGTTTAGTTCCGACAGTAGGCCCGTTTCTCACGGGTTTGCAGTGTGTTATAAATAACTACAGGATTATATAAGAAAGTATGGTCCAGCTGGAGTAATTGCTTTTAAAAAAAGTTTCGCACCAAGTCGGCAAGTGATTTAAATTTAAGCAATACCTATCATCTCCAGTGAGTATATTTTATAACGACATATTAGTCAATTAAAAGGTGTTTTTATTTTGCAAAATTTGGGAAAAGTAGGGATCATTTTCGTTTAACAGAAAAGAAAAAACAGTTCTGTGGAGGATCCCATTAAGGACTGTTGCGATTATGTCTCAATTATTTTAGTTTAAATTTTAAAAGTATCCAACCTATTTCTAAAAATTCATGCAGCTTTTTTTTAGATATTGTCCTATTCTTTTGGAGTGAAGAAGTTTTAGTTTGATTTATTGTAGAAAATGTGTTTTTGTTACTTTGTAAGTTTCGCAAGTGTATGCGACGCATCTGGATTTGTAAAAGCCGAGAGGGGGTCGACAAAATTTTATAAGAGACTTGCATGCGACTTTCCAAGTCGAGATGTTGTGTTTGATTTTGAAGAGGCGAGAAGATTTTTGAAAAAGTGTTAATTTTTGAGAATAAAGGTAAAAATTAGGAAGATGGAGAAAAATAAATTAAGAGTCATTCCATGTGAAAACACCGAAAAAAAGAAAAAATTGTTGCTGCACTGTTTCAGATTTTGCTTAAACTTTGTGGAAATGTTCTTTAGGATTCTAACGACCAGAATCCGCAAGGATTTAATTTTCGCACTCGCCACTTCCGGTCGACACAAAATAAAGCAATTGAAATTGCATGAAAAGTCTTATTTTTTTACTTTGCGGTATTAGCTGTAAAATTTTTTCTATTAGAGATGTCTACTTGATCAAGGTGGCATTTTGAAGTAGAAACATGGTAGTTTCTAAAAAAAAAATAAAAATTTACATAATTTATATATACCTGAAAAATAACATGGTATTGAAAATACATGTATTTTATTGATTTTTTGTGATTTTCAATAGGCTCCAGTGTCTGCGCTGTTGAATATAAAAGTTTAATCATTCTCAGATCTTAAAGTGCTTATATCGTAAGAGAACAAAAATTTAAAATCGACTCGTTCAATCATCCCGTTTTGAAAAAATCTTTGCTTGAAATTTTGAAATTTTGAGAATTTGCATATTTCAGGCTACAATTTGGACGTGTTTAGGAATAGACAAAAATTTGAAATATACAGGATACTTAGTTCTTACCTTTAACTTCAAAAACCTTCAAAGTCCAGGTTGGTTATTTGCCCTCTCGCGGATATATAGGCGTTTAAAGATAAAGCTTTGCTTGAAATTTTAAAAATTTGCATATTTCAAGCTACAATTTGGACATGTTTGGTAAGAGACAAAAATTTGAAATTTGCAGGATACTTAGTTCTTACCTTTAGCTTCAAAAACCTTCAAAGTCCAGGTTGGTTATTTGCCCTCTCGCGGATATATAGGCGTTTAAAAATAAAGCTTTGCTTGAAATTTTAAAAATTTGCATATTTCAAGCTACAATTTGGACATGTTTGGTAAGAGACAAAAATTTGAAATTTGCAGGATACTTAGTTCTTACCTTTAGCTTCAAAAACCTTCAAAGTCCAGGTTGGTTATTTGCCCTCTCGCGGATATATAGGCGTTTAAAGATAAAGCTTTGCTTGAAATTTTAAAAATTTGCATATTTCAAGCTGCAATTTGGACATGTTTGGTAAGAGACAAAAATTTGAAATTTGCAGGATACTTAGTTCTTACCTTTAGCTTCAAAAACCTTCAAAGTCCAGGTTGGTTATTTGCCCTCTCGCGGATATATAGGCGTTTAAAGATAAAGCTTTGCTTGAAATTTTAAAAATTTGCATATTTCAAGCTACAATTTGGACATGTTTGGTAAGAGACAAAAATTTGAAATTTGCAGGATACTTAGTTCTTACCTTTAGCTTCAAAAACCTTCAAAGTCCAGGTTGGTTATTTGCCCTCTCGCGGATATATAGGCGTTTAAAGAGAAAGCTTTGCTTGAAATTTTAAAAATTTGCATATTTCAGGCTACAATTTGGACGTGTTTGATAAGATACAAAAATTTGAAATTTTCAGGATATTTAGTTCGTACCTTTAACTTCAAAAACCATCAAGGTCCTTTTTGGGTATTGGTCCTCTGGCAGATGTACAGACGTTTAAAAAGAAGCTTTGCTTGAAATTTAAAATATTTGCTTGTTTTTAGGTTACAATTTGGACGTGTCTGGTAAGAGATAAAAATTAAGCGCACTGCTTAGGCGCACTGTAAGGAAAGCTAGCCTCCAACGAACCGCAGGAGAACACATACTAACGCATAGAGAAATGTTTGATTTCTGTTGTAATAAAATTTCTGGCATAGAATTCTTTTTGTATCAAATTCTGATGTTGATGCAACAGAATCTTATTTGTCCAAAAGATTTAGTGATATTGATACAATTAAAAATAAAACATACGTATTTAAAAATACTAGAACCTACCACAGTTTTACTCCGCTGTCTCATAAACAATTAAGAGTACGAAAGTTTTCAGCTTCTGATCATTTTGAAACTGTAAATATTGTAAAACCATGTGATAAATTTAAAAAAATAAAATAAACTATAAATTTGAAATGATTTTTCTTTATTTTGGAAATCCCAAAAAGAACCTTGAAGTTTTTGAAGCTAAAGGTAAGAACTGAATATCCTGCAAATTTCAAATTTTTGTCTCTTACCAAACACGTCCAAATTGTAGCCTGAAATATGCAAATTTTTAAAATTTCAAGCAAAGCTTTTTTTAAATGTCTGTACATCTGCGAGAGGACCAATACCCAAAAAGTACCTTGATGGTTTTTGAAGTTAAAGGTAAGAACTAAATATCCTGCAAATTTCAAATTTTTGTCTCTTATCAAACACGTCCAAATTGTAGACTGAAATATGCAAATTTTTAAAATTTCAAGCAAAGCTTTCTCTTTAAACGCCTATATATCCGCGAGAGGGCAAATAACCAACCTGGACTTTGAAGTTTTTTGAAGCTAAAGGTAAGAACTAAGTATCCTGCAAATTTCAAATTTTTGTCTCTTACCGAACATGTCCAAATTGTAGCTTGAAATATGCAAATTTTTAAAATTTCAAGCAAAGCTTTATCTTTAAACGCCTATATATCCGCGAGAGGGCAAATAACCAACCTGGACTTTGAAGGTTTTTGAAGTTAAAGGTAAGAACTAAGTATCCTGTAAATTTCAAATTTTTGTCTATTCCTAAACACGTCCAAATTGTAGCCTGAAATATGCAAATTCTCAAAATTTCAAAATTTCAAGCAAAGATTTTTTCAAAACGGGATGATTGAACGAGTCGATTTTAAATTTTTGTTCTCTTACGATATAAGCACTTTAAGATCTGAGAATGATTAAACTTTTATATTCAACAGCGCAGACACCGGAGCCTATTGAAAATCACAAAAAATCAATAAAATACATGTATTTTCAATACCATGTTATTTTTCAGGTATATATAAATTATGTAAATTTTTATTTTTTTTAGAAACTACCATGTTTCTACTTCAAAATGCCACCTTGATCGAGTGGACATCTCTAATAGAAAAAATTTTACAGCTAAAACCGCAAAGCAAAAAAATAAGACTTTTCATGCAATTTCAATTGCTTTATTTTGTGTGGACCGGAAGTGACGCGTGCGAAAATTAAATCCTTGTGGATTCTGGTCCTTAGAACCCTAAAGAATATTTCCACAAAGTTTCAGCAAAATCTAAGATATGCTGGCTTTGCCGATTTGTTGATTTCATATGGAATGACTCTTAAGTGAACGTTAAAAGTGTGAATTATTTATTCTGTTTTATAATTTTAGAAGGAAGAAGGAGTTTTTCTACAAAAAACCCCATTTTTTTCATTGTTTCCATTGTGAAACAATTTGTTATTACATTTTTATGCTTGAAATTTACATCGAATCAACTTCAAAGTATTTTTGCGGTGTTTTAGTGAAATTTTGAGATATTTTGTTGGATTTTGCATTTTACATCTGTCCGAACTGCGATTCAGATGATTATATTGAGTAATTCATTTTCGATGTTTTTTTCTTTTCCTTTTATTCACATATACATTTTAAAATCAATAAATGACAATTAATTTTGTATATCGGTTGGTTTCAGTTACGTTTTTTGACTTTCAGCTACTTTTTAGGGGGTGGTCAACTTACATCCCAAAAATTAAAATCGCCAAATTTCGGACCTTCAGGAGAATGGTTATAATTTTTTTGTTTTTCAAGAAATCCAAAAAGTATCTTCAGCAAAGTTTTGCTTAATGAAGTCCTCTTTCTAATGGAGTTTCAACATTAAAAAAATATTTATTTGGAGATGAGTTATGACCTAAAATGTAAAAGGTGGTCAACTTACATCCCTTTCCCCTACATATAAAAAGGAAATTGTAAGTAAGAAAAACTACATTAATTAATCAAAAATAACTATAATGTTCATTTCTTTTTGTTTCAATAAAATACTTAATTTCTGATATTTTGATCTTAATAATTCAAATCCTCCAGTACCTACATACCTATAGGTTATAGTTTATAGTACTATAGGTGATCTGACATTATCATGATTTAATAAAATTTATCACAACTGCTGAGTCCTTATTGTGTTTGTTCTTAATTGCAGTTCAATTATTTTGAATTTTTTTATTACATTTATGATGATAATGTATAAAACAGCAAAACGTTGATCTTTATAAATACACCAACAAATTTATAAAAAGCAATATTATTATTATTATTAGTAAATATTTAAATTTGTTATTTTTTTAATAACCCAAAGTAAAGTTAATTTAAAAATTTTTTGTTTTTTCTCATTAGAGAAGAGTTTATTAATTGAACATTTTTAGTTCAATATTCCTCGTCTTTAAAAATCCACGTCTACCAAATTATTAAATCATTGAGTGTTCTTCAGGGCTCAATTAAATAAATAGTTAAGTTGGTGGCGGCGCGGCATTCATCAAGGAAAATCGGAACCATGGCTTTAGGGTTTTTCAAGTTTGAAGATAAGGTAATTTTAAAATCAAACCCTAAAGTTCCGGATCGCTATTATAATTATTATGTAGTAATAAAAATGTATTCTTGTGTATAATGAAATTTTATTGTTTATTCCGATTCTACAATGAGCAGAATCTATTATCGCAATACTTAAAGAGTCTCTAGCATTATCAAAAATGTGCATTCTCCATCAATGTTTGTAGAGGATAATAATATTTATTTTAAGCAAATTCTATATATTATCCACAATAATATTGGCCATGTGGGGATTTCATTGTACAATGGAATATTCCACAAAGTATTTTGGTCAATTTTATAGTAACCTTTTCTCTATTAGGGATCATGAAATGAGTGCTCTAATAATGCATATAGCGGATGAAATAGCGAGAATCGAAAAATTTATGAATTTGAGAAAACCTACCTTCAAATCAACTGGAAGATCTTGCGTTACAACAATAGTGGTATTGGCAATTAAAAGTGTCTTCGTAGTTGGTTTAAATCCACGAAGGTAACTTTTCATTAAAACGTTATGACCACGACATTGTCCATCCATTCTAAGAACTTCTACTGGATTCGATTCTCCCTAAAATATTAACATATTTTTTCAAAAATATAATATAATAATTAACAAGGTATTATCACCGGGATCACCGGTTTGTATTAGAAGTTTTCAATTGGGGGCGGGGGGTGAAATGAACAATATCATATATTTTTAACAGAAATATATTTTTTTCAAATAAATGGTAACGTGTCATATTTTTCAGGATACCAACAAAACGAAACAAATTATACAGGCTATTTACGGAAAAAAAATCTATAATGGTTTGGATTCTGGATTACAAAATGGTCTAATAGGTAAATGTTACAACTGAAATTTTGAGAAATCATTGTGACTATTAAACTAGGCGGCAAATTAAAATTTTTAAAAGTAAACTACATTTCCTTTTTTCATTTAATTTAGAATACCATTTTTCATCATGGTTAGCATGGCATTAAACTTTAAAAATCATATTTAAAAGAAATTTGAAAAAATAAACACGTACCAATTGATCTTGAATGAATCCAGCTTGAGTGAATCTTAAATATCCAAAAATAAAAATAATAAGTTTTATTGTAATCATTTTGCCACAATACTTTCACTGTGATTTGATTTCAAATAACTTCAAATGTTTTATGATTATGTTATTATTCCATTAATATTATTTTATAATTAATTATAAAATAATATTTTATAATTGCTTTTTGACATGCTTCAAAATTGTTATGTAATTATTATTGAACTTATCAGAAAATCTATCGGTTGTTCATTTTAATATAGAAGAACATTAGAAATAAATTTATATTTTATACTACATAATATAAGGTAGATATAATATAATCTTCTATTTACTGCCAGAAATTCATAGAAAGTCAGAGAAAATAAAAACGCAATTAATACAATAAAGACATTCTTCTGTAATAGAGTTGCAGTACCGGGAGATAAAAAGGCATAGCCAAAATCCGGCGCAATAGAGACCGCGTGACACCCAATTCCACCAATTGACACCAACATAAACACATCTGTACGAATTTTCGTTACTGCACATTAGCTTCGCCTTCTTTTCTCCCAGTACCGCAACTCTAACCCTTTTCTTATAAGTATAAGCATAGGCGCAACTAGGGGGGGGCTGAACCCCCAAAATTCAAGTTAGCCCTCCCAAATATCCCAATTTTTCGTTATTTTTACCCTCCCCTTAAAAAAATTGTTTGAAAACATTTTTTAGCCCCCCCCCCAAACTTTTGACCCTAGTTGCGCCTATGAGTATAAGCATGAATCTGCACACCTGTTGTGCTTGGACAAATGTTTTTTTTGTCCAATGTCACTATTTTTGTCATGCCAGTCGTTTGAAACATTGCTCCTGCAATGTCTAGCCGAGTACCCCCAAAGGAGCCAGTCCGGGTCTGGCAATGTCCTATTGTTGTTGCTTTGGATGATCATTAGGGAAATTCCTTCGTCATCTGGATAGTCCAGCGTTGCGTAACGTCTCTATAAACATCTCTTTCAAAGTCCAGATACGAATCTGCAGTAGTGTTTTGTGTTCGCGGAAGTTACTCAAGTGCTTCCGGTTTAAAATTTACAGATGTGCCAGAGTTCACTTTTTGAAGCCAGCCATTGTATGTCGAGTAGAAGGAGACGTTTGTCACCAGATAAGTTGTAAACTTACGTGAACTTTTTATATAAGTAAATTAATTCTTTCTTACTCGTTTGACCGATGTGTAATTTTGGCTTTTGTACCATAGTAGGTAATTACATTGCAATTATATGAACTGTGATAGCCACCATCAGGTTCTGTGTGCTAATTAAGAGCGCGCTGCAAATTTTGACGCAAAAACAATTTTCGACAGATGCCGTGCCCTAAAATATTAATCTTTTATAGTTTTCTTTTTACCAAAACATAATTCTAATAATTTATAAAAGTCATATGAATAAACGATAACAAAGCTAGGCAATAAGGAAGTTTGAGCTTTCAAAGATAAATATTTTTAAATATATTCAATATTTTCACATGTGCATATCTTTTTGAAATATACTTGTAAATATTCAACATTGGAAGATCAAACTTCCTTATTGCCTAGCTTAGTTGTCGTTTATTCATATGACTTTTATAAATTATTAGAATTTTGTTTTGGTGAAAAGATAACTATAAAAGATTAATATTTTAGGGTACGCCATCTATTGAAACATGTTTTTGCATCAAAATTTGCAGCGCGCTCTTAAAGCATTTCTTTACTATTTGCGTTTTTTTGAGTTTTCCAAAGCTACCGGCCTGTTTTCAGAAATCAACAACCAGGCCTCCGCCCTTAATAAGGAGCTAGTCTATTAACATCGTGACCAAACAAACTAGAGAGGTTATCTCCGGATTGTGAAGGACTATGGTCTCTCTTTGGGTCGACCCTCTCATTAGGGGTTGCTTTTCAGTGTGAGAAAGTCCCGAAGAACTGTACGACATAGGCTTCACTTTTTATCAAAAGATAATGCCCCTATACATACTGGTCGCCAGGGCCGTAGCTAAACCGCTAGACATTGGTCATGGGGGGGGGAGATTTCTCCGAAAAAAAAGTTTTCTATGCCATGGGAGAGGTTTTCGCCCAAGAAAAATTTTTAGACCCTTTTTTTTAATATCTCGCTCTCCATAGGGGGTGAACCCCCCCCCCCCCCCCATATATACGGCCCTGCTGGTCTCATTATAAAGCAATGGTTTTTGAAAATAATAAAGATATGTACGAAGCAGTTTAACTCTATTGGTCAACTTAAAATAGAACTGATGTCTATTTAGAACTCTTTGAAATCAAATCATTAGAAAAGCTATTTTTGTCAATGCCCAACCGACAATTTGAAATTATTCGAAACAATGAAGATATCCCATTGCCTTTATGTGAATTTCCCCTAGTGCAATAAAAAACTTCATAATCAATACAGTTGAAATCTTGAAAATATTTAAAAAATATAATCTTTCTCAAATTTATATGGAAAATTTCCAAGTAGCGGTAATTAAAATTTGGCTCCCTGTAAAAAAAAAATTTCAACTTGTTTTCCAAATAAAATATTTGGCATTTTATTGTTTTACCACTACACCTGAATGTCGTTTAAACTCCTTTGATTGGATTGAACTGCAGTTCAACTGAACTACAGTTCTGAACGAGGTTGGTACAACCGGCCTTAAGAGGAATCCTCGAAGTTGGAAAATACACTTTCGTAATTCACTGATATCTTGCTTATTACTCAAAAAAATTGCACAAAAGTATATATTTTTTAAAAGAGGACACTTGGACGCAGGTCGTGTTGTTTTGATTTTTTTTTAAATTCAAATCTTTTTTAATATTTTTTTTCAAAAAATTTGAATTTAAAAAAAATCAAAACAACACGACCTGCGTCCAAGTTTCCTCTTTTAAAAAATATATACTTTTGTGCAATATTTTTGAGTAATAAGCAAGGTATTAGTGAATTACGAAAGTATATTTTCCAATTTCGAGGATTCCTCTTAAGTGGTCACGCGAGTTGACTATGAACGCTAAATACCCATCAGTTCGCGCGAATTCGAGTGAAGTAAGAACTTTATTCTGGTGGCAAACCACCAAGAATAATATGCCAAGAAGAATCTTTAAAATGTTAATGATCTAAAAAGTCCATAATAATAATTGATCTGTGGATTATGGGGAAGGCAAACCACCACCCCACCCCATTAACATTAACATTTCCCTGATAGTACAGCCTTCTTGGCTTAGCGGGAGGATCGCCAAACATCTGGAATCGGATAGGTACCTAAAGAAGAAGAAGATTGTTTTTCTACATATAATTAATCAATCAAAATCCATTACAAAGGGCTTTTTTTTTTTAAGAAAAAGGTCTTTTGTTTTAAAGTTTGCGAGCCCTCGTTCTGTGCATTTTCTAAATTTTTCCAATTATTTTTTATTTATCATTCGCACATAATGATACAAATCATCAAATCTTTCAAAACTACTCAAACAAAAAAAACTTCTTCACTCCAGTAGTATTACAAAAAATTGAAAAACATGAGTGTCCCAACTCTAGAAAGCCGTTCCTATTTTTTTAGTACCATTATTGTTCTAACTCCTTGTGATTGCATGTGGATACTATAATTCCAAAGTGTACTAATTGATATATCAAATATTTTCATTTGTACTAACTCCATATTACCACATATTATTACCAATAACAATGCAGCAAAAATCAAGTGATAAGGTAAATTAATTACTGAACCACTGACTTATTGATTTATTCTGATGTAAATATGATGATGAGAATATGATCGTAATAAAAAACAGAGATAAAGATTCTGTGCCTCATGTCAGAAAATATTAGTTACCGTAAAATGGGGTGAATCACAACAGGCAGGTGAATCACAACAAAAGTTTGGGAAGGCATAAATAATTTTTCTGTACTGCAATATTGAATATTTGAGGAATATTGATAATATAAATATTGAATAACAATATGTTATTGACATAACAGATTCCTCAAATATTCAATGTTGCAGTAGGTACAGAAAAATTATTTGTGCCTTTCCAAACTTTTGTTGTGATTCACCTGCCTGTTATGATTCACCCCATTTTACGGTATTCTCTGTTTTGATATGCAACGGGTTTTCCCATAAATTACTATTTTACTGTTTTTGTGGGCTTTTATTGACCAAAAAGGGCTGCTTCAAAAATTCTTGTCTCCCTACCAAAATTTTGAAGTTACGCCACTGATTACGTCATTTAAATTGACACTGTCGTGTAGTAAATCGTATTTTAATAATTATTTTTGGATATTGTTATTATATTTTGGTTAAAGTAACTAAAATATTCAAATGTCAATTTTTTATAAAATATTAATTTTAAAAAAATTTTCTTTGTGGAGCGAAAATTCAGTTGTGTAAACTTTAAATTTTTTGTATATCAATTGTCCGTATTTAAGTTTGATCTGTATAAATTTTGCGTGTACGGTAACGTTGTTAAAGATGGTGGTCATTTATCATTAAAATTATTACCATCTGATTTCCATAAAATAATAAACTTTGTTAATGTTTCGGGAATGGTTAATGATATAATTTTATAACTTTTGTAAATATGTGCGATGTGTGTTCGGATTTTCTGCAGTTGCTAATTTCATGTAAGCTCTTAGATTGCGTTTTCTTTTAGGTTGTTATTTAAAGTTTAAAGAGTTCACAAAAGTCGTTTTAATAAATGTAACTGTCTTAAATTCCAGTGTACTTCTTGAGTTTACCTCTGATTTTATTTAAATCTTGAATGCAATACTACATTTTGTTGGTTTTACTTAACTTTATGTTTATTGTAATACAGGTGAAGGAAGCATATGCAGAGATTCTAACGAACAGTTAGTATTAAGTAAACACGATATAAATACCGTTTTAGGATATGTACAAACATGGCCTTCGAGGTAAAACATTACTATATTTAATCCACTTTAATTATTTTATATTTCTTTTTCTTCCAGACAATGCATGTGTTGTTATCGAGATCCAAAGAATTTCGATCGTTTCAGTTGTATCACGCAAAGCATTATATATTTAACAGTTTGTCATTTAAAAGAATTCGGAGAAAAACCTGCAAAAAACGATGAGGATAAGTCAAAATGTGAGGATAAAGAAAAAGTCAAAGATATTGATGATAATTTAGAGGAGTTGCAAGACAAAGACAAATTGTATATTTTAACATCGAAAATTTTCCTTTTAAATTTTCCATTGTATGTGGCTTTTAAGCACACATCAACAAATAAGTTGGACGATTTAACACAACAGGAGATGCAAAATTTGAATGCCTTTTGTGACCTACATGATTCTGAAATTCCTATATATCTTCTACGTAATGTCACCTTTTTTTGTAAGATTGGTGGTGTTCATGCAATGACTGCTTGTTTTACAAATTTATTGCCCGAAGAGTTGCCAGTATCCACTGCCCATGCTATGATTTCGATAGGTGAGACGAATTTTTTATTATGCTTTTTAAATACAAATTTATAACAATATTTAGGTATTTAAATGAAATTATTAATGAATATGTGCTTAATGCTTGAATTATTCTATGCAATTGTATAAGAATAGTAGTATAATTTAGTATTCGGACGAGCCAGGTATAAGGCTGAATACCTAGTTAACCAGAAGGGTTAAGCTAAACTTCGAACGGCTTCTCAAAGTTAACCAGAACAGTGACCATGAGACCGGAAGTGCTGGTTAATCTAATTTATAATTTATGCTTTCTGAATTAAAGCTGGAAATTGTGTATGTAGTACATCATCTGTACTACATACACACGCCAATGTAATCTCATAAGGAGATCTCTTGTCTCCTTTGAGACTACATCGGCGTTGGCTATCTGTTTATATAATCTGTGATATTACTGAAGCAATTGAAGTGTTTTGATTTGTTCTGATTCTGATAAGTTTTGTGCATAAACAATTGAATAAAATGAGATGAGATTTGAACTATGAAACTCAGTTTCTAACCACCAATACCTTTCCCTTGCCTATAAGCAGATACTTTTAAATAATTCAAAAACCAACCTATTGCTTAGAAACTCAGGCAGGAAAATTGTTACAAATAAAAATTAAACGTTTTGGTACCTTATCGATTCTATTTCTTTGTTTTAATGTAACCTTTGTACTTTCTAAAAACATATTGGCATTCAGTTTATAAATCCAACTCGTCCAATTCCACCTCTGGATAATATCGACCAAAATGGGCTGGAAATAATAAAAATAACACCAGCCATTCCATACACTGTAAAATTTTCCCAATTTTTTTATTTCTAATTTTCACATCTGCTTCATCAATCAATATAACGCTATCATGGAACACCAAAAACAATTATCTCGTTTCCAAAAAGCACTCAAAAACTTCCCACACCAGGATAACTTTTGGGAAAATACATAGTCCAAAAAATCGCAAAGGACATTTGGGAAAACTCAAGCAAGAAAAAGAGTCTGTCCTTGCAGTCCCTCGCAAGACTATCTTAAATTATTATAATTACAATTCTGAAATATTCATAAATCATCTAAATAAATTTTTATATCAATATCACCTCTGGACTCGAACCGGGTATTTCACACAACAATCCCTCGACGTACACTATTATGCCGGGTTGTTGTTAAAATTTTTATAAAAAGGCACAAGCGCCCTATTTCGGATAAGGGATGGGAGGTAAAGTGTAGATAATGTAAAAAATTCTTAAATGAATATTGCATAGTTAAATAATTATGTTCCTGACCGAATTTTCATCTGCCAATCTTTTTACATTATTTACAAACACTATGTAATCGTTTAGTAAAGTCGGCAGAAGTATATTAGTATATACCCAGGTATTATAAAACAAATCGACCACGGGATTCTAACGACATTCTATAATCCGCGCGAATTATCTTGCCTGTGTGTAGCTCGCTAGGTCACGACGGTTTTTGTGTACTGCGTCATTTTCTACGAGATATAAAGCGCATGGAGAACTCGACACGCTCTTTTCTCGAAAATTGCTGAAATACGTACGCTTCTGCTTTCACAAAGTAAAGTCGAGCCCTTCAGGCATCAGTAGAAAAGGTGCCTAAATCACAAATTTAAAATATCCGTTTTTGAAGAGTATTTAGGCACAAAACGCGGATAATTTAAATATGTGGCTTAAGCACCTTTTCCACTAAGCCCTTTAGTTATAATTACAACCTTTTTTGCATTTTCAAAAAATAGTATTGAGTTATTTTTCCGGAGCAAGTGGGAGTAGAGTTTGGATTGTCTCCAAAATGTTTTTTGTCCATTCCCAGTCTTCAGGGTGACGATTTAACATGATTTTAAATAAAACGTACTCTTCAAGTACTCTACCTCGAAGATAGTGTACAAAAGAGTGCATATTATGCAGAATATGACTCGCAATTATTTGCATTTGCACAATTTACAATCTTTGTAATGACTATTTCTGCGATAACATTATTTACTTTTTGAGATATATTTGGGAAGCACTGATTATTTAACCTTCGACCTTTAACCCTCATGTTCTTGAATCGAAGTACCCGGTACTTTTTTGATTTTGCCTTCGAATATCTCTGCTTGTAGTTTTCACAGCGATCTGGGACGTGTGACATCTTATAAAAAATAGTTCTTAACATAATAAGGTATACAAAATTACACCAAGCAAAATTCCTTTTACAAATCATAGATAATCATAAAAAATACATATTAGTGGTAAATTTAAACAGGTATGGGTGCCCTGATTTTTTTCGTTTTAATTTAAGTTTTATTTCTATTCACCCCACTGTTTCTATTCGCCCCATTTTATGGTACTTTCAATTTAAATTCATATAATTTCGAGCTACGGGTAAAAACGGATTATTATATTTAAAACAGGTAATTTATTTCAATGTGAGCAAAGCAGAGTAGTTTCAAAGAAAGAAGAATAAAATAAAAGAAATAAGTACTTTTTTATTAAAACAATTTATTATTTCAACATTTTTCAAAAATATTCATACAATTTTTTAAGAACATTTTGAATGTGTTGATCACGTAAGGTTTTTTATGATAGTGTACAACATTTACGTATTTTCCTTGATTCTTCTTGAACATCATAAGAAAAGAGTCCTCACTGACTTCGATTGACAATCTTCGATTGCTTCAGTACTGTACAGGGCTTTACCAATATAAAAATGTATGCATGGTCGTAAATTCTCCGAGCGGGGCCGAACAACTATGACCTATACATAATGTATTTGGAAAATTATACCAGTATATACCCCATCCACCGGTTGAGTTTGAAAATTCAATCGTACTGTCATGTCGTCCCACATTCGAGAATTAAATGCCTAATATGTCGGTTTACAAATTATCAACCAGGTACACGTACTGGGGGCAAATTCGGTTTAATATTCTAACGTGGGACGAAGATATGATTGAATTTTCAAACGCTACCTCTTGCAGCGGCATCTACCAGTACAATTTTCGTAAATGCCTATTATTCATGCATTAAGTTACTAAAATATTAATTTAGAAATTTGAAAAAGCTTTTCCAGTAAAATTTTAGTAACAGCATAAAAGTCATCAATAAATAGAAAGTAATCAATGAATTATTACTTTTGTATCACTTCATTTTATTTTTTCAGTGTGTAATTTAAAGTTGTGGACAAATTTTAAAAGTACTTCCACTTTGCTGGTACCTTTACGGTCATGTGTGCTTCGATACATGTGTAAATTATCTGATCAAGAATTAAGAACCCCAACAATTAAAGGCATGGCAGGTAAGTTTTTAGTTTCTTTTCTAATGTAGAATCCTGACAATTTTTTCTACCTATAGATTTTATGTGGAATGTAATTAAAGATCCCATGGAATCCGCTATGACTTTTGATGTGGAAGGCATAGATTTGGCTTTCAAGTATTTTACATCGAGTACCCTTACAATGCGCTTAGCCGGTATTACCCAAATAAATAATCAAATTGGTGTATTGGCTGAATTGTGTGTTGGAGAAACACTATCTGATGCTGAATCGGCTCCAAGATTAATGGCTGATTGGTTAATAAGTAATAATATCATCGTACATTTATTTGGACCAAACTTACACGTTGAAGTAATAAAGCAGAGCCATGTAATATTAAACTTTCTTGCAATGGAAGGACGAATTACTTGTGAACATGTCGATACCATTTGGGCAGCTGCACAATTGAAACATTGTTCTAAAACTGTGTATGATTTGCTACCAGGACTTGTTAAACATTTGCCTGCTGCACCTGCTTTACATCTGTATAGTTTGCTCTTTAAGATGGATCCTAAAGACCACACCGAACAGGTATATCAAAATTTGATGTTACTTAATTTTCAATTCTCATAATTGACTTTTACTTTAGACATTATTTTTGGCATCCGCATTAATTAAATTTATTTGGACACGTGGTGTGACTGGTACCGAAACTGGATTGATCAGTTTGGCTGCTTCAGCTGCAGGCATCGCATTACATAAGTGTCCCACATCGTCAGAAAATAGCGTTAGTATGGATCCCAGCAATTCCGAAGAAGAACACGTAAGTTTTCTTCTCAATAAAATTTTAAAATTATATGAAAATTTATTTTCAAAATCAGGGTGATAGTTCTGTGCAATCAGACAGTCATAAATCTGAAAGTGAAGATATAGAAGGAGTGGAAATCGAAGAGGAAATGGAAGATCAACCAATTGTAGATAGTCAAGATCCTAGTCCGTGCAAATTACAACGGAAAAACTTGTCTACTAGCAGTGTCAAAACGCCTTGCGATGGTAGTAGCACTGATATGGATTTAGATGGTAATTGTATTTTAAAAATTGACCATATAATTATTTATCTTTTCAGATCCACTAAAAGAGGAAGTCTGTAGAAATAATCCATTAGTATCTCATGCAAGAAGTGCTAAGCGGCAGATGTAAGGAAATGTTTTGCTTAGTTTGCTTTTAAATTACTTATTGTATTTTTATAGGGCTCATATTCGTAAAAAATTGTGCTTAAGTGATCTGCATGAGGGAGTAGAAACTATAATTACTAGCAGTTCTCATGATGAAGCTGAATTAGATGAACCTACTTGCCGGTTTAGAAAAAGGAGACGAATGTTAAGAAAAACAAGAAATAAAAGTTTTCAAGGTAAAAAATCAAGTCTTTAAGTTATCTTACAGCCTAGTATACCAAATACTGACTCATATTGCTTTTTGTAAATTTATAGTATCAGGCTGTTAGAGCCAAACTACACGGGCGTTATTTCCGTCGCGTATTATTTATCGTCGCGTTTTCTCCGCCGGATTGCAAACCCCACGTTTAAATGCAGCAAACTACACGAGCGTAATTTCCAATGTTGAAAAAGGCGTAGCTTTTACTACACGACGATAATTACGCGACGGAAATAACGCTCGTCTAGTTTGGCTCTTAATGACCACTTCAAAAAGTTGCTCAAACTTAATTAAGTTCACAATTCTTAAGTCTACCAGTTTGTTTAAAAATTGCCTGACGTATTTTTGTTAATTGAAACTTTTTTAGGCAAAAAACGAAAGCAGCAAATAACAATACCAGATATCGAGGGACTCAGTGAACCTGATGCCGATAGTGATCACGAATTAAAAGGTGTCCCTTTGAAAGAAGCTACTTTAATGCTGCCAAGTGAAGTTGACAGTCTTGTTAAAGCGTGAGTTGTTATATTTAACCCCCCTTTTATGTTTATATTTAAATATTAATATTTTTTAAGCAGTGGCTTAAAGAGGTCTATTTATGTTGAAGAAAGTTCATCTTGCAGCGAAATGAGTAAGGAAATGCCAGTAATAGATGGTCACGAACACGACCATACTTGCCCGAATACATTTCTTGCAATCCATCCTAGGGCAGCTGAGTAAGTAACCAAAAGTTGCAATTATTACAACTCATATTGATTTTATTTTAGTCATATTTTGGATTTGTTAAGTGGAGAAGAAGCTGAGGTTGAGGGTGATGCAGACGGAAGTTATTCGTCAAGAATGAGCACCAAATCCGAAAAAAATATGGCCGATTTTGATGGTGAAGATTCGGTTTGTGAAGAAGAATTAGCTCAATTAGCTGAACATGTAAATAACTGTGTTTTTTTTTGAATTTGTTGGTTTTACTGGTTCAATATTTTAGGCTCAACTTAATCTTCATGCTTTAGCAAATCAATCTTCTCCTGAAAAATCTCCAGCTCGGCTGGATCCCAGATTATCTGCTTGTTTTAAAGTTGAAAGTGTTTGCCAACCAGGCAACACGCTACTTTGGGACCTTTTGCAAGACAATAAAATTGTGAGTATTTGATCTTAACTAAAGAAGTAACAACTCAAAAATTTGTATTTTTAAGAACAACTTGGGGGAAGGATTAGCATTGGAAGCCGAAAAAACATTGTGCAATTTACTTTGCTTTAACACGGATCGATTAATTAGAATGAAATTTATCGAAGGGTGCCTGCATAATTTGGCCAATAATACGTAAATTTGGTTAGTTTTCACAAATGTTTTTGTTACATTTTGACCTTTTAGATCTGTCGTGGTTTCTTTACGATTGCTGCCAAAATTATTAACTTCGTTTCAACAATTTCGCACCGTCGACATGCATCATATTACTCATTGGGCCGAACGTCAGCATCACATGATGGCTCATTTTTTTAATAATTTAAAAGCTTACGCTGCTGATCCCTCCAAAGCTTTACCCCTCTATTCTCATCAGATGCAAGTACAAGTTAGGTTACATTTTCTTTCTGCCGTTTTTTCACCTCTTGGTTCACCACACATATTTAAGTAGGTTTTATTTTACCATTAAATAATTAAATAAGACAATGAACCTTTTTAGGTTAAATTTAGAGCAAGTTGATACGTTATGGGAATGTTTGGCTCACGATCCAGAATGTTCCGATGAATTATTTAGTTGGTTGTTATCTCAAGCTAAAAGTAACGACTTACATGCTTTAGGCATCGAAGCACTTAAGCATTTATACTTAACTCATTTACCTAGTTTAAATCCAGAGAACTTCAGTATGACTTGTTTAAGTCTGTTTCAACAATTGTGTAATTTAGCTAGAATTGCTACCGTCAATATGGACACTAACGGGCAAGATGGATATGTCGTTGGAATGGATCACATGTGGAAAATTGCGTTGCGTGCTAATAATACCGGTAAGTTTGAATTTTGTATATTAATTATATTATTGTTACAATCTTATTTAATCAGATGTGAGTATGGCTGCAATTCAGTACTTAAATAGTTATTATATGGGTCAAAACTTACAACACGAAGGGCAGTTTGTGTGGCAATGCATGACCCATTTAGATGCATCTACTCAAGATTTAATCAATGCCAAAAATTCGGGTGCAGAAGACGTTCCACTATTATACATACAGAGAGCTCTCTTATTGCTCAAGACTCATTTAGAGACCTTCCGAAGAAGGTACGCTTATCACTTAAGAAAATGGGCATTGGAAGGAAAAGCTGTCGGCAGTCATGCTGCATTGGGCGATCGTTCCTCGTCTCTTATCAGACTAATAATTCAACCAGCAAATATGTCGGAAAGATGCGTTTTAGATCTTTTAAACTCTGATTATGTTGCCGATTTAAGAGCAGAAGTTGTAACATGGTGGGAGAAAATATCACAGGTAGTTGAACCGCAATGTTGTCTCATATTAGAAAAATGTTAAAATTTTGTTTTAGTTAAAAAATTCCGAAAATAATTCTACGTCCAGCAATTCTACAGTTCAAGAAGGTTTAGTGCGAATTATAACTCAAGGACAAGAATTGACACCTGATTGTGATGAAAAGAGCCTCTCAGAAATGGGATTTAAAGATAATCAAATGGTGTACATATCTGTGGGTGCAGCTCGTGGCTTAAAAAAGCGTGATTGCATTGACTCTCCATCATTACAACCGGCACCTGTTAGAGATTCCGTTCCACCTTTGTTGCTATTGAGGAAAAACTATTTTGAACAATTATTTAGTTTAATGCATATTTTGAGTGCAATGAAAACGCCAGTCAAGGGTGGGGTAAGTAGTATTTAGTTTTTATATTGAAAATGAACAGGCCGACAGTCAATTTGATAACCTGTGTGAAAACAGCGACAAATTTTTCCGAAAATGCCTAAAGTTATACCATCAAGAAAATAAATTCTTCTTCTTCTTTAGGTGCCTATCCGATTTCGGATGTACGGCGATCCCCCCGACTTACTTAGCCAAGAAGGCTGTACCAGGGAAATGTTAATGGGGTGGTGGTTTGCCTTCCCCTTAGTCCACAGATCAATTTTGGACTTATTTAGATCATTAACATTTTAAGGATTCTTCTTGGCATATTACTCTCGGTGGTTTGCCATTGCCTTCCGAGGGGAGACGGTCAGAATAAAATTCTTACTTCACTCGGATTCGAACTGGGTATTTAGCGTTCATAGTCAACTCGCGTTATCATTATGCTGCGACCGCCTCCTTTAAAAAATAAATTCGGATAGTTATATTTTCTGCGCATGCGCACAAACTATTCAATAATTTTAAATATAAAAATTTTAATACTATTAGGGCCAGTTGCATAAAAGAGGGTTAATTCGGGGATTGGCTGATCCTGGTTCAAGAGCTGACCCAGGATCGACTCCTATGCGGTTGTATAAAGCAACTTGCAAGTAGAATCAACTGATCCATGAGTTTTTAAAATTACTGTTGATATTCCTGAATACTGCAGAATTCCCTAGTATTAGAGTGATTTCAAGTTTGTTCCTTATATAATTATCAGATTGGCAGATCAATTGTTGTTTTTTGACACCGCCGATCTACTTAAAAAGACTGACAACAGATGGCGCTGTTATTTTGGTGTTGTCAGCATTTGAGTGGGGTTTCTAAAACTAACAATAAAATTTTTATTCAATCATCATCATACAGTCGTTATGCTTCTTAACAGAAGCGTCGTGATCCTTACATGTTGGTGGGGTGGTTGTTACGCTTCCCCATAGTCCACAGATCAACTTTTGGACCCTTTAGATCATTAACATTTAAGGATGCTCTTGGCATATTACTCTCAGTAGGTTGCCATTGCTTTCCGAGGGGAGAACGGTCAGAATTAAGTTCTTACTTTACTCGGATTCGAACCGGGTATTTAGCGTCTATAGTCATTTGCGTGACCACTATGCTCCGACCGTCAATACCAGGGTTCGCAAATGGTCTCTTTTTTAGACATTGGTCTCTTTTTTCAATGCTAGTCTCTAAAAGTCTCTATTTTTCCTATTTGGTCTCTAAAGTCTCTAAATTTTGCATTTTAAAAAAAGTATAATTCATAGTTATTGATAAAATGCAAAAATTTTACTATGCGTTTTTTATTACGTCGATTTATCATTTGCTTTGTGGATGCGTCATGTAGTTTTTCTGCACATTAATGCATGTAAAATAACGAAAAGAAAGGAATTTCATATTCGTAATTTATTGTGCGCTCTCTATCTCACAAGGGGACACTACAGTGAGGTACCCACTAATCGGGATCCCAATTTTTTTGGTGATTCTATGAGTTAAAAAAATTATCACTTTCTCGGCGTTTAGTCCAATGACTCTTAGTTTTTGAGTTATGAATTTTTGAAATGGGCTGGTTTTATCATAGGTTTAGCATAATTGGAGTTGTAACGTATCGGTCCTGAGATTTTTTTGTTATAAATTATGTAATTTATTATCGGAATTAAAAAATTAACGATCTGCGAATTACCATTCCAAATTCTTAACCGTTAGATAACCACGGTTTCTTGTAATAATAGCTAATAGTAATATCAGTTAACCCACTATGGTATTTTCAAAAATTCATAACTCAAAAACTAAGGGCCATTCGACTAAACGCCGAGAAAGTGACCATTTTTTTAGCTCATAGAATCACCAAAAAAATTGGGATCACGATTGGTGGGTACCTCACTGTAGTGTCCCCTTGTCAGTCAAACTCATTCATTTTGCAGAATTCTAGCAAAATCATTTTTTCAAGTTTGGTTTGTATTTCGCCAGTCTATTCTAATTATTCAGGTGCGTAGCTTCTGTTTAATTCTTAATAAAATAAAATATAACAAAATGGGAAAGTGTAAATTTCAAACTGATGAGTGTTAGAAAAAGCTAGATATTACTGGCAAAGTTGTAGAATCTTGGGGTCGAAAATTTAACGACAATAAGATGTTTTGTATGATTTGTAGTAAAGCTTTCTCAATTTCTGCGGGTTTTGCTAAAATTAATCAGCATGCGTCGAGTTTAATACATAAAAACTCAGCGAAGGGAAAATTAAACGATAATCAATTGAAATTACCTTCTACATCTGTAACACCAACAGGTACGTTTTAAACAAAACTTTTGTATTAGCAAAAATAAATACCTATTTTCTGCTTAACATTAAATTTTGTATGGAAATTGGTTCTCCATGGTCTCTAAATGGTCTCTATTTTTAAATGTGTAAATAGAGACCAAGTCTCTATTTTTTTGCTAAAATCAGTTGCGAACCCTGCAATACAGAACAACTAAAGTTTTTATTAAAATTACTAGCTGACCCGGCGAACTTCGTACCGCCCAAAAGTGATTTAAACACGATTTGATCGTTTTGTGAAAAGCTATTGGAAATGTGTAAACAAAGTAAAAAATGAATTCGGTAATTCGAGGTTTTTGGGTGGTACGAAGTTCCAATTTGATTGGCAATAGAACTTCTCCATTATTCAATTGAAATTCAATTCATAATGTAATTTAAGAGTTGTGCGACTAATGAAAAATTAAAGAAATTATTAAGGGATTCATCCAACCGAATCTTTCCTTAAGTTTGTGTGAATACACAAATTCGATGACTTCAAGCAAGCGTTAATTTCATCATCAGCTGTTGATCTTGGGATGACTGACAGGGTTTGGCGAAAATCGTCGGCCAGCAGAATCATCGCACGACCAAAGAGGTCACCAAAGAGTCCTCGTTATTGCGTAAATCTTTCAACGTTTGATCGAGTGCCTCCAATGCTCGTTTGTGCGCCATCGTACACTCATCCCAACTGATTATATTGCAATTCTGGAGTACTTTCGCCATTGCTGATTTTTTGGAAATGTTGCACGTCGGTTCATCTATCGTTTGCAAATTCAGTGGCAGTTTAAGCGCAGAATGAGCTGTTCGTCCTCTTTCTAACAATGTGGCAGCGATCACCATAGTATCGGTATCATAATTGGCATTTGATGGAGTAGTTGCGAGCTAGCCGCTTATCTCCTTAATCTGTTGTGAACATGACTTGTTTTTAGATAATGTGTGATTGGCATTGAGCCTCTATCTGTTTATGGAGCTATCTTAGTCCAACCATGTGAGGCATGGGTGGTGTAGCTCTGCCTTTTATTCTATACCTTCCACACGACACCAGCACGAGTTTCTTTATTCAGTTAAAAAAGACCGCATCAGCATTTACACATCTATATGCTGTGAGAATATGTTACAACAATCTTAATATATAAAATATGTAGGGGTAGAGTGGGGCGAAAAAGCCAATTGAATGTCATTTCAAGAACAATATTTCAAATCTCGCGTCTACGGTAATGTAGAGTCGCCATGATAGTCCGCAGCGATGGCAGTCAGTTCACTGTCGGAGCTGTCATGGCGTAGTTTGTAGAGCGTCAGTCGTGAAAAAACGAGTTCAAGGAAAATATTTTCTCTGCTTTCTTTGTTGAATAAAGTGCATTCAAACTACACACAAAAAAAATCCGGTGAGTGTTTTCTTATGAAGAAAGGGTGCTGAACACGAATATTTAGTTGGTTTCTCGATATTTTTCGCATTTGATTCGTGTATCGTGATTTTCTTAAAAAAGTGGTGGTGTCATAAAGTCATAATTTACAAGTGTGCCCACTGCCTAATTGATCCGTATGAAGAAGACATGGATGTAGACGACGAATACGACGAAGAAGCTGAAGAACAATAATTTTCTCTTATTTTTAATTTTTTTCATTTCATGATTTTTGGGCCGCATATTTTCGACATTGGCCAACTCATATAATGTTTTTCATACTCTTAATTCACTATTGGACATAAATAAAAACTTTTTGAATCAATAAACTGCGATTAGCACAAATTTTACAACTTTTGTGGTATTTTCTGTCCCATAAAGCGACTGGCTTTTTCGCCCCACCCCCTGGGGCGAAAAAACCAACTGAGAGGTTTTGGTAGAACGACTAGCTCAGCACGGACACAAGTTACACGAAAGTGTTCTATGGCGATTTTGTAGCCAAAGAATCAAGCTTTCCAAAATGGGCTGGCACTTGACGATAGCTTCAAAAATACGTGCTCTACAGCTCGACAACCAAAAAACTGACGGTTTCGCCCCACTCTACCCCTACAAAAAAGTAAGTTTAACAAAATAAAAATAGCTGGTATAATCCGGTCTATATTCTCCAGCCTTCGTTATCCATGTCTTCGTCGTCGTCTGTAACATCTTCGTTGACTTCGGTTAGGTTGTTGGATGGATCTAGGAGAGAAAAGGAATTACCGGTCGCCCCCTCTCGCGCTGATGACTCTGTCTGAGGGTGGTTTGAGTTGAGGGCCAGTCGGCCGCCCAGAAGTATGACTTTAGGTCGGGGTGCATTTGGCGTAAGGAGAGGGTCATATTGCCCTAGTGAGGAAATGGGCGGGTTAGAAGAAGTGATCGAGTTTTTGTAAAGATTGGTGGTTAGATCCAAGATTGAACCTTCAATCGATTTAGCCCCCGTGGCCTCTCGGATCTGGCGGTTCGTGACGAACCATGGAGCTTGAATTGCCTGTCTGATGCAGGAGTTGTGAAATGAGTATAGGTTATTCATTCCCGTTTTGCTGGCGAAAGCCCAGGCAGGGGACGCATAGGTCAGGACAGGCTTGATGACACTTTGGTAGATTTGAATCTTGCTCTTCGGAGGAAGTTTGATGTTTTTACCTAGTAGAGGGTGGTGGGCACCTTTTAGTCCTCTGGCTTGGCTTTTGATGTAAGCTAGATGTCGCACATACACCATTAGGCCGCTTATCGTTAGGTGCACTAAAAACATTACAAAGTACGTATCTCATTCGCGGCATCTATCGATAGGTAAAAAATACCATCTAAATTTCCGACCTTTTCGGTGGATTTCCAAACATTTTCTTACATACAAACCTTACTAACAAAACAAAAGCCAAATCGGTCGAACCGTTCTCAAAAAAAGAGATCGAGGATGCGCCATCCATTTTTCCCATATGAAAAATCGAATTTGAGCCACCCTGTACGGTTGGTGTCCGACTTTTCCGGTGATTTTCCAAACATTTTCTTACATACAAACCTTGTCCTGACAATTATGAACAGAATAAAAAAAAATCAGCCAAATCGGTCGAGCCGTTCTCAAGTGATGATCAGTCATACATGGGGCATTTCATTTTTATATATATAGATATAATTTTTAAAAAATAATGTTGTCTTTGAAGACAACAAAATATTACTTTGCTAGTATTACTAGTTTGAGGTTAGAAATCAGGGTTTTATCCATCGATCTATGGTTTAATCCGCCACTTTTTCGGATCAGAAAATCAGAGAGTTAACCCAGGATCAACGCTTCACTCTTGCTCATACAACGGACATTTGCTTTGATCCTTGGTTTAACCCTGATCCGAGGATGATCTTCTTTTATGCAACTGGCCTTTATTAAATATTGTTATTGATTTAATCCATTGTTTCAATAATAATTGAGCATAAACTAACAAATTAATATAGTTAGCATGAAATTAACAATTTATAAATAAAACATGTACATTTTTGACAGGAGTAAGAAATTTATATCTCCAAAACGGCACACATTCCCACTTTTAAATTTCTACCACAGATACTTCCCTTTATGAGCTAAATACCTTATAAATTTAATGGATTTCCAAAGGGTCCGCGGGTGTAACAACCGAACGATGGTAGGTAAGTAAGTGAGCCACCGATTTTAAAAATTTCCACTGTCAAGAATCATAAAAAGCGGTCCAAAAAGGAATTATAAAACAAAATATTTGTGAGCCATCACAATTAGGGCTCTAAAAAGCCAAATTTTCAAAATTTAGGTTGGTCGAAGCGGTGTTACGATTTAGAAACGATTTACAACATTTTATTGACTCCCAAAACCCCGCCTCTAAGATACCCCATCAAAAGTTTATGTAGTTTATAAAATGCTCTCGGTACGTAGTTTTCTATCGCAATAATGTGTCGTGCGTTAAGCGTTGAAAAACGGTCCTTTTTAGGGCCAAAAATACTTGGAAAGGGTTACTGATTTAACTGGCATCTCGCTTTTTTTTGAAACTCTGGCGGGGGTGGTTGTGTTGCCAAAAAATGGCTCTGAAGCGTACGGAGCGGAGCGCAACGCGCGTAAGGGCCATTTTTTGGCAACACTAAACTCATTAAAAACATCCCCCTAGGGCTAGGGTTTTCCAACTCGGCAAATTGTGCTACTGGGAAGGGGTGAATGTGAATCTCGCTTTTTTGCAATTCTGGCGGGGGTGGTTGTGTTGCCAAAATGGCCCTTACACGCGCTACGTTCCGCACGCTTCAGAGCCATTTTTTAGCAACACTAAACTCATTAAAAACATCCCCCTAGGGGCCTAGGGTGTTCCAACTCGGCAAATTGTGCTACTAGGAAGAGGGTGAATCTCACTTTTTTTGCTGCAAATTTATGTCAGAAATACGTTTAAAATGTGAATTTAGCTCGACGTTAACTGTACGATGAATTTCCCCGTGTGTTTTAGCCAAAAATACCCCTAAAAGGTGAAATTATGTCGACGTTAATTGCACGACGGAGTAGGTACAACTGTGAGCGAAACAATGGATTGATCAATAATAATATTTAATAATATTAGTATATTAACCCTGCGTTCGGGGAGAAGCTACTTTCGCTACGAAACGTTTCCTTGTTTACCTCCTTTCGAGCTTCCAGTTGTTTTCAAACACTTTGGCTCCGCCCCTTTCAGTCGCTACAAACATTTTGGTGGGGAGCCAAAGCGTTTGGAAGCGACTGGAAGCTTGAAAGAAGGAAAAAATAAATGTTTGCTAGCGTTTGGTAGCGAAAGAAGCTTCTCCCCGAACGCAGGGTTGTAGTTATTTATGTATTAATTATTAAATAGTTTGTGCGCGTGCGCAAAAATATAATTGTCCGGATTTATTTGCTCGATAATATAACTTCAAGCATTTTCGGAAAAATTTGTCGCTGACTTTAGTCGCTGTTTTCACACAGGTAATTTAATATTTAATCTTTTTCAAATCGCCTTGTTTAATATTATAACTAATAATAATTGTGAATTTCTTTTTATAATTTTAAATTGCTTTTATGCAACCAACCCTGAAAGTTAAAATTTATCGGCCTGAATAATTTATGGAACTTGAATTAACAAGTAAAAATTAATTTTCAAGCATGAAATACCTCACACGAAAGCTCAAGTTTTAAGCAGAAGGGTGTGGGAAATTTTGAGTCTTCTACCAACCAATCCCAAACTGTTGAGCGGTTTTCAACAATTGGATATTCCCCTGTCTGAATTATTAGATCCAGCTAGTCCCCAAAAATTAATGTACTCTATTTACATTGTGGAATCTTTAACCGTTAAGTCGAATTCTGATAAAGGAGACGACGGGAAAGATCAATGGAATCGTAAATTTATACAGCAAGGTGGACTGAGACACCTATTTGATATATTTATGTCAGGTTTGTTTGTTGGAGTTTAGCATTGTGAAATATTTAGAATTTTACAAATGTACAATTTTAGGAATTTTACAAAGATCAGGTAACGAAGGAAGTGACTGGCAGCAAGATTGTTTAGCGTCGCTACTTAAGCTCTTATGTCAACTCGGAGTTGATTCGCTCCCAAACGAAAGTAGGGCATCACGAAATGAAAAAATTATAATTCCTAGTTTAAACGATGTTTTGCTTATGATGATGGATGTAAAAACTACCATGCCTCGGTTAACAAGCATTTTAGAGGAAGCTTCATTACCTAGAGATCCTAATCATTATAAAACCGGATTTTGGGGAAGAGCTCAAGTAATTTTGATACTTTCATTGTGACTAATTAAAATTTAAATAATTGTTTTATTAGGTGGTTCACTATGCACTTGCCTTGCTTGTATCATGGTTACACTGTAACGAAGAAGCTAAACAAGGTCTGTTTGAAACGCCAAACTTCTCTGTTTGGTTGCAACGATTGGTAACAAATTAGTTTTCTTAAAGTTGTTCCGATCTTTTAATTTTAATCTGTGCAGGTGTTGGAAGATCCAGAACCCTCAGTTAGAAGAGAAATTTGTTCGGCACTTTACAGATTGTGTTTGGGTGTTTCTGCAAGGAACGAAAATCCTGACAGTAATTTGGTAGCACCCATGTTGTCTCGCTTATTGAATTATCTAAATTTGGCGGAAAATATGAGGCCACAAAAACTAGAAGTCATTCAAGTACCTGAGGATGGCAAAGAGCCTTACGGACCTGCTTGTCGTGATTACTTTTGGTTAGTTGCACGTTTAGTTGATAGTTTGCCTGATGAAATTGTTAAAGAGAGTTTAGAAGATCCTCAAAATTGCGTAGTTGATATTAATAGTCTAACTATTACAATTTCTCAATCGATTTTATCTCGAGAATATTTAGAAACAAGGTATAGGACAATCGATGATGACGGATTAATTGGTTTACTGAATGTTTTAACAAATTTACTTAAACATAGACCACCTTTTCAGACTAATAAGCAAGGCCAGGAGTTGCTGTGTGAGGTAATATCTATTGTTATGCAATTAATTTAATTTTTAAGGAATTGTTATTTCAGATTTTCGATTTTCTGTTTGAACTTCCCAGTTCAAAGAAGCGTCATGTTCCGAAATGTAAAACGGCGCGTTCGAGGACCGCCGCTTACGACCTTTTAGTTGAATTAGTTAAATATGCTCCAACAAATTATGCCATTTTACACGATAAACTTTTACAACAACATCAACCGGGTCCAAATTCCCCATATCCATGGGATTATTGGCCTCACGAAGATGGACGTTCTGATTGTGGTTATGTCGGCCTAACTAATTTAGGAGCCACTTGTTACATGGCTTCCTGTATGCAGCACCTTTATATGATGCCACAAGCAAGGGCTTCCATTCTTTCAGCAAATACCGAACATGCAAAACATGAGCCTACTTTAAAAGAATTACAAAGAATGTTTGCGTATTTACTGGTAATAAGATTTGCTGAAATTTTCTGTGTGCTACATTTAAAACTTTTATTGTTCCAGGAAAGTGAACGAAAAGCTTATAATCCTAGAAGTTTTTGTAAAGTTTATACAATGGATCATCAACCGTTAAACACGGCAGAACAAAAAGATATGGCAGAATTTTTTATCGATCTAGTCAGTAAATTAGAGGAAATGACCCCTACGTTAAAAAAGGTCATTAAAACACTCTTTTGTGGTGTTATTAGCAATAATGTTGTTTCTTTGGTAAGTCAATCTTTTAAAATATTGTGAATATTCTTGATTTAACTTGTTATTTTAGGACTGTGATCATGTTAGTCGTACCTTAGAGGAATTTTATACCGTTCGCTGCCAAGTAGCGGATATGCGAAATTTATACGAATCTTTAGATGAAGTTACTGTTAAAGATACATTAGAAGGAGATAATATGTATACCTGTTCGCAATGTGGTAAAAAAGTTAGAGCCGAAAAGCGGTAATTAACATTTTCTCTTTCATATAATTTGAGATTTAATTTTATAATTTTAGAGCTTGTTTTAAGAAATTACCCCAGATTTTATGTTTTAATACAATGAGATACACTTTTAATATGATAACAATGCTGAAAGAAAAAGTTAACACTCACTTTTCGTTCCCGTTGAGGTTAAATATGGCCGGCTATGTTGAAAAGCAGTTGATGCCTCAACAATGCCAGGGTAATTTATTTCAACTTTTGTTGTTAAGTTTTCTTTAACTTTTATTTACAGAAGAAAAAGAAAAATCTAGTGAACCTGAAGAAGTAATACAATACGAATATGATTTAATAGGAGTTACAGTCCACACAGGAACTGCCGATGGTGGTCATTATTATAGTTTCATTAAAGATAGAACTGCTGGAGCTCGAGACAAGTGGTTTCTTTTTAACGATGCAGAAGTTAAACCGTTCGACCCAAATCAAATTGCAGCCGAATGTTTTGGAGGAGAAATGACGGTTGGTTCTTAGACACTCAACAAACACCTTGAACTGGGTTTTCTTTCTTTTTAGAGTAAAACGTATGATAGTGTTACAGACAAATTTATGGACTTTAGTTTTGAAAAAACCAACAGTGCTTATATGCTCTTTTATGAGCGATGTCCACTGCCAGTTAATGTGGAAGGTGCCGAGTGTCCTTCTACAACATTGGACACTGATTTTAATGTTTCGCCTAATTCGCCGGTATCTAACATTACTTTCGAGCTTAGCAAAGAATTAGAAGATTGGATTTGGCAAGACAATATGCATTTTATTCAGGACAAAAATATTTTTGAACACACCTATTTTAAGTAAGTTACAAATCAATATTAGCATATAATTGTAGAATCTAGTAAGTTGAGTTGAAAATGAGGATTTTTTCAACCTTTAAAATGATGTATTGCAAGATAGGGGGGGGGGCGTGCTATTTAAAACTTCGAAATGGGCGTAGGTAGTAAGGAGGGGGTTATGCAAATAGTATTGGTTTTGGACGTGTTGCTTCTTTTTATCAAATTTACTCAAAAACCACGGATGTCAAAAACTAAAGCTATTTAGACTGGGCTACTGTTGAAACGAACACCTGGTGGATACATTTTTCAATCATTAAAAAAAAGATAACATTTTTGAAATAATTTATTTATCAGATTTTGTTTCATTTTTATTTTTCAGTTTTATATGGCAATTTTGTGGTTACATTCCTCAGACAATTATGCCCTTGCAGCCTGATATAACACAAAAAGCTGCGCAATTATCTACTTCCTTCTTTATTGAAACTTTTATTCATGCAAAAGAAAAGGTAATTATTGATTGTTGTGGTTTGATGGAAAATTTGCATATTACATTGCTTTTAGCCAACAATGGTGCAGTGGGTTGAGTTGGTGACTAAACAATTTAATGCTTGCCCAGAAGCATGTGTTTGGTTCCTAGAACACATGGTGGAAGATACTTGGTGGCCTATGCAAGTTCTTTTAAAGTGTCCTAATCAAATGGTTCGCCAAATGTTCCAGAGATTATGCATTCATGTTATACAAAGACTTAAGTACGTTTTTCATTTTGTATAAAAACATTGATTGGGTAATTTATGTTTTGTCATTTACTTCCAGATTTTTTTGACATATTTAAAGAATTGATAGTTTCCACCAATCTTGAAACCTTTTTACATGCAAATACAAAAGCAAAATTTGATTCTTCAACTTTAAGTTTCAAGATTGGAGGAAACTAGCACTGGTCAACATTAATTTTTTTTAATCCAATTATGTTTAGGCCGACACATTCTAGTCTCTACCTTACTGTTGATGATGAAGCAAAAAATGAAAATATTAGCGAATCAAGTAATAGTAGTGGTTGTAATGCAGTGGGAGTTAATCCTGAAAATGTGGGAAATGCATCATGTGTTACAAAATTTGTGAAAACGTTGTTGTCTTTGGTTTGTAATTGCTTTTTCAATTGTGACAAAATTACCATAACATTTTAAATTTAGATGGAGCATGGTGCTAAAGCTCATTTAAAACATTTAACTGAGTATTTTGGATTTTTATATGAATTTAGTAAAATGGGCGAAGAAGAATCAAAATTCCTTTTAACTGCTGGGGCGATAAGTACTATGGCTCATTTTTATTTGGGACATAAAGCTGTTGATTTTGTAAGTTTTATTGGATGTTTTAATGCCATTTAATCACGAATGTTTGCATACAGGTTGATGTAAGTGAAGGTGAAGAAGAGGAAGAAATTGTAGCATTACCTACAGAAAAATACAAACCTGCATCACTAGACAAAATGGTTACATTAATTGCAAGTTTGGTCGAAAAAAGCAGGGACAGTAATTTAAAGCTTTTACTCAGCACCAAGGATTATAATTCCATTGCTGGAGGAAAAGTATGTAATTGTGTTATGTTATTATTTTCTCATTATTATTCGAATTCTTGGGTAAAACCTCATTAGTTCAAATTTTAGTATAGAAAAGTCAAGATGGAGAATATTGTCCTTATATTTTTACTGTATTTATTTTCAAGTTATCCGATTTTACTAGAAACCATTCCATTTGTTTGATGTACATATATAAATTTTTTAATTAAATTAAAGTAAAATGCTTATCACCAAAGAATCCAAATCATTTCGCTTTTAGTTTTTGCCAATTTTTCTGTTTGATATTAAATTTTTTTTGTTTTTGTTTTCAATTAGGTATATGTTTTAATGTCTTTAATTTTTGTATGTTACTTTTCATAAATTTACCAGTTAAATTATTTTTTTTTTAAAGCAGTATTGACTATTATTATTGAGTATCTGCTCATATTTATTAATGATTTCCTAATTTATTGATTTAACAATGGAACTAAATATCTACTTTTTATGTTTTAAATTTTCTACTACTTGTTTTTCTGTTTTTATTTTGTTTTTAACAGTTTATGGTGGGTTTATGCAATAAATTTAATATAATTCAATATATACATTTAATTTACTTGAACATTTATAAAAGTTCAGTATGCTATAAGTCAAGAGTGTCAAAATCATTTCAGCCGCGGGCCGTTTCCCTGCGAACATATATTTCTCGGGCCGCGCGAATGACTTGCTAACCCATCTCCATTTTTTAACTATATATCTATCCTAGTTAGCCCAAGGAATCATTGCAGGGCGGAGCCAAAATCTTGCACAGTAGATGACATGTGACACTCAATTCCACCTATGAACACCAACATAAACTCTTTTTTGTTTCTGCACATTAGCTCCGGCCTTCCATAATTCCTAGGGCTAAATATAGAAGAACAAAGAAAACAAAAGCAAAACAAAACACAAAGAAAAAATAAAACAAAGTAAATCAAAACAAAAGCAAAAACAAAACATCACATGACATTTTTTTGACACGCTTAGAAAAACCAAAACAAGCAAAACACAACACAAAAAAATCAAAAGCAAAAAAAAAAGCATTTTTTAAGACACTCAACGCACTCTGATCGTTGATCATAACAACTTAAAATAACCCCCCCCCCTCAGGATCGAGTTGCACACTAAGTAAGTTTTGGCTGACATATATAAAAAGCCAGGACCACCTGTATTAATCTGTCTGACAATCTAATTGCTCCAACTTTATTTGCGTTAATCCGATGATCATCCACCCAGAAAATTAAGTATCATCATAGTTTTTGAACGTAAGGACGCTTGAACGCAAATAAGTAAAATTATCAGTATTAGGGAACTATTCTTTTTAATTAAGCTTCTTAAAAGAGAGATTCACCAGTTAAGCTTAGGTTAGTATTAGGAAACGATACTTTTTTAATAATTTAAACTGGCTAACTACCCGTCCATGGACGGGCTTTCCATCTAGTAATTAATAAATAATTAAAAAAGAAATTTCCTTCCACTTCTCTTCCATTTTTCTCTAATTTTGTAAATTGAAAAATTAATCACGAACATTGTTCTGTTTTTTTTATTATTATGTTATTAAAAAGTAAATCCATCAATTTTTAAAGCAAAAGTTTGAATTATGAGAATTATGAATTTTTTTATTATGTTATTAAAAAGTAAATCCATCAATTTTTAAAGCAAAAGCATTGAATTATGAGAATTATGAATCTTTTTTATTATTATGTAAATCCATCAATTTTTAAAGCAAAAGCATTGAATTATGAGAATTATGAATTATTTTATTATTATGTTATTAAAAAGTAAATCCATCAATTTTTAAAGCAAAAGCATTGAATTATGAGAATTATGAATCTTTTTTATTATTATGTTATTAAAAAGTAAATCCATCAATTTTTAAAGCAAAAGCATTGAATTGCTGCTATGGATGCAATGCAAATTTGGTACCGCCTTTATAGAATGAGAAAATTAAAAATGGTTAGTGCGATTTACAAAGCAAAATCTTCTTGTTAGAAAGATGAAAATGGCATATTTGAAAAGAACAGCATTAGATAAGGTTACATACGACAAAAAATCTTAGATTTTATAAATTAAAAAAAAAATAACAGCTATTCAAAGTTAAATAAGCTTTTTTTTTGGGATTATTATTTATTCTTCACTAAAATTTTCAGCCGTCCTCCTTTGGAGCCAAGAATAGTTGGTCACCTTACAATAGAGAAATCTTTCACTGTCAGCCTACAACATGGCCTACAATGATTTAAAGCAAACATTCATTATAAACAATAATTTATTATTAGTTTCTTTATTAGAAAAATAGGTTCCAAGAAATTATTAATTTCCCTCAACTTTGAGTTTTATTTTGTCCTGGAAAAAGAATATTGAAAAAGGTGGATTTGGTAATTTTTGCTAAGGGAAAATAAAGCTTTTTATAAAAATTTATTTAGAATCCTTAAATAAAGCGAATCCAGTAATTAAAAACATTAAAAATTATGTTACAGTAGAACGGAGGGGGAGTTGTTATTATTTTTAGGAGAGGATCAGTTTTGTCTCATAATTTACATAACGTGGGAAAGGCTAAAAATGTATCACATACTTTTGGAACATCCCGGTTTTTATAAGGGTTAATGAATTAAAAGCATTGTTGAGCTGATCCATCTCATAGCACAGTTTTTACAAGAAAATTTAATAATATACTATGTGGTTTCAAATTTCTTGTAAAAGAAAATAAAATTTTTGCAGGGTTTTCCATTTTTGTATCAACAAATTAAAGATAATATTAATTTACAACAAACAAAAAATTTAATTCATTCATTATGTCGTGGTAACGAAAGGTTGGCCACTCAAGTTATTGGAATGATATCGCAAGCAATTAGTCGGCATTCAGAGGTATTTATTTGGTCAACGGTTAAAATACAATTATTTTGTGATTCATTTTTTAGTCTTGCCAACCGTTTTTCAAATTGTTCACATTGTTGACGGAATGTGGTAGTCAAGGAAGTGGCGGTCCTTCGGGATTACCTTGTTTTACTCAATTGGTGCTACAAAGAGTGTGGGAAGCTGCAGAATGTTGTCCATATACTGCTTTAGATTGGCTATCTCTTCAAGTAACTAGAAGTCGAATTATTCATCAGTGGGTACTTTCCTGTATGGATTCTTGGCTGGAACACTTTTTAATCTCTCATGCAAACCAAAGGGTCCGTAATGGTAAAATTGTTAATAATTTTATTTAAGTCAAAAACTAGTTTTGGTCTTTTTTAAGCTGCTGGATATCTTTTAGTTTCTTTAGTTCCAAGTACACAATTTAGGCAAGGATTTCGAGCATCACATAGACTGCACAGAGAGCCTCATCTATCGAGTGATGCACAAGCAATTTTGCATCAAATTTATACCGCATTGTTACGATTATTATCAACTGCTAAACATTACACAGATATAGGACAACATGGAACTATGAAACTCAATACTTATTTTGCACTCTTAATGTATTGTTGTGTATCACGTTCCGAAAAGCTAATGGTTCGTTATTTTGTTGTAATTTTCCCACAAAAATGATTATTTGTTTTACTTCTTATAGTTTGGTCAATATTTATTACAACTATGGCATTTATTTCATCCGAAACTATCTGAACCGTCAATTCCTGCACATCACAACAAACAAGCTTTACTTGCATTTTGGAATCACGTGTGCACAGATTGTCCAGAAAACGTACAATTGATGCTTCAAAACGGTCACATTACAAAAAATATTGCATTTAATTATATTTTGTAAGTTTAAATTTTGTGCAGTTAATTTTGTGCTAATCTTATTTTTTATAGAGCCGATCACGATGATCAAGAAATTGTTTTATTTAATCGAGCCATGCTACCTGCATATTATGGTCTACTTAGAATGATGTGTCAACAGTCAAGAACTTTCACCCGACATTTAGCACAACATCAAAATTTACAGTGGGCTTTCAAAAATATTACTCCTCATCCGACTCAATATCCAATTGTATGTTTTTTTAACCATAGTTAACATTTTAGTGAGAGGTTTTGATTGCAGGCAGTAGAAGAATTATTTAAATTGATGCAGTTATTTGTTACAAAACATCCAGATGCAACCGAAGTGGAACAGAGAGAAATTTGTAGTTTTAGAAGATCCACTTTAACTGCATACTTGCAGGTAATGCAATATTGAATTAGTTTGTTGAATTCAAGACTAACAAATGTTTTATTTTTATAGTGCTTAGATGGTCGTACAAGTTGGGGTACTTTAATATCAGCTTTCCGAATTTTAGTAGACTGCAATGACGATAGATTGTATATTGTATACAACGGCGGTTTGCAGATAGTTTTTGAGGTTTGTATTGTAGTAATGTCTCCTAGTTATCCCTAGAAAGTCCTAAAATTATCCTACATTTTTTGAAGACATTTTAAGTGATTAGGGACATACATCTTTGGTGTCAGGTATAAAGGATGAAGGTCGTTGACGTTGATATTTTTATGTCATACATATACCTTGATTTTTCCTTAGTAACTGTGCAGAAACGAATATTCGTTCTTTCGGGTCTATGTTGGTGTCAATTGGTGGAATTGGGTGTCACGTGTTCTCCCTCCACATCTACTGCGCAGCACTTTGGCTTCTCCTAGTCACTAAGGAAAACTCAAGCTCAGAGCCGTCCTTAGCAAATGTGAGGCCTGGAGCAAAACATTTTTGCGAGGCCTTTTTTAAAAATGATTACTGGGGAGTATGGAGTACCCCCCAGCAAAGGGGGGGTTCGGGGGGTCCCCCCCCCCGTAAATTTTTGCAAAATTATACTTGAAAAGTTGTCATTTTAAGCAATTTGACGAAGAAAAAGTTAAATCTCTTACACTCTCAAATGGGGGGTTTAAGGCTCGGGCTCCGACACCCCGCCGCCGCCATCAAATTATGTTTTGCATTCAACCAAAACTTTTACTTATGATTTAGCGAGAGTAAGGCCTCGCGGCGCGAGGCCTTCCTCAGCGCGAGGCCTGGAGCGGCCGCTCCACCCTAAGGACGGCTCTGCTCAAGCTCTACTTATGATAGATATCAATATAAAATTTCAATCATCAGAGAAACTTGGCGTTTTAAAACATAGTTCAGGCAAGCCAAAAAAAGTGGTTTGAGCTTGCAAAACATCTGGACAAGTTAAAATTTGGTAGATTTGATTGACCATATATAAACCCCCTAAACTTCCCTATGCTGTTCTCAATTGGAGATTGATCTCCCTTAACGCGGTTTTTCGTAAATAACTCGCTTAATTTTACTACTGTAGAATATTATCATTAGACCAAAATTAAAGAGCATACAGTAGCGAGCATAGAAATCGCACCACGTAAAAAATATGATTTTTCGCAGTTATTTAAAAAACTAATTTATAAAGCTAACTTTGAAATAGTAACTAGCTTAAGATGCGTTAAAAATTATAATTTCACTGTAAACAAAAACATCCAAATATTTAATCTATTAGTCTCTCCTCGAAAGAAATACCATAAATAGTTAAAAATGCTAGTGGTGCAGTTTCTATGCTCGCTACTGTATAATTCTGTATAAAATAGATCATTTAAAATTTTGTCGACATTGTACTGGAGCCCTGGAACGTCACCAGTCCCGAATTTCATGGAGAAACCTTTAAAGTCCCATGATTTGAATTCTTGCAATGTCATATTTTTTATCATCTTAAAATAATGAATCTTTTACCTATAATTAAATTACTCAAAAACGGTTTGACTATTCTAAGGAAATTAATTAAAAATTTGAAGAAAACAAATGCATCTAATTTAAGAAAAGTCTTTATATTTAATTGTTAATTTTTCTTTCTTTCAGTGCTAATATAACTTTTATTCAACCTTTTGTTTTCTTAGAATCATCTTCAAGTTAGCTTTTGATCTTTGATGTTTAAAACTAATGGTTTTTTTTACCAATCTATACATTTTCTACATCTGAAGTTAATCTAATGTATACAGACAAAAAATCGGACAAGAACTGTCACCTATGAAAATTAGGAAATCACTGTATTAGCTGCATAGTACACAATCCACAAGTAAGTTCTTGTGAAATTTTACATGATTCTGGAATATCAAATAGTGAATTATTATTATATTTATCATCATAAATTTGATGGGGTCATATTAAATAATTATGCTTGTACCAACTAAATTCAACCCTGAGACAAATTGAACAACTTATGGCTATACTTATTTTCGATACTTTGCTTGATCTCGTACTTGGGTCCGTTCTCTCTTTCTCCATTGGTTTTACAATCGTCTATTTCATTTTTAGCCGTGCTCAAGCACAATTCAAGTCTGAGTATCGATTATGGATAAGGACATTTGTGGTGACTTTAAGATTAGAACTTAGTTGCTACAACTCGCTTTAGGGTATACTTTTAGAGAAGGTAAAGTAAGGAAAATTAAGTCAATCTAATATTTTTTAATTCAAAACTGCTACTACCTCGATGGTTAAAAAAATTAATACATTGATCACAACGTATTTTTTATGAAGATAAATTATGGAAATTGTGAATTAATTACAAAAATTATTTTTGTATTATTTTTGTAATTATTTACCACTAATGTTTCAATTTGATACTGGATTTTTATGAAAAAATTACAACTTCTGACTTAAGTCCTTCATACCACACACTAAGACACCCTGGTGAGTCCCTCACCTTCCACAACCTAATTTCTTTTTATTTAATCAGGTTTTATGTTAAATTATTGATAAAATTAAAAAAATAAAACTTATATTGAATTAGATGAATGTGGTGAAATAATCGTGAAATAATAAATTATACAAACGTTTTTTAAAAATTGTACAATTATTGTACAAATGTAAATTATTTTAAAACAAGAAGGTGGGAGAATTAAGCTATAAAAAATTATAATCTGGAAATAGAGTACGCTCAGCCTAACTTGGAAGGGTTGTGGTTAATTATTGCGCAGTAGAGGTGGACTCACAACCCTTCCAATTTAGGGTGAGCGTAGTCTACCTAAAATTTCACTAGAAAATCTTACAGATGTTTCAAAAATATCCAAAAATCCTAAACAAAATAATTCATTGCTTTCTGGGAGACCTGAATGATTATAAAATTTAATGTATAAATAATAATTTTTTTCAGTCATTCCAAAACTTACATGTAATGCTGCACGAAGCAACGGCATGTCACGTATCTGGAGATTTGATCGAAATTTTGTCCATTTTATTAGACTTGTTAAGATGTGTTCGAATATATCGCGATACGAAGGACTCACGAGGTATTTTGTACGCCTGCAAAGATTGGGTTGAAGTAGCACGCAAATTAGCATCTTTGCTCAATACCTATAATCCACCTGAAATGCGAATGTTGTGTATAGGTAAGACTACGGTGAAGTTTTGACGTCCTTCCTAAATTTTATGTTTTAGAAATTCTGAAAGAATTTATTTTGATAATGCCGGCTGACGTCATGACAGTTTTGGTACCGTTGCTCTCTCATTGTCATTCGGCATTTCAAGACAGTCAGGATGTTGCTGTACCATTAGGTCCGTATTTTCCTAGGAGAGGTCATCCACTACCACCTTCTGCAGGGAAAGGAATTGCACGACCACTTAGGCCTATGGTTCAAATGACTGTGCCTCACAATCAGTTAGAGTGTAGTAGGGTAAGAAATATAAATGAAAATTTTGAATTATTTTTAACCGAGTTCTTGTAGGGTATCGATCCGGAATACGACGAGGCATTGGATAAGTTCTTCAGGCCTTATCACGAATTCATCGACATGTTGTGTCGACTGGCAGTAAATTCAGAAACACTTTCGGAGATGGTCGTTACCCTTAGTGCTTTAGTAGGTTTCGAAGGCGTTCCATTACATTCCACATTCTTCCCCAAATTTTGGTTAGATGTCCTAAGAATCCAGGTAGAATTTCAATGTTGAAATTACACTTTACTAATTTACCTTTTCATTTCAGCAAGTTGATCGTAAATACGCAAATATGCTGACTTCGTCTAATTATTTTGTCGACTACATTGATGCAGTGTTATTAGATGAGCGTTCTTCTCTTACGGTCGATGTGATATATCAATTTTTAACAACGTTTTTCCCCAAGGTTGAAATTTTTTAAAACTTGTTGTGCAAATTTTAACGAGAATTGTGTTCATTTCAGGTTTCTGCTCACGTACTTTCTGAACAAACTTTAAATATGATTGAAAATACGGTGGTAGGTTTAAATGAACAAGTGAATTCTGTTGATCTCAAAAAGACGGCTAGACGTTTGGCAGGTGATTTGCGTGCGTTAGTTTTAGTTTACAATAGTCCCGAAGCATCACCACCAGTATTACTTAGTCCAACACTTCAGAAGCTTAAAGTGAGGGTGCAAAGCGAGATTACTCTAATACAGCCACCAACGCAAGGTACAGTCCATTTTATTTAAACATTTTTCCTTTTTACTAATTTTTCATACCTACTTACTTTAATATTTTCTTCTTCAATTTTCATTTTGTAACTATCACATATGTTTACGTTGAGATTATATGATTTTTTGATATTGTAGAAGTATGGACTTAGAAAGTTGAAGGATTTAGAAGGTTGTCCATGCTTCTATAATAGTATCAAAAATCATATAATCTGTACTGAAAAGTATTTATCATATGACAAGTCAGATGAAAAATCAGATAGTGTGAACCGGCTGTTAGGGTTTTTCTTTATCGAGATTTTGGGGAGTTAGGATTGTGATTTTTGTTGATTTCATACTCGATTCTTCTTCACTATATAACTAAAATCAATATTTATATAAATGGCAATTTAAATAAAGCCTAGTTACTTCCCGCTGTAATTCTCTACTGCTTCTCAAAATCTTTGATTTAATATAATTTTAAGAAAAAATACCTCAGCTTTGAGATCTTTGTTTGGAAGTACTGAAAGAAAAAATGGGTTGTGATTATGTCAGGTGTGCATTATTTTATTGGGAGGGCTGCAAGATAAAAATGATAAATGAGGGCGAGACCTCATTGAGCCAACACGAACCACTGAGCGATATCAACTAAAAAGCCAATCATTTGTTTTTGTTAACTATAGGTTTGTTCGTTTGTATGAACTAACTTGCTCGGTTCAAGTTAGTGCAAATGAACTGTGTTCGATTGGCTGCTCAGTTCATGACCGAACATGAACTTCTTGCTCGACCTTCATAGGAGGAGTAGGCAGTGCAAGTTAGAACACTATCTAACTTTTGTGGTGGAAGTATTTTGATCTCGAAAGATAACCCAGTTCAAGTTAGTTCATACAAACGAACAAACCTAATGTGTTAATTTCATCATTCATACAGAGCTGTTAAAAATCTTCGAACATGAAGTATTTTCATATTTTAAGAGTTTTAGATTGGGCAATTAAACAAAATATTTTGTAGGAACATTGTTTATTTAACAAATTGCGTGCCACAACATATTCGGTACAAAATCCTAGTTGGCCATGACAAAATATGCACAATATCCTTAAATGCCGCTGCTTAATAACCGCTATATAAATTCCATTAGGCGTCATTCATATAATATGAATGCTGGTGTGTTTCAAGAAATTTATCTGTCATTCATATTATATGAATTCATATTATATGAATGACAACGCCGTTCTCGAAACAACGCTGTCTTTCATATGTGTATGACTTGGCACGGAAATGTGTTAAAAAGCAAATAATTTGATATTTATCAAAAATAATTAATATTTGGTATGACTTCCACAAAATTTGATTGTCGAATTAATTCTATCTAACATAAAATAAGTTTTATATCACTTTAGCATTGCTTTTTCTACTTGTACCAGTACCTTTCATAAGTTTTCTGCATTAGAGGGACGTCTCTCGGTCATCATTCAATCAAGGTGTTCCCACAAATGTTCTACTAAATTTGCTGCAGCACGAATTGTTTTGCAATAAGTTTGAATCTAGAAGAAATTCCATGCATATTAATAATTTATAAATAACGTTTTACCTTTAATTTTTTATCTATTCGTACAAGATTTCTCACTCCTGTCGTAGAAAAACATCTCCAAACCATTGCAGAACCTTCACCGTGTGGTTATTCCACCATTCAATTTCTCTGTTTTTCTTATGAATTTCTGCCACTGTAATACCTTGCTGATAATAATTAATGATTTTAATGTATCCATAAGGTCTATTTTAGGAATTTTTAACAGTTTTTTCAAAATTAATAATTATACTTAATAATAATTAGTGCTTACTTACATATTGCAACAAAAGGCATTTATTTACTAACTAAATTAAACAATGTATATAACAAATTATATTTTTTATTATAAAGTCGTTTGTTCAAAATGATAAAAAATGAATGTTCCAAGAATTTTAAGAGCACTGTAATCCTTTGATTTTTACAAAACATTTTTCCGAACCACACAATATCATTCACTTACCTGACTATTATAAGAACTAATTTTTTAATTGTAGAAGAGAAAAAATGTGATACAGTAACAAAAATGGATGTTGCCAAAAGTAATAGTGATAGTGTAGCTAGTACGTCGAAGGCGAGTGAAGATTTGCCGGAAACGAACACAGTGGACAAACCACAAACGTCTTCAAATGCGGAAGATAAAAATGAAAGTGACTCGGAAACTCAACAAACAACTAGCAGTGATGATAGTGTAGAGGAAAAGAAGCCACAAGTAATTAGTTATTTAGATAATTTAAAGTTATTAAGTTGTGCGATCGATGAGCTTTTAACGATAATTGAAAAAAAAGTTAATTAAATTAAATTGTGTAATTTAATATTTATTTACAAAAGACCAATTTTTATTATCTATGCATTCTTCTTATTGTAAATATTCGGTTTGTGATCTTATAGCTGCAACATTTAAAGGTAGTCAGCATTGTTTCGAATGTTAAACATCGTTTTGGATAGTGGATTAAAATATCATTTAATAATTAAGTTATATTTTCTATATTCTATTACTTTAGTTGCTGGTACTGATTGATACGTTGCGGAAACAGGGTTTTGCTATTGTAATTTCTTTTATCGATGTATTACATTTCTAATCGAAATATTTACATTTATATGTGTGTATGTGTATTTCTGTTATGCATACATATATGTAATATATAAATAAATTTATATTTAGTCATTATTAGTTGATAAGCAAAGTTTTCTATTGTATTAAATGTTTCCCGGAAATGAACAAAAATTCCGTAGTGTGATTAACATAATTGATTTCTTAAAGACTGTTAATAAACTTTCTTTTATATTATGATGAATGTATTTAAATCAATATACCTAATATTACTTAATTTATTTTAATAAAATTTTATATGATTTTTTTATTAAAAATAATTAACATTTTCTCGTCACAAACATAGCGTGTATTTATTGTATTTTTTCATAGGTACTTTTTTTTATTATTTTTGAAGAGAAACAGATTATTATACTTACCTATTATGATTTTGTATTTTATTTTAGTTTTGACTGATTCCAAATTATTTTTCCTCTTCGTTGATTAAACCTGGCAAAGAAATGTGTGAAATTTAATATAATATCTTTTCAGATTTACTAAGTTCATCATAAATATAAAAAACCAGCACGCTTCTCCTCCAGCGTGTGTCATTTTTTTGTAGGACATGCATCAAACAAAACAGACTACAACAAAACATAACAGATCAGAACAAAGCAAAACAATAAGACAAAACCAAATAACAACAAAATCCAAAACATACCATCACAATAATAAAAGGCCAGCATGGTGCTGCTCTAGCATGTCATTTTTTTAGGACTCTCAACGCACTCTGATTGGTTGTTCCAACTTAAAATAACCTCACCTGGGATCAACTTGTACACCAAGTAAGTTTCGACTGGCATAGATATAAAATGCCAGGACGCTGACCCACCTGTATTAATCTGTTCAACAACCTAAATGGTCCAACTTTTTACCAACTTAAAATCACCTCCCCCTGGGGTTGAGTTATATACCAAGTAAGTTTCAACTGCCATATATTGTATTAGTTTTAGATCATGAAAGGCAAAAAGAAAAAGGGTTTGATAATTATGTCAAATTTAAATAGCAATTGTAAAAATGTATGTGATTTACAAAAATCGTGGGAGGTTTTCCTGTGAGTTGACAGAAAGGAGGCATATGTTGAATAATTTAATATTGCGAAGATCTTGCAAAGTTTAGTGGTTTGCGAGTTTGATTGTAAGTGAAAGGCCGGGCGATAACGGCCATTTAGATAATAAAAATTGGAGCGATGTATTTTAATTTAAAAAAGTGAAAATAAAATGATTGAGCTAGCAGATATACAATAGTAGGGAAACTCCCATGGATTTCCCTATTTCTTCATAAGAAGTAGATTATTTTTTGGAATTTTTATGGAAAATTTTGGAGTTGCATTATTAGACTTCATGGATAAAAATTTTGAATGAAACTTTCCGACGGAATTTCACGAATTGGATACCTACCCAAGTAAGAAATACAATTAATTAAGAGGGCTGTATACCTAACTTTTAACGAATATCCATATAGCTCTTTTATTAATGTATGGAATTTAATGCGGTTTGAAGTAAATGATCAAAAAAAGAATCTAGTTTCACGGAAAGTCATTAAGAACTTAAAAAAAAAGATTGTAATTTTTATTATAATAATTTATCACTCCACTGACCTGCAAGTGACTTTCCATGAATATACAAATTATTTCAATTATACTATTTTTAAAATATCTATGTATTTAAGACAAAAACCCTTATATATTTGCTTTTTAAGAAAGTGCATTTAAATCGTAAAATTTGGTTTACACCCATAACATTGCCGGATTAACGGATTATTTAATTCAATTATGAGTGTAGTCTCCAAATAGTTTGTATATTCATGTAAACCAAATTTTACGATTTAAATGCACTTTCTTAAAAAGCAAATATATAAGGGTTTTGTCTTATATACATAGATATTTTAAAAATAGTTTTAATTTAAATAGTTTGTATATTCATGGAAAGTCACTTGCAGGTCACTGGAGTGATTAATTATTATAATAAAAAATGAAAATTTTTTTTTTTAACTTCTTAATGACTTTCCGTGAAACTAGATTTTTTTTCTAATCGTTTACTTCAAACCGCATTAAATTCCATACATTAATAAAAGAGCTATATGGATATTCGTTAAAAGTTAGGTATACAGCCCTCTTAAGTTATTTGATCAACTATTATTTGGAGGGTTCTGAAGCCAATCAGTGTAAGTCATTAACTAACAAGGGGTCACTACAGTGAGTATGTCGCCAATCGAGATCCCAATTTTTTTGGTGATTCTAGTTGCTAAAAAAATTATCACTTTTTCGAATTTTAGTCGATTGGCTATTGGTTCTTGAGTTATGAATTTTTAAAAATACTATGGTGAGTTAACTGCTATTATTACAAAAAAACCGTGGTGGTTTAGCGGTTAATAATTTGTAATGGTAATTCGTAGGTCATTAATTTTTTAATTCCGATAATAAATTACATAATTTAAAGGAAAAAAATTTGCCCGGACTGGGATTAGAACCCAGCACCTACGCGTTACAACGTCCATAATGCTAATAGTACAGGAGGCAACGACAGTCGAAATGTCATTATTCGTACAAAGCCTATTCTTTCAGATATTGTTGTTTTGATATCGTAAGTAAAGAAAACGGCAGTCTACCACCTTAGAACGGCGGCAAATTTTAGAAAAATGGCTTTAAGAGCGCGCTGCAAATTTTGATGCAAAAACATGTTTCAACAGATGGCGTACCCTAAAATATTAATATTTTATAGTTATCTTTTCAGCAAAACAGAATTCTAATAATTTATAAAAGTCATATGAATAAACGATAACTAAGCTAGGCAATAAGGAAGTTTGAGCTTCCAATGTTGAATATTTACAAGTATATTCCAAAAAGATATGCACATGTGAAAATATTGAATATATTTAAAAATATTTATCTTTGAAAGTTCACACTTCCTTATTGTCTAACTTAGTTATCGTTTATTCATAGGACTTTTATAAATTATTAGAATTCTGTTTTGGTGAAAAGATAACTATAAAAGATTAATATTTTAGGGCACGCCATCTGTCGAAACATGTTTTTGCATCAAAATTTGCAGCGCGCTCTTAAAGCTGAAATTCAATAATTAAAGTGTATTACTACTAGCAGTGATTAACAATAACCTCTGTGGTTCAGTGGTAGAGTGCTTGGGTTATGGATCTGTAGATGTCGGTTTGAATTCAGCATGCTGTCAATTTTTTTTTCAAACATTCTTTTTAACGATGAAATTTATTATCGAAATTATAAAATATTGTATTTTAAAATTTTTTAAGAAAAGAAATTGTGATTATATCTCTTTGTTTTAATCAATGATTAGATAGTGTAAATCAGGAAACTATAGCTAATTTCGCTATAAATCGTTCTGAATGATTGTTAAATTAAAATCTACAAAGCTGCTTTTTTGTCTACAAGTATAGTTTACATGAAATATTGTATAAATAGACGTCGTCTACTTTTGATACAAGGTGGCTAAGTTTTGGTAGACGACGTATATTTAACAATATTTCATGTAAACTACTTGTAGACAAAAAAGCAGCTTTGTAGATTTTAATTTAACAATCATTCAGAACGATTTATAGCGAAATTAGCTATAGTTTCCTGATTTACACTACCTAATCATTGATTAAAACAAAGAGATATAATTATAATTTATTTTCTTAAAAAATTTTATAATTTCGATAATAAATTTCATCGTTAAAAGAATATGTTTGAAAAAAAAATTGACAGCATGCTGAATTCGAACCGACATCTACAAATCCATAACCCAAGCACTCTACCACTGAACCACAGAGGTTATTGTTAATCACTAGTAGTAATACACTTTAAGTATTGAGATACAGCTTTAAAGCCGTTTTTCTAAAATTCGCCGCCGTTCTAAGGTGGTAGACTGCCGTTTTCATTATTTACACTATATAATCTTTGATTAAAATAAATATTAGCTTTGTACAAATGGGTGCACTTTTTGTGTCGTTGCCTCCTGTACTATAAGCTTATGTTAAAATCTGCCCTTTCAAAAATTCATAACTCAAGAACTAAGAGGCAATCGACTAAAATTCGAAAAAGTGATAATTTTTTTAGCTACTAGAATCACCAAAAAAATTGGGATCTCGATTGGCGACATACTCACTGTAGTGACCCCTTGTAAGTTAAATGACTAAATGAGATAATTGGATATTTTCAAATTGTTGCACATGAAAAAAACTACTTCTTATATCGGTTTAATATACAAACTTTTTATTGGAAACAAATACTTAAACACAGTAACTTTAATTGAAATTGAATTAAAATCACAAAATTTTTTGATAGGTATCAATAGGTAGGGGAATGTCGGGAGGTTTGGGTCGATGCCAAAATTACATTCCCAAAGCGTTTAACGTACGCATAACTACCTCCACCAAGGTCCCATAAGGTATCGAAACTCTTTCCCATTGTTATCGCAGCGTGACTGTAAATATTAATTGTTTTATCGAATAAAACGGCTTTTTGCCACAGAAAAAAAATTGTGCTAAACGTAAGTAAAATTGTGCATACTCCAGGTAAAATTTGGGTTGAAATAGGTTACAAGTAAAACATTGTGTTTCAAGCAGGTAAACTTTTGGGTCAACCTATCTATACCTGCATACAACCCAAATTATGCCTTCTTATGGTAAAACCTTTTTACTAGTCCACAACACAATTTTGTGTTTTGTATAAGAAAATTTATTAAAATAAAATTTTTAATATAATATAAATAAATTATTATTAGAAATATCTGTATTCACAGATCTTAATTTATTATTATACTTTCATTTTTAAATTGCGATAAATTTTAATTGCAGTAGGGGAACACACTTGACAAATTTTACTTACCTTTTTTTTGATTTTGAAGATTTGAACCTGTAACCTCTGGATCTATAGGCGTACGCTGTACTCACTGGTCTACGAAGGGAATTATAATAATAAGCTTAAGTTATACTTATGCTTGGAGAATTAATTTTAAATTTAATAAATAAAATATATCGAGTTAACAAAAATGAAATAATTCAAAAATAATAAAATTTAATCAATGTTATTCTTACTGATAGTTAAAATTCTAATATTTGTGCGCTTATTCAAGTTTTTCTATATTTATAATTTTACAATATCAGATTATCACACTTCTTTAGATTTCTGTTTTATAACATTTAATTCTTTACATTAAAATTGTTTTAATTTTAAAATTTTAATATAAAGTTAACAAAACGTTAAGCAAACGTTAAAATATTACATTACGTAAACGATTAAAATAAAATTTAAATATTTACCGTAACAATTACCCTAACTTATAGTTTTAAACACGTGGGTTATAATTTTATTTTAAAAATTTAAACTTAATAATTATTAATAATTCTGTTTGCTGAAAGTTCAAAATTTAAAATTAAAGAATTTTTCTGTAATCAGAATTAAATGTTAAAAGAACAATCTAAAGAAGTGTGATAATCGTATTTAATTTATTTTAAAATTATTAACTTATAAAAAACTTAAGTAAAATTTAAAAACATTAAAATTTTAACCCTAATTAAAGAACAACATGCAAGTCATTTTATTTAGAAACAGTTTTAACCTTTTGTCACAAGAAAACCAGAAAATATGAAATAATGTCAAATACGGGGGGGGGGGATCTAACAACGTGGTGTTTTTTAAAAAAGTTGAAAAATATAGTGAAATTATTATAGAATTTAAAAAATAAATACGATACAACGAAAAGTAATAAGATAATTTTGTAAATTATTCAATAATTTTACTATATTTTTCACCTTTTTTAAAAAACAACACGTTGTTTGACCCCCCCCCCCCCACGTATTTGAAATTTTCATATTTTCCAATATTTTCTGGTTCTATCTTGTGATAAAAGGTTCTAAATAAAATTTCTTGTATGTTGTCTTTACTTACGGTTAAAATTTTTATGTTTTAACGTTTACTTAAGCTTTTGTTGAATTTATAATTTTACAGTAAATTAATACGATTATCACACTTCTTTAGATTAAATTTTTAACATTTAATTCTAATTATTGCAGTAGATTCTTTAATCTTAAAATGTTCGTTAATTTTAAGGAGAATTATTAATAATAATTATTAAGTTTAAATTTTTAAAATAAAATTATTATCCACGTGTTAAAACTATAAATAACGGTAAATATTTAAATTATATTTTAATCGTTTGCATAATTACGGATTAAATGTATTGAAGTGTGCAAAAGGTCGGTGGATTTAGCCTGTTGAATTTTGCTTTAAATTAATTGTGTCGAATTGAAGACATCAAAGCTGGATGCAAGTTGACGACACAAAAGAGATATTTTGTAACCCATGACACATAAAACAAACAAACTTGATTTTTTGTATTTGTAACTTGGTGCGAATTTGTGTTTTGTTCTGAAAAGTGAATTTTTGAATTAAGGCGGCAAAAAGTTTGTGCATACTAACATTTGTTGTTGCTATATTTTATTGTTATTTGGATGGTAATAGCGACTTTTGAGCAAGAATTGCGGCGAGCTGGTTGTCTTGTGCCGAGAGTGAAGAGAGACGTTTGTAAATTGCGAACATCTTCGCGATTTTACAAAGAAAACCTTCCTGCAAGCTTTTGTTACCACAAAAGCGATTATATTGGCGATTAATAGAACAAGTGAGTTTGTTGAATATTTTACTGTGTAAAACTGAGGTTTTTACACTATTTTGTGAATCGAACACGTTTTTCGATTTGGTTATAAAATTCACGTTTTGGATGCCATCGCGTCTAAAATATCCTGAAAATTGATTATTTCATGAATGCTGCGTTAGATAAATCAAGATTTATCCTATTTACCGATTTTGATGCTTAAGAAATTGGATGAGTTAAGAATTGAATCTTTATTGAAATATTTGTTATGTTGCGTTAATATTTTGTTTATTTTGCTTCGTGATAGTGTTGCTTATTAATATTATTTTATGTTATTTTAGTTTATGTTCATTAAAAAACAATTCTTTTAGTTTAAATGACTATATACCCATACATCCCTATTACCTACCCAAACCTCCCCACATGCGGGATAAATGGGTCAAATTTTCTCTGCTACTACAATTTAAAAAAACTTGTGTCAAAATTAAAGTGATCCATTCTACATTATTTACATAGCTTGTGCAATACCTGTTCTATGCAATGGTATATTTAATAAGGTTCGTCAATTATGTTTCAGAAATTAAATAAAATGTATTTATTAAAAATTGACCCAAACATCCCGACTCTCCCCTAAGTCATGTTTAATAAAAATTTGACTTACAGTGATTGGCTTCTGAACCCTCCATTTAAGCTATTTTGAATTTTGTCACAAATGTTTGATTTAAAAAAGAGAGTTAATGATCATTAATTTTCATTGTGTCGAAGATATTAATTAAAATTAACAATTGAAAAGGTTTTTGAATTCATAAAATTTGAGTCTGCCATTCCCTGACAAATGAATTGAAATGAAACGAGGTGACCCCTCGCAAAACATCTCCGTCAACCAACTGCCACAATGTCATAGGTTTCCAGCTCTGCCTACATAGTCGTGCATAAGAGCAATTAGGGTCAAAAGTTTTTTTTTTTTGGGGGGGGGGGGGGAGGCAAAAAAAGTCTTCCAACAATGTTATCTGAAAAATCAAATACGTAGGTATAAATCGTATCGTCAAATCTGCAGAAAACTCAAAACCAACAACATACTTAGATCCATTAAAAACTAATAATTTTTGGGATTTTGTTGCTCCATAATAGTGGATACACTATGTAGTGTGCTTCATGTTTTCAGTCGTTTTAATCGGAGTTTGGACGACTTCCATCTCTGAACTAAATATATTAGAATTAAATACAGATTTTGGAAGAATAACTGGCAGGAAATTTAATTATTACGTTATAAATAAAATTGTTCTTATACAAATTATTGCCAATTCTTCCCGTTGTCGGAGCGTTTTGAAGAAAATATCGCGGCATATTCTATCTTTACATTTTTTTGTTTAAGCACGCTAACTGGGCCCATAAGATATTATAGTTTTTATAAAAATTCAATGGAATATGATAGATAACAATAAACTGAAACGTTTAAGCTATGGGCTAACGTCAAATATCGATTAATTTAGGCAATAATCGATTGTAAAATTTCGATATGTTAAGATAATTTACTTCTTATTGGCTGCAGTTGCTGCATTCTGTTGACGGTACGTGTGCTAGACGTAAATACTTACAACAAGGATTACGCGAATCTTCACTCCAGCGGGTTCAATAAAAATCGAGAGCTAACGCCCGACTTTCATTGAACCCGACGATGATTAGTTTACTGTATGAAAGGTGTATGGATGACCAGGAGAAACTCACATGAATCACATGTGAGCTTCATGAGCTAAAATTGTCGAGCTTCACTAACAATTTTAATGACCCAGAAATGCTTCACATTTCTGTAGATGGTCACAGCTGAAACATCCAGTTTGTCTTAAAACTTGATGCACCAGCGCCGACCTAAACCAGCCCCTTCAGGGGGTCGACTAGATGGGGAGCAGGACCAGTTGTCCTGTGAACCGGATTATACCAAAGTACTACTAAACTAGCACCAAGAGACGTTAGCGAATTTTTGCTGAAAGAAAATAAAGGTCTTATTTTCGCTCATGACGTAAATATAACTTTTTAACTCCCGAAGGCTGAAATTAATGCCACTCGCGTTTTTCAGCAAAACTTCGAGCGCGTTCAGGCCTTGCGCTCGATCACCGCTCGCCGGCTGTTAATCAGCCGGCCTGTTTGTTATCAACGTGACGGTCCAGAGATGTTTAAAGAGCTCAGGGAACCTGCGGTTCCAAGACGCTCTAACTCAGAGATGCTATGTATGTATGTACGCGAATCTTTCCATCATGTTTTAGCAAACCAACGAAATCAAGAAAGCCTAACTGCTTGATTTCGAATTAAAAGAATCGGATGTCTTATTCCGTTTCTTTTAATTTGCCTCACTCGGAGACGTTGTCATACCTCCACCTTTTACACCAACGGGACGGAAACGATCGGTGAGCTAACGCCGCGATCGCTTCCCCGCCCGGGCGAAGATAAGTGTTGTGTTAGTGATAAGTGTAGCAATTAAGGTGTGATCGGGAAGCTTTAACATGAATCACATGTTAAAACTTATGAGCTAGGATCGTGAGCTTAACTCACGATGCTAATGCGCAGAAATGCCTCACATCTCTGCTAGGTGGTCACTGCTAGGGCGCTACTTTTATCAATTAAATTTAGCGTCACGGCGACGACCTAGACCAGCCTCATATCTGAGGGTTTCACACTATGGGGAGCTGAACTAATTATAGTCAGTGAACCGGAGTTGCTGTATTGCCGCTCAACAAGAAACCAAAGACGTTAGCGAAATCTTGCTAGAAAGAAAATAAATTTTATTTTCGCTCAAAGACGAAAATAAAACTTTTTTCACCCCGAAGGCTTTTTGATGCAAACCGCGTTAATCTAGCAAAACTTCGAGCGCGTTCAGGCCTTGCGCTCAATCTCACTTAGTTAATGATTTTCAATCATTAACTATTATCATCCATGCGATGTACTAAGATGTTGAAAGAGGTGATGGAGCCTTCGGCTCCACGAAACTCTGTTCACAAAGAGAAGCTGAGCTCCGACCTAGAACAACCCCTTGTGGGAGTAAACCAGATGGGGAGCAGGACCAGTTGTCCTGTGAACCGGAATCACAGTACTGGCAAACTAGCACCAAGAGACGTTAGCGAAATTTTGCTGAAAGAAAATAAAAGTTTTATTTTTGTTCAAGACGTAAATATAACTTTTTACACCCCGAAGGCTGGAATAAATGCCACTCGCGTTTTTCAGCAAAACTTCGAGCGCGTTCAGGCCTTGCGCTCGATCTCCGCTCGCCAGCTAATTCTAAATTAGCTGGCCTGCATGTATCAACGTGACGGTCCTCAGATGTTTAAAGAGATCATGGAACCTTCGGTTCCAAGACGCTCAAACTCAGAGATGCTATGTATGTATAAACCATGCAACCACCATTAGATGAAGGAGACAAAGGGTTCGTCCCTGCCGCTCCGCGACAGCCAATTAGAAGAAGAAGAAGAAACCATGCAACACCAGCGCCGACCTAGAACAACCCCTTGTGGGAGTTGACCTTATGGGGAGCAGGATCTGTTGTCCTGTGAACCGGAATGCCGCCAAAGCACTAGCAAACTAGCACCAAGAGACGTTAGCGAATTTTTGCTGAAAGAAAATAAAAGTTTTATTTAAAAACTCGCGTTTTTCAGCAAAACTTCGAGCGCGTTCAGGCCTTGCGCTCGATCTCCGCTCGCCAGCTAATTCTAAATTAGCTGGCCTGCATGTAATCAACGTGACGGTCCTCAGATGTTTACAGAGACCATGGAACCTTCGGTTCCAGGACGCTCTAACTCAGAGATGCTATGTATGTATGTAAACCATGCAACCAGCCAAGAAAAAGCAGACAAAAGGACCCAGTGCTGTTACTGCGCTAAATCGAAAACGTCAAAATCATGGCAGAAATCCAAGTCATTCAAAACAAACTAATACGATACGCATTGAATCCACCAAGACGAGTCACAAACCAACGCTTACGCAACGACTCCAAAATTACCACAATCAAAGATCACGTCAAGAAAATCGTCGAAAAATTCTACGACAGATGCGAAGATAGCCGGAACGTTCTCCCTCCACATCTACTGCGCAAGAAATTGGCTACTGCCTGGCCATCATTTGAAATAATGCTATACCCACTCAAAAATTTGTATTTGAGTTAATACTTAAAAAACATGAATGTCACTATTTGTGATAATGATAAGTAGACTGAGTCACGGACTGAGTAATAAAAACCGTTTCCAATTACACTAATTGACCCTACTTAAAAAAAATGAATGTCACTTATTTGTGATAGGTACTGATAAGTATAATAACTTGACATTGACTTATCTGGTAGGTACATACAAACATCTTCACCTGTATAGTATTTTGGTACTACTTATAATTTATTGGTTGAAATAAATTAACGTACCTACTTAGTAGGAAATTTATTCAACTATAAATTACATAACATTAGATATTTAATTGATTTATCTTATCAAGGGCACATAATATTTAACTATACGGGTGCTAATGCAATATTTGTTATCGATAAGTCCATCACCCATCAAATTATAAATAGAGGTTGGTGTGAGTTGTGTTTCAAATTAATTTACCGGACATCAAATTATTCTAATTTCATTTCAATATTGGATAATGGAACGTTGGATCGAAAAAGTGGCTATTGTTACTGGTGCGAGTTCAGGAATTGGATATTCAATTTCAGAAAAACTAGTTGAAGCTGGTGTTACCGTAAAAGAAACCAATTTTAAGATAACAGATATACGTCAATAAATTTATTTTAGGTTATAGCCGTAGCTCGCCGAAAAGAAAAACTCGATGAATTGAAAGTAAATGTTTCTAATAAAAAAGGGAAAATTTACACTTACTCAGCTGATGTAACCAACGAACAAAACATTGTGGATTTATTCAAATGGGTTAAAGAAAATGTTGGACCTGTTCATATATTAATTAACAATGCAGGAATTACTAGGAAAACAGATCTTTGTAATGGAAGTACACAACTTTGGAGGGATGTTTTTGAAACTAACGTTCTTGGTTTGTGTGTTGCTACTCGCGAAGCAATACAAGACATGAGAACCAATCAAGTTGATGGGCACATTATTCATATTAATAGCGTTACGGGGCACAAAGTTGTATTTTTTATCCAGCATCCAAGTATGCAGTTACTGCCTTAACGGAAACCCTCAGAAATGAGTTAAATTTAAAGCAAGAAAAAATTAAAATTAGTGTAAGTGATACAAGAAATAATATGCTAGTTGCGTGGTTTTGATAGGCGTATGCCACGCTATCTATTGGGGCAAAGGTGATATAAAACATCTAGTATTCGTACAACTTTGCCGATAGGGCGGCGCCACTTGACCTACGTAACTAGTGTATTTTAGTCACATAATACGTTATTATAATTGAAATAAAATTGTAGAGTATTAGCCCAGGATACGTAAGGACAGATATTATGAGAGCTGCATGTGAAGCTAGTGAAAAAGAGTTTTCTAAAGAAATGGAAGACTCTTTGCTAAAAATTCCTGGTTTGAATCCAGAAGATGTAGCAAACGCGGTGATATTTGCGTTATCTACGCCTCCTCATGTTCAGGTAGTAATATCAATAACTTTTACTTGGAATCCTGCCAGGGGTGGGCAAAATAAATTTCTATTTTGAAATGAAATTAGAAGAAGAACATACGATAACTTTGAATGTATTACCTACTTGAAATTCAAAATATAGTGCAAAGTCTCATACATTGTATCTCATACTTTGAATTTAAGGGTAGGGTTTCACACATGCAAAACTAGGAAAGTAATGCATTTGAAAACGGCTTGACGGATTGACTTGAAATTTTGGGAACATATACAAAACACATTTAGGCACAAAATGACATATTTTATATCTTAGAATTTTTAAAGACAACATATTGTTTGTCGAGATATCTAGTTTCTAATTTATTTTATTCAAATCAAAATAATGCATAGTTGATAATGATTGACGTGATAAACAAAAAAAAATTAAAAACTAAAAGTTTGTTCTTAATTACAAAGTAAAAAATTTGGAAAGTAACCCACGTAAAAATGGCTTACCCGATTGATCTCAAATTTGAGGGTAACATTTATGGAGCAAAGGTCTATAAAATGTCATATTTTTTAAAATGATATTGTTTTAAGTAATATAGTATTTTAATTTTTTTATATTAAAAAATTATAATTTTTTAATATTTTGCATATATACGTGAGTTGTATGCGTATGTAAATTTGTCTACCAAATATTAAATATTTTGAATCGATATAAGTAGGTATTTTTGAATTTTAAAATAATTACTTTATGTAATTCGTGATATTCATGTTACAAACCAATTCTGAATTACGTCAGCAATGCTTGTTCAGATTTTTTGTGTTGGAGGGCGCTCTCGTATTGCTCAATTATATAATAAACTGACTTAGCGACGATAATAAGATTAGCTTAGACAAAAGCTTACCTTACCTTTACCTTTCGTTAAGTTAATGCTTTTATCCAAGCTAATCTTATTATCGTCGCTAAGTCAGTTTAATATATAATTGAACAATACGAAAGCGCCCTCCAATACAAAAAATCTGAACAAGCATTGCTGACGTAATTCAGAATTGGTTTGTAACATGAATATCACGAATTACATAAAGTAATTATTTTAAAATTCAAAAATACCTACTTATATCGATTCAAAATATTTAATATTTGGTAGACAAATTTACATACGCATACAACTCACGTATATATGCAAAATATTAAAAAATTATAATTTTTTAATATAAAAAAATTAAAATACTATATTACTTAAAACAATATCATTTTAAAAAATATGACATTTTATAGACCTTTGCTCCATAAATGTTACCCTCAAATTTGAGATCAATCGGGTAAGCCATTTTTACGTGGGTTACTTTCCAAATTTTTTACTTTGTAATTAAGAACAAACTTTTAGTTTTTAATTTTTTTTTTGTTTATCACGTCAATCATTATCAACTATGCATTATTTTGATTTGAATAAAATAAATTAGAAACTAGATATCTCGACAAACAATATGTTGTCTTTAAAAATTCTAAGATATATAATATGTCATTTTGTGCCTAAATGTGTTTTGTATATGTTCCCAAAATTTCAAGTCAATCCGTCAAGCCGTTTTCAAATGCATTACTTTCCTAGTTTTGCATGTGTGAAACCCTAGCCTTAAAATATAAAATTCCAAAATTTTTTGCGTTTTGTGCTTCAAATATGAAATCAAGGGTGGACAAAATGTATTTTAAATACATTTAATATAAGTAATATATATTTATTTGAAATACATTTTTTATTTCATTTTCTTCATGTTTGAAGTACAAAATTTAAAATATTAGGTTGGGAAAAAAATCCATTATTTTGGCGTTTACACAAATTTAAAATTACCTAAATAGGATCACAAGAGTAGAAAAAAATTTAACTGATGAGTAAAAATCTCTATGATATAATTAATTTTGAAAATTATGAAATAATTGCGGCGCAAGAATTATTTAAATTAAGAGAGGTAATAGTTATTTGCTGTATCAGCGTGTTAAGGTATTACCAGAAAAAAAAATTATTTTGCGAGCCCCTAGGTCGAGCGGTATAATTTTCTCGACTCATTTCTAATGTTATGATCCGCTTTAAAAAATAACCAGTTAATATCTACATATTTACATATTTTTAGATACACGAATTAATAATTAAAGCTGTTGGAGAACAATTTTAGATCCAAGCCTCATTGCAGTATTAACAGTATTAATCACTAAAAAGTAAATTGAGTTAAATTGTAAATGTGATTGTTGCTTATTATCATCTTCCAAATAAAGTTTATGATAAAAAAGTGCTATTTTATTTTCTAAATTCGTCTTTATCATAATATTTTAGTAAAACCGATGACAATTAAAATAGAGTTGTAAGTTTCCTTACCTTGTAATTTTTCCATTCAATAAATCTTCATACAAAAATGAACCAGACAACCAGATATGATGAAAGTAATATTTATACATTATAAAAGTTAAAAATACAATTTTTAATAATTATAGGTACAAATAACTAGCATTAGATAGACAAGATATAAACAATGTATTGCGATGTTAATGTATTTTCTACTAACACCGCATATTTATCCTGAACTGTCCCTACTATTTATTTTTCCGAACTATCCGCCTTCCAACAACCATCTCCAGTGATATTTTAGCGGTTAATTAAGCTTTTCTTTAAATAATAATATAACATTTGTTCTTGAAACTACTTCTATTAGTAACTTATTTTAGATAAACACAAGTTTCTTAAAAATATTGAATAAAACTCGGAACTACGTATTTTCTTGAAATTGTGCTGTTGGAACTTCTTCGAACAAAGAAAGTGCAATTATTTTTTTGGATTTAGTCCTCTCATAATTACTTCATGAATCTGAAAATATTGTTAAATATGATAATGCATTTTCACACGTGTAGCATACAAAATCTTATTTGATTTCGTAAGAGAAAAATTCAAATGGGAGTTAATTAAAATAATATAGTACTCAAAAAAATTTCATATGGAATGAGATAAATTTTGTAAAAGCAGAAAAATATTATTTACCTGCACGTGAGGAGGTGTTGACAATACAAACATTACTGTGTTCGCAACATCTTCTGCTTTCAAATGTGGTAATTCATATATTGGATGTTCAGATACTTCTGGAATAGGTTCATTCGTATTTCTGTGAGTCATTGCATCAAACACTTCGGTTTTTACAAGTCCTGGACTAATACTCTATAAGAAATTTGTTTATATTATGTTATTTACATATATGTTTGACGTTGTATGCTTACAGAAATCTTAATTGCGCTCTGGATTGAAAGTAATTCGTTCCTTAGCGTTTCGGTTAATGCTGTGACGGCAAACTTCGATGCTGGATATACATTCATATCTGGAAAGTCGGGAACAGAATGACCAAGAGTACTGTTAATGTGAATAATATGCCCATCTACATTATTAGCTCTCATATTTTTTACAGCTTCTCTAGTGGCCATACACAGACCCAGTACGTTGGTATCAAAAACTTCTTTCCAAAGAGTCGTATCACCTTCAATAAGGGTTGTTTGTCTTAGTACACCAGCATTATTAACGAGTATGTGGACGGGACCCAAGTTTTCTTTAGTCCACTTGAAAAGAGCCAATATATCATTCTCTTTGGATATATCTCCTGAAAAGGGATGCAATTCACCATTTTTTCCTTTTGTTTGATTTTTTAAATCATCCAATTTTTCTTTTCGGCGAGCTACACCAACTACCTGCAAGCAATGTAAAATTGAAATTTTTATTGAAATTTTGACCACTCATCGTACCTTGACACCCGCATCAACAAGTTGTTTTGCAATTTGATATCCCATACCCGAACTGGCACCAGTAACAATTGCAACTTTTCCTACCCAACGTTCCATGGTTATAATTACTTAAAAATGTTATTTTGTATATTTATATTAAAGATTTTATAGTTATGTAACCGTTTAAAATAATAAGTAACATCATACGTGTTTGTATGCATGTATTAAAATTAATGAATATCTTGTAAAGGTTCATGCTATAAAAAGCAATTTTGGTAGGTATAATTTATTTAAATATTCACTGCAGTGAAACCTTGAAAATCCGAATATACGAAAATTACTTATTTTGTAATTTAATTTGCTAATTGATAATTTGTAATTTTTGCTATTTTATGTTTTTTTCTCCTAGTATGAAAATTGTAAATTCTAAAATTCAATAATCGGAGCACAGTCTTACATTAATTAGTTGGAATTATCGAGATTGCACTGTATTTGTTCCAAAATAAACTATTATATCATTAGGCTTACATAAGGTAAGATTATCCTTGAAGTTATATTTATATTACTTCTAATTAAATCACATCATAACTGCAAAATTAATTAGTATAGTAAATGATATTATCACAATATTAAGTTTTATCTATGGCGGATTTAGCACTTGTGGAGGCCCTAAGTGCAATTCAATTTTGAAGTCGTCCTCTAAATATTTTCACTACCCTACACCCCACAGTGTGCATTCTACGCGCACTTTTTTTACTCTGGTATGCAAAATACCGGGGGTCCAAAAAAGATTAAATTTGAGGCCTCCTTTATGTATAAGGCCACAGGTGCACGTCTCGTGTGCCTGTTCCGAAACCCGCCACTGATTCCCATAAACAAATGCACCATAAAAAAGTCACGAAAACAAAATTGAACCAAATAAAAAACGAGGTTCCATAAAACAGATGGTATTGATGATGGTTAAGTAAAAAAATTGTTTCAAATACAAAATCATCATATAAATTAAGTCCTAAAATTCAGACATTCAAATGCAAGACAAATGCAGACATTCGAAAGTTTGTCACTTTGTAAATACAGTAGATACTTTTCCAAATAAAAATTTCCAAACCAAATTTTATACTTATTAGTACTTTTGTATAAATATTTGAAGTTGATTAGAATTTGTTTGAAATCGCTGAAACTTGAAAGTAGGAGTCGCACGCGCATGAATGGATTGATGAGATTCCATTGAATTTTTGAAAACTAGTTTCACTTTTAGGGCCATAACAACATTATGATCTAACATCTAATTATCATCAACATCTAATTATTATCTAAATTATAGTTTTTTCCATATTTGTAGTTACGATTTCAAATCTTATAATTTTGATTTTTTAAATTTTAGTTGATAACTATTATTTTCTGATTAAATTTTTCATTTTTTATTTTATTTATTTTTCTTTATCTTGTTAGATGCGACTGATGATAGTCAACAAGCTTGAAATAACGTTATATCGCATTATCAGGATAGATTCTCTAATAATTTTACTATATTTTTCAACTTTTTCGTCAAAACACCATGGGTTTTTGATGCTCCATGATGTTCTGAACACGAATCACTAAAAAATTTTGCGCGGAAACTATTTATTTGCCCGTAAAAAAATAATTTCTAAATTTGGATTAAAATGTATCTACATTTTGCAAGTGGATATTTAATATTTAGAAACATAATATAACTTTTTTAGTTGTAGCACTAAATGAAGCGGTTAACATTAGGTGATTACATGTAGCTAACTCAAAACAGCCAAAATTCAAGTTACCTAGTTATAGTACTAAGGGGACGATATGTTGTTCTTTACTTGCAGTTATAATAAATTATTCTAATATTTTAGCGCTTTAGTTATGTTTTCTTTAAATTTATAATGTAAATTTTGTTTTTGAAACTACTTGTATTAGTAACTTGTCTTATTAGATAAACACAAGTTTCTTGAAAATATTTAATAAAACTCGGAATTATGTATTTTCTTGAAATTTTGTTGTTGGAACTTCTTCGAACAAAGAAAGTCCAATTATTAGTATGGATTTAGTACTGCTCTCATAATTACTTCATGCACCTGAAAATAGAATTATTAAATATGATAATACATTTTCACACGTGCTGCATACAAAATCTTTTACTTGATTCCGTATGAGAAAAATTCAAATGAGGGTTAATTTAAAATAATATACTGAATCAAAAACTGTATTATAATAATAATTAAATTAAATTATATTACACTGCGAAGAAAAAGGGTCTACAAAACTAAAAAGTATTTTACATGGAATGAGATAAATATTGTAAAAGCAACAAAAAATTATTTACCTGCACGTGAGGAGGTGTTGATAATACAAACATTACTGTGTTCGCAACATCTTCTGCTTTCAAATGTGGTAAGTCATATATTGGATGTGTAGATACTTCTGGAATAGGTTCATTAGTATTTCTGTAAGTCATTGCTTCTAATACTTCCGTTTTTACAACTCCTGGACTGATACTCTGTAAGAAATTTATATTATTTAAATTTTTTCCTTTATGTTTAACGTTGTAACCCTACGGAAATCTTAATTTTGCTCTGGATTGAATTTAATTCGTTCCTTAGTGTTTCGGTTAATGCTGTGACCGCAAACTTTGATGCTGTATATACATTCATTTCTGGATAGTTAAGAATAAAATGACCACATGTGCTGTTGATATGAATAATATGCCCATCTACATTATTAGCTCTCATATCTTTTACCGCTTCCCTAGTTGCCATGCACAGACCAAGCACGTTGGTATCAAGAACTTCTTGCCAAAGAGTCGTATCACCTTCAATAAGGGTTGTTTGTCTTGCAACACCAGCATTATTGACGAGTATGTGAACTGGACCCGCATTTTCTTTAACCCACTTAAAAAGAGCTAAAATATCCTCTTCTTTCGATATATCACCTTGAAATGGAATCATTTCACCTTTTTTTCCTTTTGTTTGATTTCTTAAATGATCTAACTTCTCTTTTCGACGAGCAACACCAACTACCTGTAAGTAATACAAAACTTAAATTTTGAAATTTTGATCGCTTGTTATACCTTAACGCCCGCATCAACAAGAATTTTTGCAATTGCATTTCCGATACCTGCACTTGCACCGGTAACAATCGCAACTTTTCCGACCCAACGTTCCATTGATCCAGCCATTTAAGAAATTTACTGTTGGTAAATATAAAAATTAAAAATTAATAAAAAAAAAAGGTATAATAGGTTAATGTTACCGAGTTTGACTTGCGGGGCGAGTTTAAATACCGCAAGTATTATCCCAAAAGTATCTATCTAAATATATTAAATTTTTATATAAATTTTTAATTTATTTATTATTTATTTTTTTTTTTTTATATAAACTGAATTTATATAAATAATGTAATACTAAAATAAATGTCAAATCATAATATAATTTATTATAATAATTAATTTAAAATCATTATTACAAGATAAGCATGTTTTGTAGATTCGGCTTATCGCGGTTGCATTGTAATAAATATTGAAATCAATTTTATCAAAACTTTTTTTATAGTTTAAACCTTTACACATTGTACTAGTTAAATATTACATTTTTTGTCATTTTTAGTATAAATAAGTAGATACATATTAAAAGTTTTTTTCGTTACCGCGGACGTATTTGAGAACTTTTCGTGTACGTTTTGAGGTACGAAAAGAGTATGTTTTCGTCGATATTTGCAGGAAAAAATCAATAAAAATGGTATAAAAGCGTAAGTTTCTACTGTATTATGTACAAAATAAGTACAAAATATGTACAAAAGGAAAGTATTATAGAGACACGTCCCTCTATAATACTTTCTATTTACAATATTTACAGAGAAACGGAAAGAAGCATAGAGTCACGTCCCTCTATACTACTTTCTATATGCAATATTTAGAACGTGATAGTGTAACTTAATTTGGCTAGCATAATAATAGTTACTTATATTGCGCCGTCGCGTCGAGACAAATTGCTGCACGTGTTCCTTAGCAAACACTAACACGGCAGCTTTTTTAATGTCGCGCGGCGCTTTATTGTTCCTCCTGCAAATATTACGCACATTGACGGCTAACGAAAAGTTCTTCTCACCACGCGAAGCCGTAAAACTACTTTTTCACCTCGGAAGCGGTCGGGTTACTCGGCTGCGCTACGCTCCGCCTCGTAACCCCCGCTCCCCTCGAACGAAAAATCGCGTTTTACGTCCTTGTGATGAAAAGTACTATTTTATTGAATTGAAATATTATAAATATTTTGAAATTTTCAACTTACGAAAATATAATATGAATTATTTAAAATTAATTACAAGTTATCAGAAATGAAATAAAACAAATAGGTTATCTGGACGCGTAACCCCGTTGCGTTAATCTTCATCCGCTCGCGTGGGCGGCAAATCGGCCGCCTTTTTGAATTTTCTCTCCCATTTCCTTCCAGAGTGTCATGAGAGGGGTGGGAAGGGCTTATATTCTCTAATTACTATCCCATCTTCCCATCCACTAAACCATATGCCCGTCTTCTGATAAGACAACTCCACCAGCCGGCTGGTGACGAGAACTTTTCATTAATACTCGATGTTGGTTTTACTTGTCTTTTTTTTTATCAAAAAATGTACTTGTAGTGTTATGTCAGAGTTCATTAGTCCTCAATAAATTGAATACTTTTACTTTGAATGAAAAAAAAAACTCATAAAAGCGATTTAAAAAAGCATAGGCGGCCAAATTGCCACTATGAGATCGGAATTGCGAATTTGGTAGGCGCAAAGCGGATGAAGGTTGAGGTTTCTCTTACGTTTGCCTGTCTTCACACGAAAATCTTAAATGGCACTATTTATGTAGAATTTTAAAGTGGATGGCTTACCTTCAAATAATTCTGTCAATAATTTGTTACCCAAAGGTTATTGATTGCCGTAATGGTAACTTTTCCACGCGAAATTAGATAAAATGTACACCACTCATAAAAGACTTCACACTACTAACTCAACTAAAAGTACGTCCTTGTAACTTTTCGACCAATAATAAATTATAAATGCTGATAGTAAAATCCTTGATGAAATTATCAAGAAACAGATATACAATAAATCTAAATAATCATATTATACATATTACCATAATGTAAATGATAAAAAAAAATTACTGGAGATAAGGGTTAGATTTTTTCTTAATTTTTTTTTTTAATAATTAACTATTATCTGAACAACTTTAAAACGTAAATTATGAAGATAAAATAATATTAAATAAACATGCAGAAAGTTATAAAACTCTTAAAAGATGTTAATCCAATTGATCATTTATTTGAACAGTTATCTATTTTCAAAATTTAATTTAGTAGATTACTACTATAAATCAAAATTATTAATCTTAAAATACTAATCATAAATATTATTTGATAAAAATATAACCTGAGTTTACTTCTTCTTCTGCTTGTTTTAGGTCTGGGACCTGTTTAAATTTGGTTTTTCTTGGGATGTTGTTGACCAACTGTCTCTCCATCTATTCGGGGGGTCTTCCTGGTGCCCTGGTTCCAGACGATTCCCTGAATCGTCGAATCCTTGACGATTTTTGGGAGTCGCTTCTGGTTCATGCGTGATATGTGCTCGTTCATCGCTCTTCTTCTTGTTCTGGTCCTTAAGCATGCTGTACTCTTCTCTTATGCGGTCATTCCTAACTCTATCGACAAGTGATTTTCCTGTTATGGTCCTTAGGACTTTCATTTCATTAGTTCTCAACATTTTTGTTTGTTTTGGCGGTGTCTGCTCTTGCCTCTATTGCGTATGTTAAATGAGTTTACTACGAGTAATTAATTTCCAGCCGCGTCTGGCGTAAATCAACCACGGATAGACTACAGAGCGGGAAACCGCGGTTCTAATCCTGATTGCGTCGGATATGTGCTGTGATCTAAAAAGTCCAAAATCGAACTGTGGACTACACTCGCCAACCCGGTTGGCCACCGTGGCGAGTTATGGTTAAACAACTCCCCATAGAAATATGGCGGGGGCGCCTACATCCAGCAGTGGACTGACATAGGCAAATCGTGATCGTGAATTAATTTCGTTTAATTTTTTTTTGAGAAGTAAGAAGATTAAAGAAGTTCAAAAATGTAGACATGTAATTTTATTTTAATTATTCTATAGTGAAGGATACGTCAAATAACGGTGCAGCAGTGAAATAGCAACAGGTGATGCGAGTTTTCTCTACAAAAAGAACAGGGATTAAACTATTTTTGACTTTGCTCGAAAAAAGGTTTCCTCCTCAACGATTTCTGGTTTGGGAAATCGTGTTGACCTATTTCACTATTGTAAAAAGTTATGAGCCTTTCAGAAATCTAAACTATTACTTAAAATTGCAGCTTCAAGGACGATGTTGTGATGCAATCATGTATAACGGAGCACATTAGCATATATTCTCCATGCAAAGCATGATGGGCATTTCAAGTACTATGATACATAATTAAAACATAATTTTTAATGATGTTGAGAGGTTTTTTATGCAAAATTATGATGTCAAATAAAGACGATTTTCATGAGAACACGTTACTTAGCTACATAGCAAAAAATTTTGTTAATGAATTTTGTGAGAGATTAGATAGGAGTTAAGCACCGTTCACAATGAAGTGGGGCCTTGCCTTCCTTCGGTAGAAAGCTAGCAAAAGCCAATCAAAATGAACGATTTTTTAATAATAGAAAAGGATAGAAGTAAATACTTAAATCTAATTGGCGCTTGCCAGTTTTCTACTGAAACAAGGCAAGGCCCCACTTCATTGTGAACGCCGCTTTAGTCTTCGCCCCAAGTAGCACAAGAAAATATGCTACAAAAAATTGGAATAATTTCATCTGCGTTGATCAATATAAGACAGAGCTTGTTGAAGTTTTTGAAATCTTTAAATTCTACAATTTCAACTTTATTACGGGAATAGTTGACATTTTTTTAATTTATTTATGGCAGATGCAGATTATAATCTTTTTTTTTTGATAATGAAACATGAAAATGAAGTTTTGATTGAAGTTTCTTCAGTACAGTAATCTACTGTGGGGTAGTCTTATAATGATCTCATAATTACTTCGTGAATCTGAAAATATACGTTATATATTACGCCTAGATTACAAGTATCAATATAATAGTAGAAAAGATATTATTTACCTGAACATGCGGTGGAGTTGATAATACAAACATAACTGTATTCGCAACATCTTCTGCTTTCAAATGTGGCTGAGAAAATATTGGTAGCTCCGATTTGTCTGGAATAGGTTGATTGGTATTTCTGTGAATCATTGCATCATATACTTCGGTCTTTACAAGTCCTGGGCTAATACTCTAGCGGAAATTTATATGTAACATTTTATTTATATTTGATGTTCGTATTGCTTACGGAAATCTTAATTTTGCTCTGAACTAAATTTAATTCGTTCCTTAGCGTTTCGGTTAATGCTGTAACAGCAAACTTTGATGCTGGATATACGTTCATATTTGGAAGGTTTAAAACATAATGACCAAGTACGCTGTTAATATGAATTATATGCCCATCAACATTATTGGCACTCATATCTTTCACCGCTTCCCTAGTTGCTATGCATAAACCAAGCACGTTGGTGTTAAGAACTTCCTTCCAAAGTGTTGTATCACCTTCAATAAGAGTTGTTTGTCTTACCACACCAGCATTATTAACGAGTATGTGAACTGGACCCACATTTTCCTTCGTCCATTTAAAAAGGGCCAATATATCATCTTCTTTCGATATATCAGCTGGAAATGGATGCAATTCACCTTTTTTTCCTTTTGTTACTGTTTTCAACTGGTCCAATTTTTCTTTCCGGCGAGCTACACCAACTACCTGCAAACAATATGAAACTTACATTTTTTTTACCATAAACTGATAGCCGTACCTTAACACCAGCATCAACAAGATGTTTGGCAATTTCATATCCAATTCCTGAACTTGCTCCAGTAACAACCGCAACTTTTCCTATCCAACGTTCCATCGATCCAGCCATTTAAGTGCTACTACGCTATAAACCTATCTAAGTGAATATTATCGATCTGAAAAGTGATCCATAAGTACTAGTAGATACTTATAAAAGTAACTTTTAATATGTATCTAATCAATAATAAATAATTAATGGAAAATTTATTTTAAATGTATTCTAATCAATATATAAAAAACTAAAAATTACAAAATTGAAAAACATTGTTCAAATCGAACGAAAAAGGATAAACTTAATTTATTAAAAGAGAATAAATTAATCGATCAAAACAAATAAAAATGCTAATGAATAATAATAAATCATTAAGACTTAACTTGGCTTCATTAACCATTCACAATAAATTAAGATTCAGAGACGTAATTAAAACATCGTCAAACCTTTCCATAATTTGAAATTAAATCAAAACTAACCAAATAAATAAATCAGTCAGTTATAATTTGAGAATAACTCAATAAGTTAGCAAAAATGAGCAATAATGATTAAATTAGAATTTTAGGGTAAAAATCTAAATTTCCCAAACAAGGATAAATAATTGTTTTAATTATGAATTAAAGTATAAAAGAATAAAGTTTAAGTAAATTTTAATAATAATTCATTTAAAAGAATAAAATTTAACTGAAATAAATTTAACCTTGTGGGACATTAACCATATTATAAAACATGTAATTATGTAAATTCGATTTATAACGTATTTGCCCTTTGTTGCTAAACTAAAATTGCATCAATCTAATTACCCATAATATTGATAGTATCTACTCTTAAAACCACTAATAAATGATTGCAAAATATTGATTTAGCTTTTAATAAAATACCAGAAACAGTGGTACGATTTAGGCGGATTTAATGGTACGTTATTGGCAACATTACCCCAAATATAATGCAATCGATTATCCGAATAAAATAAGTTTTACGTCAGCATTATTACAATAAAGTCTACTAATTAGATACTATCTGATATTGGTATAGTATTAAATATTTTATTGATAACTAATAATAGAGTCTGATTAGATACATTCTCGATTTAATTAGATAGATACGTGATAACAGGTGTACTATTTAAACCTATGTATTTAAACTCATTTTAAATCAAACTGCGTAACATTAACTTACCTTTCTAACATATTATTTCTTCAATGGCTGCATCGATGGAACGTTGGGTCGGAAAAGTTGCGATTGTTACTGGTGCAAGTTCAGGTATTGGATATGAAATTGCAAAACATCTTGTTGTTGCGGGCGTTAAGGTACGACAACCGGTCAAAATTTCAAAATTTAACTTTTATATTGCTTGCAGGTAGTTGGTGTAGCTCGTCGAAAAGAAAAATTGGACCAGTTGAAAACAGTAACAAAAGGAAAAAAGGGTGAAATGCACCCATTTCAAGCTGATATATCAAAAGAAAATGATATTTTAGCTCTTTTCAAGTGGGTTAAAGAAAATGTGGGTCCAGTTTACATACTCGTCAATAATGCTGGTGTGGCAAGACAAGCAACTCTTATTGAAGGTGATACAACACTTTGGAAGGAAGTTCTTGATACCAACGTGCTTGGTCTGTGCATAGCAACTAGGGAAGCAGTAAAAGATATGAGAGCTAATAATGTTGATGGGCATATTATTCACATTAACAGCGTACTTGGTCATTATGCTATTAACTTTCCAGAAAGCAACGTATATTCAGCATCAAAGTTTGCTGTCACAGCATTAACCGAAACTCTAAGGAACGAATTAAATTCAATCCAGAGTAAAATTAAGATTTCCGTAAGTATACAAACATCTAGAATGAAATATATCGCATGCGGTTATGGCCTCTCTGAACGGAAAAATCTACCAGAATCTTTTCAATCTATGCGTGAGCGCCACTCCCACTCACAAGTTTCAAGTTCTTTTAACGGGTGTAGTCGCGGTGCCATACAAATGGATATGGTCGAAAGAACACGAGTTATAGAAATAGAACGCCGACCCAAAAAGACGCAAAAAAGAGAGATTCATCCCTTCTCAGTAACACATTTGCCGAGTAGGACCAGTCTAGGCTCTAGGGGATACCTTTAGTTAGACAGCGTTAGTCAAAACGGATCAGAGTGTCCGAAGCGTAGGGAACCGGAGCGGAGGGTACGCAGAGTCGGTTTTGACAAGGCAACCACAGCAAATCTTGGATACATCATCGTTAAATCTGAATGTATCTTACAAAGTACAGAACTTATATTTATAAACTAATGTTAAGGTGGTTCTAGGGTGGGACTTACTAACGGCAGCCAATCAAATGTCTTTAAATTACTCAATGTAAAATACATTTTTGCATCTTTTTGAGTCTGGGTCCTAACGCTCGCATCCTTTCGGTCGCGTCTTTATGTCTCGACCGGGTGTAGTCGTACTCAATAGTACTGAAGCTCTAGTCTTGTTGTACCCCTCTCTATGTTACATTGTGATGGACGTTTCTTGGATTCTTACCACAGCGTGTGGATATCCACCGGAGGGCAAAGCTAAGAAATTTTGTAAAGTCCGCGATTTGCACTTAGAATTTCCTCTCCTTGACACAACCAGCGCTCAGATCACGCCACTACTGCAGTTTCCCAATACTATTGCGTTTTGTAAGTACTGCAAATTTCTTATAGAGTGTTAGCCCAGGACTTGTAAAAACAGAAGTATTTGATGCAATGGTTCATAGAAATACCAATGAACCTATTCCAGAAATATCTAAACATCCAGTATTTGCTTTACCACATTTGAAGTCAGAAGATGTTGCAAATACTGTAATGTTTGTATTATCAACTCCTCCACATGTTCAGGTAAATAATATTTTTCTCATATTGTAGTTAAACTAGGGATAATAATAATTTATATTTCCAGATTCATGAAGTAATTATAAGACCAATATAAATTAAAATAATTTGTTCATTATGCCAAAAAATCCTACATTTTTAATAAAGTTACCTATGTCTTATACAAATTTATTTGAGACATTATTTTACATTGTTACGTATTATAGTAGTTATAAGTATTATAAATTAACCTTTACTTATTTTTACCAGCTTTTTCTTAACTTCACATCGTCTTTGTTTATGTTTGCTAAAAATCTTGTAATCCAATTTAGACCTACTTTCACATTCCCGATTGTCTTGAAATTTTGAAAATATATGTGGTTCTGATGACTATGCAATATTATTTAAAAATTTTGAATTAATATTGTTAATTGATGTAGTAATTAACGATTTTAATATGTGCTATATTTAAGGTCGTGAAGAGAGAAATATTAAAGAGAGAATAAGATAAATATTGACATATTTTGGGATAAAAATAGCAGAACCCGTTCTCAAATGACAACATGAGTTTTTATAACCTTTTGCCTCTTGAAAACAGAAATTTATAAAAAGTTTTCCGGATTTTTATCCATAAGACTTTCCAAGTTAACCAACATCTTGTCGTTGAACAAAGAAAATTATCGTCCTCTTGAACGCAAACTCTTTTCCCTTCAGCTTCGTTTTTGAACCACAGCACTTCTCACGCTAACTAGACTATACAGTATGCATTCATAATATGTTTTAAATATTCCGACACTACAATAATTGCTCCTATGTTTGACTTTATCCCAAATTATTTAAAATATTTGGAAACTCCAAAATTGTTTCATCCCAAATTTGAAATTTTAACTTTTCTATTACTTTAACTAACAAAGTTTCAAAATTATATTATCTACACCATTTCAACCGTTAATTCAGAAAGCATCAATTGCAGTTCAGATTAGTCAATATTTTCCTGCCTCACCACTGCCCATCCAGAGAGTTGTATATACGAGGTCGAATACCAAGAACCATCGCAGAGCTAGCCAGCAGAGTTAAAATTGAAATTTGAACGGTCTCTCAGAGTTTAACCAGAAGGATGGTCATGACGCCAGAAGTACTAGTTAATCTGATCCACAATTGATGCTTTCTCAATTAAAGCTTGAAATGTTGTAGTCACCGGACGTAATTAATCCCTTCTCTTCGGAGTTCTAAACAAGAAAACAATTTAAAAGAATTTTATTAAGAGTTTTACAAATACAGGGTGTCCCCGCACTCACTTTACATAACTTAGGTGGTGATAGAGGACACTTTTCTAAGAACAATATTTAACAAAAATTTTTTTCTAAATTCAAACCCTCGAGAGTTAGGCCTCTTTAAAGCATTTTTTTTAATTTCCACCTTAACGTGGCCATAGCTCCGAAAATAATGATTTTTCAGTAAAAATGGTTTAGTGCTTTTTAAAAGAGCGTGAAATAATCTACAAACTAGGTTTACACCAAAAGGAAACTTTATAAATAATACTCTAAAGCATATTTTAAAACGATCACGACTGTGTATTGAAAATGTGGGTGGTCATTTTCAACATTTACTTAAATAATCTAATAGTTTAAAATCAATTAATAAAATAATTTTTCAAAAGAAATAAAAATTTTGTGAATTTAATTTTTTGTTTTGTGGCTGACTTGTTTATTATTTTCTAATTTTATGTGAAATGGATTGGTTTCTCAAAAAATTTTACTCGACAAAAGTTGTAGTCCGTTAAATTTCCTATCCGGAATGGGGCGTCAGATTTTTTGTAAAATGTTTCGTTTAAAAGATACAGGGTTTTGAAAAAAACGAAAAAAAAGAAAAGCTCAAATTTTTCGACATTTTTTAGCTTACTTTAATTCATAACTCGAAAACCGTTGATTTTAGACCATAAAAGGTTTAAATCTAGTTTGTAGATTATTTCAGGCTCTTTAAAAAAGCACTAAACCATTTTTACTGAAAAATCAATATTTTCGGGGCTATGGCAACGTGAAGGTGGAAATTTAAAAAAATGCTTTAAAGAGGCCTAACTCTCTAGGGTTTTAATTTAGAAAAAATTTTTTGTTAAATATTGTTCTTAGAAAAGTGTCCTCTAGCACCACCTAAGTTATGTAAAGTGAGTGCGGGGACACCCTGTATATTTAAAAACTGAAAAAAATATTAAATTTTAAAGCTACACCACCCAACTGCGGTTTCTCCTATACATCTTACAACTTAATTCCACATCACTTGGGTTTGTAGATTCGACATTTAGTGAACGAAAGTAATGAACACTAATATGTGATGCAATTTGCAATAAAAATGTAAATAATATTTTAGTTTTATGTTTGATAATATTATTGTTATTATTACAGTAATTATGATATTACATTTGAGTATGAGCGAGTATGAGTTACATTTAAAGGGGGAAGTCTGGTCCAGCCGAGGTTTTTTTCAATGCGATTTTTTCAAAGATAAAATTTATTTTTGTTCACGAAAATGTTGTTGCATGTAAAGGTACATTTGAACAAGAAAAAATACTATTAAAAATTTGATTTGAATATCAATTTAAACAGATGTAGCGGCCACATTATATAGATATTCTAATCAAATTTCCAATAGTGTTTTTTCTTCAACTGTAGCTTTACATGCAACAAAATTTTCGTGCACTGTAAAAAAAGCACGTAAAATTACAGTAAAAAACAAGTAATTGTTACAGTAAAATTCATGTAAAAATACATATTGTGTGATATTACAGTAATAATAGTATTACTATTAGACTATTATTACTATTATAATATCTAAATAATACTAAATGTTTAAAATATTACTAAATAATAGTATTACTATTAGACTATTATTACTGTAATATTACACAATATGTATTTTTACATGAATTTTACTGTAAAAATTACTTGTTTTTTACTGTAATTTTACGTACTTTTTTTACAGTGTGACCGAAAATAAATTTTATCTTTGAAAAAATCGCATGAAAAGAAACCTCGGCTGGACCATACTCCCCCCTTAACTTACATAACATAGTTACAATAATTATCATAATATATAAATAGATAATACAATATAATCACATATTATACATTTTCTCATAATTATGGTTTTATAAAAAGTTTTTAGTTAATCAAACATATTTTGATGATAATAATATTATCTTAAATTTTAAATTTCAAATAATAATCAACGCTAAAATTAGAGATAACCAATTATTTTAAATCATACTTACTACTTACTTGTTGAATTTGTACTAAAACTATGGCTGGATCTATGGAACGTTGGATCGGAAAAGTTGCTATTGTTACTGGAGCAAGTGCCGGAATTGGATATGCAATAACAGAAAAATTATTAGATGAAGGAGTAACGGTAATTTGCTTTCATTTTTTATTATTCTTCTCTATTTCCATTTTCAAGTTTATTTCTTTCTCTTTAACAACAATTAAATATTTGCTTGGCTAAACAAATATCGGTTCGACTTTTGTGAAATAATCTAAATTTTTTCCATAACTAGGTTGTTGCTGTTGCTCGTCGCAAAGCAAAGCTAGAAGAACTTGCCGATGATTTAAAAGGGAAGAAAGGAAAAATCTTGACATTTGAAGCCGATGTGAGTTTAGAAGAAGATATATTAAATCTTTTTAAATGGGTTAAAGAAAATGTTGGACCCGTTCACATTCTCATAAATAATGCCGGTTGTGTAAGAATCACAAATTTAACTGAGGGAAATACACAAATGTGGAGAGATGTTTTTGATGTTCAAGTACTTGGTTTGTGTATAGCAACACGCGAAGCGGTACAAGATATGAGAGCCAATAAAGTGGATGGACATATCGTTCATATTAATAGTACAGATGGTCATAAAATTATTAATTTTCCAAATGTAAATGTTTTTGCAGCTTCAAAATATGCAGTGACTGCTTTAACAGAAACTTTGAGAAATGAATTGAATCTTTTTAAGGATAAAATAAAAGTCAGTGTAAGTATTACTGGTTCAAATTGATTTTTCAAAATTGTTAAACTGTAATTCAATAATTTCTTCTAATAGAGCGTAAGTCCAGGATTTGTAAAGACGGATATCATGAAAGCTGGATGTACAGCTAGTGGTAAACCCGAAGGTACTGAACTTTTACCAGATGACATGTTAAGCAATCCAGTTTTAAACCCAGAAGATGTTGCAAACGCTGTAGTATTTGTATTATCAACTCCACCTCATGTGCAGGTATAAATTTTTATATTATTTACAAGCGCCTAATACGAGACCCTACAGGTCTCTAATGCTGATTATAATAATTGAATTTTAAAAATGATCGAAAAATTAATATAATTATTATTATTCAATTCAAGAGAGTTGAGGAAGCAGTTCTATAAACTCTATAAATCAAAATTCTTACATAATGTGGTTTAGATAAATCTCACCACCGAACCGAATGCATGCCATTAATAAGCACTTAATAGATCCCGCCGATTCCTGAACAAAGCGGAGCTGCCATCACATCATTTGGAAGACCGTTTCATACGTGAAATACTCGATTGAGCAGAAAGTGCTCCCTGGTTTGAAATTCTGATGAAGTAACTTCTGATAGTAATCACCAAAGAAGGTAGATCATAGATTTAACCTTGCTGCATACCTTGCTTATGTAGTTACCTTACGTGGAATTATTGGTTATTGTCACCCCGAGATCGCTGTGTGACTTGTCAACCCTCAGTTGCAAACCGTTGATTGTGAACTAACTCAACCACGGTTGTTTTTGTCCAGATATATGATAATACACCTTTCAATATTTAGTGGAATCAACCACCAGGAGCACCATCATAATACTCTATTTAAATCACTTTGCAGAACATTGTTGTAGGAGGAAGAGTTATTGCAAATTTTGATGTCGTTAGGATAAGAGGAAATCAAGGATGAGTCCGGGGAAGGCAGATCAGTACAGTAAACTAAAAATAACAGTAGAACAGTAGAGGGGCGGTTAATAAGGGCTGTCCGCAGGGAGGCGTACTCTCGCCTTTGCTGTGGAATTTTGTGGTGCATAGCCTCCTACAGCTACTCAATGATAACGGTTTCTACACTGTCGGATACGCAGATGATATAACCATACTGCTTAGGGGGAAATTTGAAGATGTCCTGTGTGAATTAATGCAGGGCGCTTTAAGAATCCTTGAGGTATGGTGTTCAGAGCAGTCTCTTTTGGTTAATCCAACCAAGACTGAGCTTGTACTATTCACCAAAAAAATAAAGCTGAGGAACATGAGAATGCCTCGCTTAAAGGGAACCCCTCTTAAATTGGCTTCAGAGTTCAAGTATCTGGGAATTACACTCGACTCGAAGCTAAACTGGGGCAAACACATCAGCACTAAAGCGACGAAAGCAAGCATGGCCTACTGGCAGTGTCGCAGGGCATTGGGAAGATCATGGGGTTTTTCCCCAAAGATTGCCCTCTGGCTGTACACTGCCGTAATAAGGCCTATGCTCTGCTATGGCGCACTCGTCTGGTGGCCCAGAACCAGACTGACTACGGTGGTGTCCTCTCTTGAACGGCTGCAAAGATCAGTCTGCGTAGCAGTGACGGGAGTGATGCGAACAACACCCACCGCTGCACTGGAGGTTCTCATCTGCCTTCCTCCCTTAGATCTCTTTGTGGAGGAGCAGGCGCTGAGAGCCGCTCTAAGAATGCGGGCATGGGGTCTTTGGACCCATAGGTGGGGAGCCAAGGGGCATACACGGATTCTGGAGGACTACTCTAAAAGGTTGCCTCTTCTGAGTCTTGATGCTGACAGGATCCCCCCCAAATATGTGTTTAGGAGAAATTTTACAATTCTGTTAGACACAAAAGAATCTGACCGTGCTGACATATGTCTGTACACGGACGGCTCCAAAAACAAGACTGGCTCGGGTGCGGGGATATTCTCCTCGGAACTGCAGCTAGATATGAAGATATCGTTGGGGAGGTACGCCTCTGTTTTCCAGACGGAACTCATTGGAGTGCTCCGCTGCGCAGAATTAGTCCAGGAAAGATATATCCGGGGCAAAACAATTCAAATAATCACTGATAGTAGGGCGACCCTTGCGGCACTAAATCGCTGCAAGATCATCTCTGGTCTTGTGCTACAATGCATCGAGACACTAAACGTGATATCAATTCATAATGTCGTAACTCTCAGCTGGGTTAAAGGGCACGAAGGGAATGAGGGCAACGAGAGGGCTGATGAGCTGGCGAGGCTGGGTTCGGGAAATGCACCATGCGGTCCGGAACCTTTTCTCACACTGGCTGTTAAAACCCTTGATGCTATCATAAAAGGGGAAACCCGCAGACTGCATGCGGAAAGATGGGTGAATGTCGCTGGATGCCGTCAGGCTAAGGCGGCAATTAACGCACCCTCTGACAAACATGCAAGATACTATCTGAAGCTGTATAGGGACAGCCTACGAATTATCGTGGGATGTCTTACGGGGCACTGTAAGCTAAACAAGCATTTACACACAATGGGACTGGTTGACAGCCCATTGTGTCGGGGATGTGAAGAAGAAGATGAAACAGTGGAACATGTGCTTTGCGACTGCCCAGTGTTAGCATCGAAAAGAGGATCCATGTTGGGTAGCTTCTGGCCTAGCATGGCCAGTATTAGTAGCACACCGCCTTCAAAAATACTCGAGTTCGTCTTGAGTTTGGGATGGCTTGAGGAATAGGAGGATGGGGGCTGCTGACACCGGAGGTAGCATAATGGGCCCGGTTTTGTGGCCTGAGTGCATGTAAACCTTGGTTTGCCCTCCACACTCAATCCAGAATCCAGAAGCACTTAATAGATCCCACCGATTCCTGAACAAAGCGGAGCTGCCATCACATCATTTGGAAGACCGTTTCATACGTGAAATACTCGATTGAGCAGAAAGTGCTCCCTGGTTTGAAATTCTGATGAAGTAACTTCTGATAGTAATCACCAAAGAAGGTAGATCATAGATTTAACCTTGCTGCATACCTTGCTTATGTAGTTACCTTACGTGGAATTATTGGTTATTGTCACCCCGAGATCGCTGTGTGACTTGGCAACCCTCAGTTGCAAACCGTTGATTGTGAACTAACTCAACCACGGTTGTTTTTGTCCAGATATATGATAATACACCTTTCAATATTTAGTGGAATCAACCACCAGGAGCACCATCATAATACTCTATTTAAATCACTTTGCAGAACATTGTTGTAGGAGGAAGAGTTATTGCAAATTTTGATGTCGTTAGGATAAGAGGAAATCAAGGATGAGTCCGGGGAAGGCAGATCAGTACAGTAAACTAAAAATAACAGTGGAACAAGCACAGATTCCTGGGAGATGCCACCAAGAGCAGAGCAATCACGGAAAAAATTCTATCCAATTTGCACAGTAAAGGTTCGATCACGAAAAAAAATGCAGCCAGCCATTTAAAAAAATTACTACTAATACTACAATGCAAGAGACGGTCGGAGCATAATAGTAGTCACGCGAGTTGACTATATGAACGCTAAATGCCCGGTTCGAATCCGGGTGAAGTAAGAACTTTATTCTGGTCGTCTCTCTGGTCCTCCAGGTTGGGGGTCGGGTTGATGGGCCAGCTCCTCATCACCTGTAAAGAAAACAAAAAAGCTCATGGAACCATGACCAAGTCTAGCAAGGAGACTTGGCAAATGGGAACGGATAAGCAGTTAAACTGTAGCTTGATGTGTTGTGAGGCGTTTACTTACCTTGCAATGCAAAAAAGCAGTCCTAATAGATATATATACTACAATGCCTCCAGCTTCGTCAGGAGTCTCCTTTTAGACATCCTAGCAAAGGTTATACCGAAATCCAAATAAATTATAGCCAGTCAGATATAAGAAGCTGAGAACTCCAGTCATTTTCACACGTCAGCAAATTGGTACTGATAGAGTGACCTGGTAAAATCACTATATCTATACTCATAACAGTATAAGTAAAACTTTATCATATCCTTGGCAGTCATGGTTTTCACTAGCTTAACCGCTATTAGAGTTGCATTATAATGGGCAGCAGGAATTTAAACTTGAATCAATTTCCCATGTTATTTTCCTATGTTCGGATCGGCAGTGTGTCACCCTGTAAAAAAATGATTTATATTACGAGTATTGTGTAGTTACTTTAAACTTTCAGCTTTTGCAGCTTCAAAATATGAAGCTTTAATAGGAAATTTAATTTTAAAACTTTGATTATTATTATTATTAGTATTAATTTCGCAATTAAAAACGAATACGAATTACGAATATTTTTTATTTCAGATTCACGAATTAATAATACAAGCTGTTGGTGAACCCTACTAGTAACTTCTATTTTGCATACAAATAGAATTAATAAGAAAAAATATAAATGTAATAATTATATTGTACTCTAACAGAAGCGTTAATAAAAATTTGTCATTATTAAGAAAATATTTGGGGAAGAAATAAAAAACAAACGGCTCCCGATACAGACAATCCTGTTCCCGAATAGCTAGACTCTTTTGTATTTATTCCACTCGGTTTCAGTGAATACACCGAAGAACGCCTTTTAAACTCATAAGAAACTGTAAGATAAAAAGATAAATTTTCGTAATGTTGAAATCTTAACTCAAACTATCAAATTGTTCTATGGAATTGAAATGTGGGATTTAATAATTGTGATACCTTTCTAGTTCTCAGGGTGGAGATTTCACTTCAAAAAATTGTTACCACGGTAACCGAAACTCATAACCAAGCAAAACACTGAAATTGTTCCAATGGCGATGATCCCATACAATCCAATTTAATTGACTCGAAATTTTGTCCAAATTACTAATGATAATTGACATAAAACATTCGCATTTTTCGAGCGACTCCAGGAAAGATACTTTTGTAACATTCAAATAGAATCATAATCATCCACCAACGATAAGGTAATCCTAACTTCAAAATATCCTGCTAATTTTCACTTATCTTATTTTATCTAGACTCATCCATAGTTTACCATTCACAGGACAGGATAATCATCCATCAAATTACCAAATGTTGCTCCACGAATATTAAAATTTTATTATAAAAATCATCGAGGCCAATTTTCACCAACATTTTATTTAAGAATTTCCTAGTAAAGAAGTCCTTAGCTAGGTATTCCATAAATTTAATTGGTCAAATTCTTATGTCAATACTATGTCAAATTTGGCCAATCACATTTATGGAATACCTAGCTAAGAAATAATGCTTTATTAGGAAATTCTTAAATAAATGTTGATAAAAAGGGGCATTAATTTACTAAATTAAATCTCTCATCCGGGAATAACGCACAATAATAATTCTCAAATTCTTAAAATGAAAATCTAATGTAAATTTTCACGCCCGTCCTTCAAGAATGGTGGCTCGAAGGAACCCTTTTGTCACGATTGTCTCGCGACAGTAATAACCTGGCTGTGACTGTGGCGCCATCTGTGGTGCGGTGATGTAACTCTTAGAAAATTTGACTTCACAGTGAGGTTATGCGAAGTTGTGTTATGTTTCCAAGCATGCGCATTTGGTGCTGTTTGGAATACCAAATTTAATTTTGACAGATGTCAAATTTCGTTAAAGTACTTCATATTTTATTATTTAAATTTTTTCCTTGTACAATAATAGATCATAAACAGTAATACTACTATTTGTTTATTAGTTTCAGTGTGAAATTTGTGATTACAAATGTGCACATAATAATAATTTAAAAAAAATCATTTTAAAACTCATACAGGCGAAAAACCGTTGAAGTATATAATTTGCACATATTTAAAAATAAATGTGCACATAAGAGAATTTAAAAACGCAGACATTATAATACTCATATACAACAGTTTTACTTATTTTACCTTAATATTAATTAAACATTAAATAATTTCATTTTAAGGTTATAATATATTGAATTTAAGATAATTATTAATATTGAATGTGTTTTTTAAAACGTTTTAATTAATGATCATTATTTTTTAAATAATTTATTCAATAACTTAAATAGTAATAGAAGTAGAGTAAGTAACATGACTAGAATATTGTTAACGTAAAGTAATGGTATTTCATGTAGTAAGTGAAGGGTACAGTGCAATAACGATGAGGGTCACATTTTTAAAAAGTCGAGTAAAACGAGATTTAAAGTTTCACAACGCGTAAGGTTACATTGCGCTGCCTATTTTCAACCGCAGTTTTAAGTGGAATTTCATTGTTTGTTTCCTGTGACGATTGGTATGTTCATAGCTTATGTTACAATCTAAGAGATGCTGATAAAATATCGATTTCGAAAAAAATGGACCCTCATCGTTATTGCACTGTACCCTTCAAGTTCATTACAGAAATTTGACATCTGTCAAAATTAAATTTGGTATTCCTAAGTACAAAACAGCACCAAATGCGCATGCTTGGAAACATAACACAACTTCGCATAACCTCACTGTGAAGTCAAAAATGAGTTACATCATCGCACCACAGATGGCGCCAAAGTCACAGCCAGGTTATTACTGTCGCGAGACAATCGTCTTTTGTCTTGTACCATTCTTCTAACGTCATTTTTTTTATTCTTTTATCTGCATTGGCGGGTAATTCAAACTAACCGCACCTCACACTGATATTAACAAATTGTGCTTTCAGTAAATAGGCAGCCATTTGCAAGCAATATTGCAGATTACAAAAATAACACAAAACCACAATTTTTCCAAGAAGGGTAAATCATTCAATTGGTGTATTTGGGGACACATCTCCCCTTTACAAACATAAACAACTTGTTGTTTGGGACTTCCAATCTCTAAAACTCAATTATTATTATTACAGCTCAACATTCTTCGAGAATATAGCTATCTCTTTCCATGGATTTACCAGTACAAGTGCTTCTCTGTTTCTTATCTCCCGCATATAACAACGTGCATTTTACCTTTACTTATTTCATCTTACCCACTCCATCTCATTTCCTGTAAGTAAGTTCCTCTTTCGTTTTTCCTGGTTTCGATAGCGTCCTCACATTCCATGTTCCGATTTTTGTCAGAGGACCTCTGTTCTTTTCATTGCGTTGTCTCTTTTTTTAGTTTATTCCTCATTTACATCTCATCTGTCCATATATTTTGCTTTGTCGTCTTCATCAGTGTCTCATTTTCGTTGTATGAAGCTCCCTTTTGAGACATTCCGGTCGCTCCATCTTCTTTCCACCAGCCTTCTGTATCCGATTTTCATTCTTTTTCCCTTTCCTGCTCTCCTCTCCGACGGACTCTAAAATCTTATCCTGCACTTCTTTTTCATTGTGTGTCAGATCGTTTTCTATGTAAATTCTGGTTCCTTTAAGCTTTTTCTTATTTTCTATCATTATTGTATTCTGGTGTAGGTCCCTCATATTAGCCGTAATTAACCATAACTCTTCAACTTTTTCTCGGGATGTTAGTACTCCACTTTGAGCTCCTTTGATCACAATGTCACATCTCATTCTTTCCTTCTCTCCCCTCTCTAGTTGTTTCTTGTTCTCTTGTTAATTTTTTCCCTTGATTATCAGTTTTCTCCTATAATTTTACAACATTTAGCTCCACCTTTCTGACTTTATCTCCCCAGTACATTTCCATTTTATTTAGCTCTTCCTTTATTTCTCCACTCTCCTTTTGTTTTCTTTAAAACCATCTTTTACCGTTCTTGCCAAACTCGCCGTCATTTCCCTCAGTTCCTCCATCTTTTCAGTACGGACTGTTTCTCTCATTTCTTTGATTGGTGATTTAACTATTATTTTATTTCGCTGAAATACCTTTTCTTCCACCTTATTTAAATCTTCCTTTTCTCTTTTTCTTTTAATGTTGTCTCTTACTATTGATGGTATTTGCTTTTGATCTATTGTGATTTTTATTACTCATCTGCTCTTACTTGAATTCGTTACCTTAGGCAACCAAACTCACTATAATTATTATTTTCGTAGTTCTTTTTTTAATTTCCATAGCGTCAATACGTACATTCGAGTCAACCTTGTTCGCATCACTAGAAGAAAATTTTTTTTTTCTAACGTCAAAACAACCTCCTTCTCGTGTTTTTTCTACCTCCCTGATTCTTATGAAAACACTTATATCTTACACACTCGAAGTAAATCGATCTTATACTTTTCCTTGATCTATTTCACTTCTTTATTTCTCAAATTATCGTAAACAATACTCTCGCAAAGTGCAAACACCATGCATTTTTTTGATTTTTGACCCCCATATATTTTACCCCCCGGGGGGTAAAATTTCACTAGGGATATTTTATCTCTGATAAAATTTTGCTAGGGAAATTTTACCGGGTGATAAAATATCACGGGGGTCAATATTCCCGGTTACACCGGCTCTATGTATCTCTTATATTCTCAATATTAAATGAAATTCAGCAAACTCTTCAAAACTTGATCTTTTGCAAGATGTTTTGCATAATTTTATAATAATTGGACAAGAAGTTTTTACTAATCATAAATGATTAGTTTTGCTTTTGGTTTTCTAGCTGAATTTTGTAATTGTTTTCCCAGCATGATTGTTTGTTTGATAAACTACTACAAGCAGTAAGAACAAACCAAAATTATCCATTGTAATGATTTAATACACAATAATTGGTTTCCAGATGAGTTAATATAAATTAAATTGAATTGCCACTATTTGTATAACAAAACTCAGGGCCAGGAAGCATGCATGAACATTACATAATAAGTGATGTTATGATACCGATATACGTACCACATGACGTGTGTAAAATTATCAAGAACACCGTAACGAGTTTTTGTCAACTCGTTCGCAAAGTTCAATAATTTTTAAACAGTACAAATTTGAAACTGCATAAAAACTACTCCAGATTCACTTTAGAGTACCTAACTTTTTGTAATTTTTGTTATCGATTCTAGTGTGTTTGACTTCCAATTATTATACTTTTACTTTCAACCCATTGAATTCACACTACTTGAATAGCTGACTGGACACATTGATCCTCTTTAAACGTAAACAAAGTGGTGGATTTTTGGTTCAGATATCTTCGGTTTTTTGAAGAAAACAGCTAATACGTTTATATTACGATAACGATAACAAAGTAATGAAATTATCGATAAAGAGATGTACCTATTTAGTTTCAAGTAAGTTCACTTTGGTTAAAAGAAGCTCAATTAATTGTAATTGCTAAAACTTTCAGAAAATTTTTTTTAAAAACTTCCACTTCAGGTGTCAATCTGTCAATATTTCGAAGTTTGGTTGGAACCCTTAGAAGTTGGAACCATAGAATAAGTTGGAACCATGCAGGGGCGGATGGGGCCGCCGGGATACCGGGAAATTTCCCGGTGGGCCGTCGGTCCGTAGGACCGTGGGCCGTCGGTTGTGGGACCGTGGGCCGTCGCGTCGGTCCGTAGACCGTCTTCGTTTTAATAATTTCTGTTAATAGTAGAGGAAAGTGACCAAATATGGAATACCATTTTGTTTTTGTGGCATAAAAAAAAACTATCATGAATTAAATGCAAATTTAATTATAAACACAGTCAGTCATACATTTTGGCTTATCTTAGTCATAGTCTTGTGTTTGAATATTAATCAACAAATTTTTTTTATTTAAAAATCTAAATTAACATAATAGTAGCTATTTATGGAATAGACCCCCAAATATGGAATAGGGAAATAAGAACCAAGTTTCTTTTACAAAAATTAACAAAAACAGTAACGTCTTTTTATAACGGATCTTGAGACTTTGGTCAAAAATAAAAGTAACTTATTCCGTTAAAATTAACTTATTCTACTGCAAAAATCACACACCACCCACACTATCGTCACCAACAGGCGCCCATTCCTTACATAAGATTTCCATATAATTTTCCCTATTCCATATTTGGAACTAAGCTCACTTAAGAATAATGTTTTTTTATTGAAAGCCAGGTTATATTTTCTTGAAAAGTAACATCCGTAATGTTATCAGTCATCCTTCTGCATGCTTATAAATGTAGAGTAATTAACAAATTACTAATACTTACGTTATAGATAAAAATTTGCATCACTAACAATAAAGTTTCGCAAGTGCGTACAAAGAATAATGTCCCGCCATGTGGTTATTAATGGTAATAGAGCGTTGTAAAGTTTGGGGTGGTCAACTACTCTTACTAGGTTGTCATTTATCCTAGTAATGGCTAAATAGAGGCAGTGGTTTCGAAAATTTAATGGTATTCCACATTAGGCGCCTATTCCATATTTGGTCACTTTCCTCTATGATCTTCAATGGAAAAAAGTTGTCACGGCTGTCGGCCGCGTTGACGGCCATTGGCCCATTTCTAACTAAACATAATGAAATATAATATCAACTTTAGAATTTACCAATCATTATTTGTTTGTGTTTTCCCATGGATATCATAATAAATAGTTATATCGTAATTAGTAGAGAGCGGATTTATAGGCACAACAGACCGGTCTTGAGGTACGCCGCCATAAACAATTGGTTAAGAAATATTTGTTACCAATAGCTGTCAATAGAAAACGTTTATTAGCGCTAGTAAATTTTTCTTAACCAATTGTTTATGGGGGATTACCTCAAGACCGGTCTGTTGTGCCTATAAATCCGCTCTCTAGTAATGAGAAGCAGGATATTTAGGCAAAAACAGATCTGACTTAGGAGAAGTTATAACGTTAAAAACAATCAAAACGTTTATTAATTATTAGCGTTAATAAATTTTCTCTATTGGTGAGTAATGTTAGGACTCCTCCTAAGTCAATTATTTAATGTTACACTATCTTTATAGCTATCTGCCAAACTGATACATTTTCTAATTTTTCTTAAACCACGTTGACCTTGAAATTTAAAAAAATTTCGCCTGCGGCGCTTGAAAACAATTCCGCCACCCCCACGCGCCCATAATTTGCCCGACTATACAAACTATTTACCCTACCTTCATTTTCGGTCTGGCTATATGAGAAATATATGAAAAATATAATTTTTTTACTGGTATTAACAACTGGTATAACATAGGGGGACCCCCCCTCATTCAAAAAATTTTCGCCTGCGGCGCAATTTTGGGCCGCCGACTATAAATTTCCCGGTAACTTTTTGATAGCCCATCCGCCCCTGGAACCATGGATTTAGAAGGTTAGGTTAGTCCATGGTTACAACTATGGACTTAGAAGTAAACTTTTAGGTAGCTTTACAGCGCACCTAGTGATAAAAGTATAGAACCCATACGCTCAAGAGCTCGCAAATTTTAAGCTTTCCAGGTATGGAGATGGGGGTCCATGGTTAGAACTAAGAAATACCATGAAAAAATGGACATACATCTTAACAACTTTTGACTGCAATATCAATTTTGTCGAGGGCTTTTGATGGCTACAAAAACAAAATATATTAATTTCTTCATTAAGTTTGTGTTTTAAAAATATAACATTATAAAGTTTGCAAAGTGTAAAACTAAACAAGAATATAAGGTAAATTTCATAATCTGACGAGTCTACTAATATGAATTTTCAAGCAAAATGCTTATGCTATTTTTTCTCAAGTCTAAATATAAATGTATAATTGCAAAATAAAATGTGTGTAAAAACATTTGACTTATCTATTGTATGTTTATTTATTATTCCTTTAAAATAATTCCCAGAGAAAAGATAACTTTCATAATTAGTTGGAGACAAAAATAATTTTAGTTTAAATATGGCAAACCTGTACATGAGGCGGTGTTAATAAAATTAAAATAATTGCTTTTGATTCCAAACTGAGTCTTCTTACTTAATTACGCTAGCTTTAATTTTATCTTTAAATAACTTGAATTCATTCCTTAACCACTTGAGGTACAGCGTCGCATAATATAGGTCCACTCCCACGTTCGCTGTGTCCTTGTTTAATGTGCTCAAGGTGCAATTAAGGTGTATGTCGCATTATCTTTGTACAGGTAGTTTGGTGTAGTGGTTAGAGAGTGAGAACGGTCCTAGGTTCGAATCCCAATCACTCCCAAATTTATTTGTGCCATGTTTAGGATTATACGTTAAACCTACTATGAAGTTTAAGTCAGCAAAAGTAAAACTGACTTGTAATTCGGTGTTGGCCCCATGGTTTTAGCAGCGAGTTTTATCCCTTCATGTAATATTGAAAGAATTGTCGTCAGATATCGTGTCTAATTTGAAGAATCGTCGTCAGATGTCGCGTCTATTCGAAGAGTCTTCGTAGGATGTTGGAAAATATTCAAGAATATAAATTTGTATAATAATTATTGTTTTTTTCATTATATCAGTTGTACATTATATTTTTTTCCTTCGTATTGCTTCTTGACAGAAGCGTCGTGACCTTTAACAATGCCTGTTAAAGGCGTTCATGGCCGATTACACCCCGGTGGTTTGCCATTGCCTTCCGAGGGGAGAGACGGTCAGAAATAAAGTTCTTAGTTCACTCGGATTCGAACCGGGTGATTAGCGTTCATAGTCAACTCGCGTGACCGCTATGCTCCGACCGCCTCAATACATTATATATTAGGAACAATATTGCTAAACTAAATATTATTTTATAAAGTTTCGATGATATTGTAATAATAAAAAAATTATGTAAATAAGCTTTTTATAACCCTAATCGATTTATTCATGTGACTTAAGTCGACTAATAAATTGAGTAATTATAATGATATAGCTATTTGAAGTTTATCTAGCAAAAGTTTTGTTCATAAATAATATTTAATACATTTTAAAGATATAGGGTTATTCACTTAGAACATAACAATTTTGCATTTTAATATCAACGAGCTCTTAAACTTTTTTTATGATCTGTCAGCGTCAAAACGTCAGTCAAGGTTTACCATTTTATTATGGCGAGGTTCACAAACGAGCAACTTTTGGAAGTTATTAAAAATTACTACCGAAATTCTAAGTCTATAGTTGCAACTTTAAGAGCGCTTACTCCAATTTTCGGTCGCTATAACCGTCCAACCAGACAAGCTGTGCGTGCTATAGTGAACAAATTCGAGTCAACATATTCACTATCTAATATTCCGGTGCCATTGAGACCACGTCCATGTCGAAGTATCGAAAATATCACTGCCGTAAGGTCTTCAGTTCAAAATGAGCCAAGAATTGAAGCCTTCTGATCATTTGAAGCGCCAAAACTTCTGCGATTAGGCTTTGCAAAAATTTGAAGAAAATCCGGAATTTCATCGAAAAATTATCTTTAGCGATGAAGCTCATTTTTGGCTTAATGGCTTTGTCAATAAGCAAAATATGCGTTATTGGACAGCAACAAATCCACTCGTGCTTCAAGAGACTCGATTGCATCCACAGAAAGTAACCGTGGGGTTTAGATTTCATGCCGGAGGTGTGATTGGACCGTATTTTTTCGTCATGAAAATGATCTCCATGTTACGGTTAATGGAGTTCGCTATCGTGCCATGTTGGAAAACTATTTTTGGCCAGAATTGGATGGACTTGACATCAGTGATATGTGGTTCCGACAAGATGGTGCGACATGCCACACAACTGGTCTAACAATGGATCTGTTGAAAGAAAAATTTGGTAATAGTGTAATCTCGAAAAATGGTCCGGTGAATTGGCCACCTCGCTCTTGCGATTTAACGCCGTTGGATTTTTTTTATGGGGTCACGTGAAGTCGTTAGTTTATGCCAACAAGCCAACAACATTAGAGGAGCTTAGGAACAATATCAAACGTGAAATTGACGACATTCCGGCCGATATGTGTGAAAGGGTGGTGGAAAATTGGCTTCAAAGAATCGATCGCTGCAAACGTGCTCGTGGTGGTCATATGAACGAGATCGAATTCCATACATAAAATGTAACATGTGTACTACACCTGGAACAAATTTCAGCCCTATATCTAAATTATTATGTGTTTTATTCAAATACAAAATTGTTATGTCCTTACTGAATAACCCTATATTTAATTCTATAAAAATTTTGAAATTAATAATTCTTCTAATAAATAATAAAGTTAGTGCTTATTGAACTACACTGAAAAAAATTTGGTAGTTCATACCAATGAACACGGATAATACAATAAAATTCATTACGCTAACGAAGTACAAAGTCATCAACTTAATTTTTGATGAATGCAATTAATTCAATTTAATCAATTTCTGTTCATAAACTTGATAAATGTTTTCCTCGTAGTAATTAATTTGTTCCAGTTTCTTTGTTTAAAGAATATAGTAAAATCCTTCATAAAATATAAAGAATGAGGAGGGGAAATTGGTCTAAAATGGTAGGTGAAACCGGAGCTAGTTGTTACAATTTTTTATTAATTTTTTAAAATACTTTATCAATTAGATTTCCAAATTATTTTATTTTTTGATTTTTATGTCTTTATATTAGGTATAATTTATAACTATCCGAAGAATGTAAATGAGAGCAAAATATAATATGTCATAGTTTAAATAATAATACATTAATTTATTTCATGTCCGATAATTTGTAATTTATTTAAAATAATTCATATTATAATTCTTACCAGTTAATAATTATAAAATATTTAGATATTACTTTAAATACGAATAAATTATTATTTATTAAAATTTATCGATACATATTTATATATTTTTAAACTATTTATGTTACAAAATTGATATCCAACTTAATCAACATATTTTTGTAAAAATACGTACATAGAGAATGCTGAATTTTGTTTTTAATCGTAATTACTGTTTTGGAGAAAAAAAAGAGCCTAATTGTGCCACTAAAATGTACATTCTTTTGTAGTACACTTTTGATCCTAGAACTTCTAATATGGCCAATACATTTGCTGTATGAATGTTAACATCCTGCCATCTATGGGCAGTGTAACAATTTACTCTTGTAACCAAGTTGCCCCAGTCTTCCCTAGCCTGATTATTTTGGCGCTTAACTTTTTTTAACACGTTTTGAAAATAAACGAGACAATAGGGGCAATACGGGTCTTATAAGGCCAAAATGACATACCTACTCATTTAATTAATTTAGATATTTAATTAATTCTTTGATGTATCCTGTATTTAAAATGTTAAGGCTTTATAGATTTAAATAAAAATAATAACGGGAGGGAAACATTCAATCTAACAGAAATAAAAATGTTTTTCGGGGTTATCGATTTTTAATTTTGTATTGAATTTTTGGTTTTAATATCAAAGAAGGGGTTGAAGCTTGGTGGGTTAGAATTAAGAGCAAGGACAAAACAATATAAAATAATTGAAAGGTCATTTTACCCACATGTAGTGTACTTTTTTTCAAAATTGAAAAGAAAGCTAATATGTATTAATTAACGACCTTCTTATATAAAAGTTATTAGTAATTTTAAAAATTTTAAGTCGTGATCAACTTGTGACAAAAAGTTAAATGTACCAACCGGAACAAAAGCATACAAAAATGGAGATAACTTTTTTTTCCATAAATATGAACTCGATTAAGCTGATATGTTTACGCCGCTACCACGAAGCTCCAACTGTTATTTGTGAAAGACTTGCTAATATTTCATGGCTAAAATTTGTCCCTCTGTCAGCCTCGCCTTCAGTTTTTTATCTGGTAAAAGTCACAATATGCAACCGTCACAAATTAATTAACCCCCCCCCCCCTGCATTCAAGATCTGGGTCCGCGATTGATTAGTTAAACTTGCTTCTCAATTTCTTAAATTTCAGCTGGAATAAGGACTTGGCGGTAGCCAATTTCTTGCGCAGTAGATGTGGAGGGAGATTGTTCTCCGCCCAGTCATCTTATTCTGGCCTTTACTACACTGAAATTTTACGTATTTTGAACTTTGCCACTCTTTCCCTTTGCCGATATAGAAACTAATTTCCATAATAATCAAAACATAATTGTACAATTAATTGCTATTTATTATCTACTTAAGATATTTATAAATCAATTATTATACAAATGTTTTTAGTTTGTAATAGAAGAAATTACATGTTATTAATACGACTCTCCTAGAGGCCTAATCATCAGTTCATGAATCTAAAATACATAAGTACAGCAATAAATTTTATTATTATTGTGGTTGGTAAAACGATGAAGAGACCACTTCAATTTAGATTTTGAGTGGGCAGTTTAAAACTAATATTAATGGAATGTTTGATATTATAGATTTCAAGTCCTCCCTACCCTTAATTTTAAATTTTCAATAGCACCCGGTCGATAATTGGTAGTAGACAATATAGTTATACAAATAGTCAAATATGAAAACCTAAGATTCCATTAAAATTAATTTTAAACTTCCAAATCGACCTATTCGTATATGAATGCAAATGAAAAGCAAATGAATATTGTTCGAGCTTGAATTTAAGCGATTACGTTTCTTGCCAAGGAACTTGGTGTTACGTAACCTAATCTAGCCAATCATAAATACTGGTTTAGTTGGGTAACCGCAATGACGATACTTTATGTGTGATAACATAACATCGAAGTTCCATGGCAAGGAATATTTGTTTTTAACAATTGATTAGGATCTTTAATGCTAAATTGTTTTATATTGATAAAGAAAATTAATAAAAACCTGCACATGAGGTGGTGTTGATAAAACAAAAATTATTGCTTTCGCTATGTCTTCTGGATTTAACTTGGGAAATTTCAGATATTCTTGTATTGTTTCGGGTGGTAAAGTTTTTTCGTATTCTTTAAACATATTTTTTATCCCATCCGAGTTTACAAGTCCAGGACTAATACTCTACAAAATAATAAGTAGTTATTTTAAGAACCAATATTTAAAAATTAATATTAACTGTTTCTATGCAGAAGAATGCCTAAATCACGTCAAAAATGTTAATTTATTGTCAAATTTATGATACCATGAACCCATTTTTAAAAACGAAAATAATATTATAGATACTGATACGTAAAATTATTCTTGAAACAAGTTTTGTCAAAAGTTTGTTCAACTACTAAATACATAATACATACCAGGCGTGCCACCTGAACCATAGGCTTTTAAGATTCCTGCTTCCCATTGTGATGGATAAGAATACAATGGTATTAATCCAAATAGATCTTTTTCCAAGTCGAGGATACCTAACATTTGATATTTTCTCTTCAATTATTGTTAAATTATGTAGAATTGAAATAAAAGAAAGTATACTTAATAAGTTAAGAGCAAATAATTAAGTAAGTATTGGTTATCTTCAGACGCCGAAAAAAATCTCTTTCGATTGATACCATGACAAAATAATACATTTGAATCTTAAATGGACCATCCGATATATACATCGTACATTTTATACATTTATACTCACGCTAACTTTAATTTTATCTTTAAACAAATTAAACTCGTTCCTCAACGTTTCAGTTAAAGCTGTTACAGCAAATTTGGAAGCCGGAATAACACCGACATCTGGAAAATTAAATACTACGTGGCCGTCAATAGCATTAATATGAATTATATGCCCATCAATATGATTCTTTCGCATATCTTTCACAGCTTCTCGTGTTGCAATACACAATCCAATAATTTGAACATCAATAACTTGTCTCCATTGTTTTGTATCACTTTCAGTAAGATTTGTTAGTATATAATTCGCTGCATTATTAACAAGGATGTGTACAGGTCCCACATTTTGTTGTACCCATTTAAATAGTTCCAAAATATCTTCCTCCTTTCCCACATCCGCTTTATATGTAAAAATTTTACCTTGTTTTCCTTGTAACTTTGTTGACACTTCATTAAGTTTTTCTTGTCCACGAGCAACAGCAACAACCTGTAAATATTTCTAAGTAATTTTTTTTTCTCATAAAATATTATAATTACATTAACACCCTCATTCACTAATTGTTCTACAATTGCATATCCTATTCCCATACTTCCTCCAGTTACAACTGCAACTTTTCCAATCCACCGCTCCATTGAATAAGCCATCCTTTTGAGAAACTAAATACTATTAAAATTAAGCGAGTTAACTTGGTTATGTAAATATATTATTTAAAATTTGGTATTTATAGCATACCATTGCTTCTGATAAGATGCAATTAAAGTATGTAAATAAAGATTTTTTTATAAATGAATCATTTCAATTAATTCACATGACCATTATGTAATCAATATCATAATTTATTATGTAAACTTTAGTATAACAGTGAAGTAATTTTTTTAAATATAATAGGATAACTGACAAATGTTGGGAATTTACATTAACCAAACGCCATCACTCGTCGCTAACTTGAACTTGTTTAGTGAGTATACTTGGACCTGTCAGATCGTTTGTTTACATTGTTTCTATGATGTACTATAATACATAATTAGCACAGATTTTATGAACGAAACACACAAACACCCATATTAACAACATCAACTATACTCACTAAGGGCGCCATTTTGGTAGTGTCGGTGGCGCCACCAACGGTAATGTAAATTCCCATATTGGCAAAATACTATTACTTCAAGTACTGCACTGCATAAGTATGCTCTACTTTATAAGTAGATATTAAAATTCTCAAACCAAAATCTCTAGTAAATAAACCTGATAACTAACAGGAATAATGCCACGAATCACTATTAATTGCAGAAATCTCAAAAGTATGATAAACTAAAAACGGACGAAAAAGAGCAAATGAGCGAATGTGATAAACAAAAAATTTTAGTGTTACATAGTGAAAACAAAAGTTTTACCTACATAAGTAGAATAGTGGAGTACGGTAGACGTACAGTGGGTAGATTTTTAAAAAAATATCGCGAATCTGGCAGTACAGCTCTCGTGTTCCATGTGTAAGGAGGAAGCGCATAACAACTGCATCTCAAGATCGAGTTATACGTAGGATGGCTTTAAAAAATCGCTTCGAATCGATAAGAAAATTAACCCCAAGGATCAGGGAAGACCTTAAAATAAACATCAGTTCACCAACTGTCAGTAAACGGTTGGCAGAATTTGGGATAGGTTCATACAAGGCTGCCAAAAAAACATTTTTAACCAAAAAAATGAGGAAAAGCCGTTTGAACTTTTGCAAAAAATATAGAAATTGGACAGCTGATGATTGGAGTCGAGTAATCTTTTCCGATGAATCAAGATTTTTGCTCCATGGTTCAGATGGGAAAAGATACGTGAGGCGATTTAAGAACGAAAGATTTAGTAATAAATGCATAATTAAAACAACTCGCAGACGAGTTGGCATAATGGCATGGGGCTGCTTTTCACATCGTGGATTGGGTAATCTGCACCTAATAAGAGGTACTGTAAATGCCCCAAGGTACATAGAGATACTGGAAAATCATTTAGAACCGTCTGTGAAACATTTGTTTGCTGAAAATGAAGAATGGTTTTTTCAGCAAGACAATGCTCCACCCCACGTTGCAAAATCAGTAAGTAATATCTTTTTAACAAATTTTTTTTGTTTTAATTTGTTAAGTAGGATATAAATATATTGTCATATTTTTAAAACTGAAATTGAAATTGAGTTTAAGAACAGATAATATTTTGCTTTTTATTTTTCTATTAAGGTGGCCGTATAGCGAGTGGGCGTATCAATGTTAATTATATGAGACAGATCGCTCATTTGTACGTACTAGAAGTGCTTCAATTTTCACTTTTAGGGAATTATTTTGTTATCATTTTAAAGATAAAACTTGGCTCTTGGACGTGATCTAATTTTTATTAAAATCGGATAATCAGAAATATTGAAAATTTTGCGGCAAAGTTACTCGATTTTTCAAGTAACTTTGCAGCAAAATTTTCAATATTTCTGATTATCGATTTTAATAAAAATTAGATCACGTCCAAGAGCCAAGTTTCATCTTTAAAATGATAACAAAATAATTCCCTAAAAGTGAAAATTGAAACACTTCTAGTACGTACAAATGAGCGATCTGTCTCATATAATTAACATTGATACGCCCACTCGCTATACGGCCACCTTAAAATGATATTACTCTAGTTAAGGGTTGGCAATATCGATACAAATAAAGACCTGTGAATGAACAGGTGCACAAGGTTTTGAACAGTCAATCAACTCAATGGAAAGGGAGTAATTTAGAGTTTTTTTTTATTGTAAATAATGATGTACGATAGAGTTGGAAAATTCAATTTTTTAAATGTGTTGGAATTTAAATCACGAGAGGGCGTTAAAAAAGTGATAGTGTCGGAAAAAGTAACGACAAGCTCTCTTCCAATACGGGTAATTAGTCATGACGAAGCGCTCACAAAGCGCAAATGGCGGGAAATATTGGGTTCTAAACAATGCAAAATTAACATGGGAAAATACAGAGCGCAAAGAATAATTCGAAAACGAGAGATTTCTTAGCTATGAGATTCATATAGCACCAACAATGCACTAATAAGGAATATAACTGGTAAGTTTCAATGCAGTAGATAGACCCAAATTTAAATTATTTCGATTTGAATGTTTGAACTATTTAACCTCACTTTTTGTTACAGATATAATTATCGTTAAATCACGCAAATAACTAGTTAATGTGCTACTTAGACATGTTACAATTATTTAGAATTAATTCATCGTATTTTCTGTATGTTTTATATGTACATTTACACATTTTAATAGTTAACATAATGCTTTCGTAGATATTCAAGATTGCGACAACTGCCAAAAGGAACATTGCAAGTTTTTTTAATTTATGAACGATTTCATGGCAAAAAAGTAGATGGAAAGAACTTCTCATATAAGAATTTACTGCAAAATTTCCACTTATAAAGTGAAATTTGTCAGAAAACGTTTTAAAATTCACAAGGGTGAAAAACCTTATGTAAGGGGGCATCCATAAATTACGTCACACGTTTAGGGGGGGAGGGGGTCAACGAAATGTGACATCGTGTGATATGGGGGGAGGGGGGTCAAAAAGTTTGTGACATCACACGTTAAAATTTAAAATATTAAAACACGAAATTTATTTGTGAACAAAAAACTTGAAAATATTACTAAACTCGATTTATATTTACTTAATTGAAAAATATGTGAAGTCACACCAGGGGGGGGGGAGTGTTCAAAAATGTGACAACGTGTGACAAGGGGGGAGGGGGGGTTAAAAAATCGTAAAATTTGTGTGACGTAATTTATGGATGGCCCCTAAGTTTAAATTTGAAAATATAAAATCAATAAGAATCCTTTATAAATAATGTAGATACTTCTTTTACAGGTAATTGGTTCACATCTAAATTTGCGAAACCCGTTAATAAAGGAGTTAGAAGAAGTAAAAGCGATTCATTGGAGTCATCCGAAAATTCATCGGAAGGAAATGAAATTTATTTTGTAACTAAATAATGTAAATATATTAACTTTAGCTAATTCTTTAAACAAATAGAAGTATGTATATTATTTTTAGAATACATTTTCTTAGGAAATTGATTACATTTTACTTTTTTAATAATAATAAATATTTAATAGGCCTTAATAATAAGGTTTTTCACCCTTGTGAATTTTAAACCGTTTTCTGACAAATTTCACTTTATAAGTGGAAATTTTGCAGTAAATTCTTATATGAGAAGTTCTTTCCATCTCCTTTTTTGTCATGAAATCGTTCATAAATTAAAAAAACTTAAACTGTGTAAATGTACATAATATAAAACATACAGAAAATACGATGAATTAATTCTCAATAATTGTAACATGTCTAAGTAACATATTAACTAGTTATTTGCGTGATTTAACGATAATTATATCTGTAACAAAAAGTGAGGTTAAATAGTTCAAACATTCAAATCGAAATAATTTAAATTTGGGTCTATCTACTGCATTGAAACTTACCAGTTATATTCCTTATTAGTGCATTGTTGGTCCTATATGAATCTCATAGCTAAGAAATCTCTCGTTTTCGAATTATTCTATGCGCTCTGTATTTTCCCATGTTAATTTTGCATTGTTTAGAACCCAATATTTCCCGCCATTTGCGCTTTGTGAGCGCTTCGTCATCACTAATTACCCGTATTGAGAGTAGAGCAGAGCGGTTGGGTTAGAAAAGCCGGCCACACAAATTTTAATAAAAGTGCTTAAAAATAAAGTTAAAATTGCTCGCAGTAGCAAACTTAATAGATCAGTGATTCAATGAAAAATAGAATAAGTTTATGGAAGACTTCAATCAGGAAGCAACGAATTTTATGGGTTCAAAATTGAAACATGAAATTAAATTGCTCGTTTTGTTGCAATAATTTTCGTATGGAAGAAACTTGCAAGTTTAAAGAAGTCAGGAGGAGTCATTTGAATTTATGGGGAAGCAGTCCCCAGCAAACACACCAGGAAGTTATCACCCAGCCTAGAAACACCGATAAGGTAAAATTTTAAAAATTTGTTAACTTAAATGCTACCAAGATAAGAACATTCACGTAACGCGCGCATATTTCAACACATCTGATAGAGCGTGGAACACTCAACGTGAAAACGTCGGTTTTGTTTGGTTAAACACATGATTTGAACATTGGAAAAGATATTTTTCAATAACTTCAATTTTAAAACTCGTACAGAAACTTTGTAATTATTAATTTTAAGATGTATTGCGCTCTTTATTTGGTTGATCCACAATTGTAGGGGAGAATTATTAAAATTAAATGTGTGGATTGTGGATTAATCAAGGAGTAAAATTGACTGGGTTAATTAAGAGGACTTTATACCTATCATAAAGTTTGGTTTACACTCATAATTGAATTAAATAATTCGTTAAACCGGTAATGTTATGGGTGTAAACCAAATTTTACGATTTAAATGCACTTTCTTAAAAAGCAAATATATAAGGGTTTTGTCTTATATACATAGATATTTTAAAATTTAAATAGTTTGTATATTCATGGAAAGTCACTTGCAGGTCACTGGAGTGATTAATTATTATAATAAAAAATGAAAAATTTTTTTTTTAACTTCATAATGACTTTCCGTGAAACTAGATTTTTTTTCTAATCGTTTACTTCAAACCGCATTAAATTCCATACATTAATAAAAGAGCTATATGGATATTCGTTAAAAGTTAGGTATACAGCCCTCTTAATTATTTTTCAAAACTTAACAATGTTGTATCGATATGCCAGGTAGGCATCACGAAGCTGTATCAGCGATTTATCTGTTTTTAAAATGAAATAAAAATTATTTTTGATTAAAAGTTTTTTTTAGACTATTTTTAAATCGAATAAGGTAGCCAGGCATATTAAATATACGACAATATACATTTTAGTAACAAATTATTGAAAAATATGTAATTGATAACTTCTTAATTTCTCACAGGTGTCAAAGTATTTCCTGGACAACGGTATTCACGTAATCGATTGGCCAGGTAATAGTCCAGACCTTAACCCTATAGAAAATCTTTGGTCAAAAATGAAAGAGTATGTGGTTGAAAAGTCCCCGAAGAATATTAAAGACCTAATAGAAGGGTTAAAATATGTCTGGAATAATGATTTAAAGGACGACTACCTGAAGAATCTATCCAATTCCATTCCTAAACGTCTGGAAGACGTTATTGAGGCCAAGGGTTATCCCATTAATTATTAATGTATTAAATATGTTTTAATAAACAATATTTTACTTTAATTTTTATATAAATTGCTTTTTAATAACTTAATATTAAAAAAATTATTTTATTTATTTAGTGCAAAAATTTGCAACAATTTACCTGAAAATCGCACATTAATTTACACGCTTAAATTTTGTAGGTTTTATAATCGCTACTACCATAAAATTTGATTTTCTTATACATTTTTGTCAATCTATTTATAAACAAAACAATTAGTCCAGTCAAAATAGACAAAAAAAAGTACAAAGTTTGCAATAATTCGCATCCAGCTGAAAATTGACATAAACCTTAAATGCACTATTACAAACAAAATATCAAAAGTCCCCACCGATCCCACATCTGCTAAAAAAGTTATTCAAGGTCAAAAGTCAACAATATCGATTTTTTGCATTTTGCTCGTAAATGATAAGTGTTATCGTAAAAATAGGTTAGACAAAACTTGTAGATCATGAAATTCTCTACAAAAATTATTCTTATACTTATTTTCGTACGAATCGCTATTCCGGATATATCGCGATTTCGAAAATCACTTAATTATTACCAATATTACCATTTTTTCAATCAATAGGACACTGTCTAATAAAACTTCCCAACTTTTGAATCGTGATATCTGATGAATAACGATTCGTACGAAAAAAAGTATAAGAATAATTTTTGTAGAGAATTTCATGATCTATAATTTTTGTGTAACCTATTTTTACGATAACACTTATCATTTACGAGAAAAACGTAAAAATCCGATATTGTTGACCGTTGACCTTGAATAACTTTTTTAGCAGACGTGGGATCGGTGGGGACTTTTGATATTTTGTTTGTAATAGTGCATTTAAGGTTTATGCCAATTTTCAGCTGGATGCGAATTTTTGCAAAGTGAAATGTCTATTTTGACTGGACTAAATTGGTTCCATACTGAGAGGGTAATAAAATTTTTTACGAGTTTAAAGTTCATATAAAAAATAATTTTATAGGCGGGCAATTAGAACTTTTCATAGGTAGAGTAGTACTGATAATAAGATTTTCACCAAAACTTCTACTAATTGAATAATTTCCAGAATCATCTTCAAATTAGGTGATACACTTCACCAAATATTGCACTAAAAATATCAAAATGAAAGTTAATTATTTCAAAAATTAAATACCATACAATCGCTCTAGCAAACGTCACTCTCTGAAAGCGGTGGAAGAAGTCCTTTTCCCTGTCCTTCCCTTCCTTCGTTGGCACAAATTATTTCTATCAGATTCAAATTCAAATGTTTAAATATTCTTCAGATAGGTAAGTTTTAGATTTTAGTATATTCTGTTCACAAATTTGTCCTCCTACTGTCGATGCTACTCAGGATATAATGAAAACATAATAATTGAATGACAAACTAGCACTCATTTGGATGTAGTATTTGAGGAGCTACTTTCCAAAACTCGCCTTGTCCATGTTAGTTCATTTTTCAGGAAATCGAAAAAACTTATAATTTTGTAAAAAAACTTCCAAGGTATTACCCGAAGGGTCATAGACTTGTATTATGATGACAAGAGTATCTTGATTTATACAATATATAAATTTGTAGGCCGAATTTTGAATAATAATAGATATAAATTTGGATTAAGCGAGTTTTGACACGACGATTTGAATAACGAATGGATAAGGAGACTTTTGGAATGATATTAAAACATTCAAGATCACATGATATCTTAAATCGAGTGCGTTCATTGGCTGTTCATAGGAAAAGGCGAGTTTTGGAAAGTCAGTCCATATTTATCATGTATTTTAAAGCAGGGGTGTCAAACTCATTCTAGCCGCGGGCCATTTTCTGACAAACGAAATTTCCGCGGGCCGCACTGATGACTTTTGTTCACCCACCTCCATTTTTGAACGATATATTTATCGTAAAATATACAATATTCCCAGAAATATAAATTTTTTATTATAAAACAAGCAATCACCGAAGTTTATTTGGGACGCAAAAATATACGTGGCGGGCCGCCAGTTTGACACCCATGTTTTAAAGCCTTTAAAGCCAGTTTTTGAATGTTAATTTGCTATTTACTGGTGGAATAATATGCCTAGAAACCATTAACACCGCAAACTACTTTTTTTCCAAATATGGATAAGCGCAGTTTTGGAACGGAGCCCCTCATTTCCTGGTAAGTTTGTTTATACAACTTTATTAATTAAATGCAAATCTCTTTCAAAAGAAAAATAATGTGATCTAATTATTGCAAGAGAAAACTGTCAGTTTTCCAAATAAATGTTTCATAATTATACTGAATATCAGGCTGCTGAATATGGATTTGTGGAGAAGTATAATAGTCGTATTAATATAAAATTATTGTAGTATTATTTTTGATCATGGGAAATAATCTAACTAAGTTACAACAACGTAACATTAATACAAATAACTATGTAGTTCCTGCATTTACAAACAAGTATTAGTTATTTATATAACGCACTGTACCTAGTTGTATTACTTAATGCAACAATATGATTTATATTTCCTGACATAATATAAGTTTGTAATTGTATTGAATATAATATGTATTGGCGTCTATTCAAATACTACAACAACTGGTATTTTAAATAATTTAATATAAAGACAAGAAAATTAAACATACAATTATTTGGTAACCTACGAGGGAAGATCAATAAGTTCAGAAAAAACGATATAAGGTAAGGAGATATAAGAAATTTGGTTAGTAACAAAATTAAATAGAAGATTAGTTTAAAAAATTAAATCGATCCAAGCAATCGTTGGACTTTTATTCAATTTTTAATAGTAGTCAGTTTTAACATTGGTAAAAATGAAGCAACTCGAAAACCTTGTGGTGATAAAATTTTTAACAAGAATTGGTAAGAGTGCAAAATAAATACAAAGTATTATGCTTGAAGTATACAAGGAATCTTCACCTTTACTAAAAACAGATTTCAAGTAGGTAGGGCTTTTCAAATCAGAACAGGAGTGCTGGAAGATGATCACCGCATTTGTCATCATGCGGATGACCGTCCGTCCGTCACCGTCCGTGGACGATAAGCAACAATAATTGAATTGTATGAAAACATGACACAGTGGAGAGCTAGCCCAATTTGCAAGCCTCCTTTAGAAATTATTACATAATTTTACAACATTACGTCCGTCGCGTCGGGTCGTGCCTCTTCAGTCTCCTCGTTTTGAATCCAAGAAGTAGATCGAATACTAATAGGTTGGGATGGCCGCCCAGTTTCAGCTGGTACTTTCTGCTCATAGAAGTTATTTCCTCATTTATGATGTTGACCTGCAAATCAGTAACAATGGTGTGATTTGTAACATACCATGAAGCATTACAAATGCTACGTAACACTTTGTTTTGGAAGCGTTGGATTCTTGCGATGCTGGTATCGCAGACAGCACTCTACAGTTGTACGCCATATGTCCATATGGATTATAAGGTAGTTTTGTGAAGTAACACTTTATTTTCTAAGGACAGAGGGGATTTATGGCCCATAAGCCAGTACATATCTTCCTATGTACGAGCCCAAGCTGCAGGCGTTTGCTCCAAATATGCTTGGCCCACGTTAATAATCTATCGAGATACTGAATCTTGTACAGGAAGGCACATGCTTAGTAGTGTTGACTATGATTCTCCATGCCTTCAGCCAGATCTCAATTTTATTTCAGTGGGTCTGCAATAGGCGAGATGCTTGATTTAGATCCTCGTCGGACGCCAGTATGCCTGTATCATCAGTAAATATGGCTGATACAGTATTTTGGGTTACCGGCAAGTCCGACGTATATAAAAGATATAGGAGGGGTCCAAGGACGCTACCTTGTGGTAACCATTTTAAGTTAGTTGTGAGAAATACCATTAGTTATACAGAAATCGATCACATTCGGAACCTTGCTTTGATCTGTAGACCAGTAGGTAGGCTCACTTGTTGATAGTTGCAGTAAACCACAACTTTGTAACGATTGATATAGTTGTCTGCCTCTAGGTGTTATGAGTCTCGAGCCCCAGTAGGTATGTTTTGCATTTTAGTCTCCTCCCACAATAAAGCGATGCCCGAGCGAGTTGAAGAATGTCTCGAAAAGTTTCTTTTTGATTGAGAGATTTGGAGGACAATATACTGCAGAGAGGGTGAGTGATCCATGTCTATCATCGATGATTACTGATGACATCCAGATTTTGATTTGCTATGAAGGATTTTAATTCCAGTCCATGGTTGACTAGACCGTTGGCATTCCATATGGAGATTTTTAATTTGTTGCTCATTACATTTTGCCAATCATAGTAGAAGATCGAGCATCTAGTCCATCTTCTCCATCATTTTGATAAGCATCTGCTCGAGGTTATTTTGGGATTGTTGTGATGTAACCGTTTGCACCTGATATTTTAGCAGGGCATTGGAAGGTTGATGGTTTTGTGCGTCATATGCCTTCTGTTGAGAATAAGATGTAGCATTTCAAATGCTATTATTATATTTTGGCGGAAATCTATGCATCACCCTGTGTGCGTTTCAAACACGCGCAAGCGTTTTGAATTTCGAAAATTTGTCAAGATGTCATTCTTTCGCTTATCATTATGAAAGGTGCAAGTTTCATTTTTGTTTGTGCAATGTTATGTTTTAAAAGCCACAAATTGTTCGTTTATAGAAGTGATCATTTATTTTACCTTCTGCGTTTCATTTGTGGGTAAGATTGCATTATTTTCCATCTTGGCGGAAGTTTGACTTTGATAAATTTTAGCTTTTTCGTACTACCACGTCATTTTTCTGTGACGTCGATTTTTGGTTTCCAATTTTAATTATGGTTTTTTGAGCGGTGCACATGGTGTGCAGTAGCCGGTTGTCCATCTGGCTGTTTTATCCACCAACCATATGGTTATTTGTATGGATATGGGCCAGCAGTTTGGTTATCTTGTTTCCACCTGTGATAACCTTCATTCCTGCGTCGAACCATCTGTGTCAGCCATTTTTAATGATGTTGGAATTTTGTTTTTGGGTTCACCATTCCTGTATGAGATCAATGGAGAGGGCAGGACTGATCAACATTCATTTATCCCCAGCTTCACCGCAGTTTTGCGTCGTTGATTAAGAAGTGATGTGATAAGTTTGTCACTTTGGCCATCTCCCTTGACGATTTATCCGTACTTTTTGGGAAGACGTGCGAGCTCCATTCCAACATCGAGGAATTTCTTGTCGCAGCGGTAGCGTGAGCCCTATACCACTATTCCATCTCTAGTGGTTAGGACAGCACCAACGGCGTAGGATGGCTAGAAAACCATTAATTAGTTTTTTTTGTGGAAGAGCATTTAGGAGATTTGCTTGTCTTAATTATTTACATCGACATTGAGATGCTATACCGTTCGCAGGTGAATTGATTCTTGTTTAATTGTGCAGTTTTTGTTATTTTTAGCTTTACACCTGAAGCTCAGTTTAAACGATGAATCATTAATATTCCAGAGGTTCAAAAAGAATTGAGATGTTGAATCGGACGGATTGAGGTGGAAGGGTAAGTTAGAAAGCAATTGCTGTATTTAATTTTACTTGATGATATCTCTTGCGAATGTGTTATTTGCAGTCAATTTTACCAACGTTTTTATGTCTGCGTTGGGCAATCTCCTGGATGCGCGGATTATTTTTGTGAGTTGTTTTCAGATAGCAACTCATCTGTATTTTATTTTTTATTTGATTGCCCCAAGGTATCCCTTTAGGGTATCCTGGATTTTACTTGAATTGTTATGTGTTTTGTGTCTCCTATTGGAGTTTTGGAATCGGATATTGTCAACCCCATCTTTATCTCAACTTTGTTTTTTAAATAAATCCAACTCTTCTTTACTTCCGTGTTTTATTTAGAGGACTGGCGCCCGGAAGGTTTTTTTTCTTAGTTAATTGCTAATTGATCGCCTGAGCTACAACGGAAGAACCTGCGAACCGCGTCCGCGCGACCCATGCTCTGGCACTGGACGGGGGTGTAATCCCTTAGCTGGCCTGTCTACCGTTCCATTCGTAGATCAGCGGGGCAAGTGGCTCAAATTAGAGCAATTTGCGTTACAAAGAAATACTATATTGGTTTTGGTTACCAATATGCTGGATTTGATTACCACTATGCTGGGTTTAATTATAGCTATGCTGAATTTGGTTTCCATCATTATTAGGGAGAGGTGGGAAAGAATTTAAGTTTATATCATGATTAGTGTTAGTGGTCATTTCGGGTACAGCGTTGATTTGTCTTTTACGAAGTGCTGGATATTGTCTTTCTTGGAGCTCCTAGTATACGGAACACCTTTTGTAGTTGGCAGGATGATTTTGTCAGAATTTGTACATTGAACCTTGTTGTCTCTTTCCTTACGAGGGCAATCAAGAGTTGAGAGATCACCAGTACATTTGACGCACCGTGGTCTATGTTGGCAATATTTTTGTGCATGGCCAAAAGGTTGGCCATAGGCAAAGTGAAACAAAAATTTTTGCTTCTGCCCGACAATGCACCAGTTCACAAGTCGGAAAATTTCACAGGCGTTGAAATATATGCTTACAAATTGGAACTTATGAAATGGAATCAAATTCAAAAGAAATATAATAAATTTTAAATACAAAATAAATACAAATTGAAACTCTATAGAAGATAAATGTTTTATGAAGGTATTATGTATAAATACTAATTGAAATAATATTAAATTACAATATATTATAAAATATTTTGAATTTTTAACTTGCGCGAGAATATATTATGTTTTTCATTACAATAAATTACTTTTTTTTTCACTTTAACTTTTAATTTATTTAAAATAATTCTATAACATAATTTTCACAAGTTAAAAATTAACAATATCATATAAAATATTTTAATTCTGTATAATTTTTCTCACAACATATAATTTACATGTAAATTAATTTAGAAAAATATTAAAAATGTATAGCACAAATTAATGATCTTGGATTGGGTAGAAAAATATGTTTCTCTTTTATTCATTTTAAAATCAAAGAGTTCGTTCCAGGCAAGGTTAAAGAAAAAACTTAATAATTATAGTTTGACAAATCAAATTGAGTAGAGAATTAAGCAAGAAATTTATTATTCCATTCACATATACCGAGTACTTATGGTTATACAATCCTATTATAATAATTCTATCTTATGTTAGTGTATTTTCAAGAATTTCTTAATAATTTCAACTTATAGTGTACAATAAAACAGTTATTAACAATAATTGTTAGTTGGGAACACAAGGTTACTATTTACTCTACAATTAAAATCATTTTTTCTAATTATCATTACCGTCCTTGAATTTATAATATTTATATGAACAGTCTCTTAAGCTAAATCATGCAGAATTTAAACAATTAGTTGCTACATAATTATTCTTGTCCGACAAGAAATGAGATTAAAGGTAACCAAATTTAACAACATCTAAAATTATATCCCTCATTCTTATATTAAATTTATCACTTGATTTAGATTCTGTTAAAAACGCATCTTTGATACTTTCCGTATTTGACTCATGATAATCTGGAATTTCTTCAACTTCGCGTGTTGTAATATCAACAACTTGCATTGCCATAAATAATCCATAGAGACTGAAACGTTTTAAATGTTCTTCTAAAACTTCAAAAGGAAAGAGAAGTTGAGGGTCGCTTCCAAGCTCAATCAAAAATGTTGAAAAACTGTTATAATATTCTCGAATCAATATATCGTACTTTTCGTCACGCAATTTTTTGTCGGTACTTGAAAAAATTAAATAGCTTAGGTCACATGCAGGGGATCCATATCCTGATAACTGCCAATCCAAGAAACAGATATTTGTAGGATGAGAGGGTCTTTTTGTATCCTAAAATTTTAAAAACTAACACAAAAGTATTGAAATTGGAAATTCCTTACCTCACACTTATACAAAATATTATTTATCCAACAATCTCCATGTATTATTGTAGCATATTTTCCAGAAGTTTCAGATCTTAAAATATTTTGAACTTTTGTTAGCATTACAGGTAGGAAATTTTCAAATTTTTGATACGCAATTTTATCTCTAACAAGATCTAACGTTTTCAAAGCCTGTTGACCTTGCAATAGAAAACCTTCCTCCATATCAGCACCATTAGGTTGACCTATAAAACTTATAATTTCCAAATTATTAGTCAGTTCGTTGAACAGATCGGGTTTCTGATCTCGAAGAGCAAAACTGAGTGCATGCAGTTTCCCATATTCCTTAATCGCCAACAGGATATGATTATAATCATAAGGCTGACGACGGTCCCATAGTTCAAAACCCAATTCTTTCATATTCTCCAATATAATTACTTCGTTATTTTCGTCGATAAGAGAATCGTGATATAAAGCATAGGAATTAAACGGATTCAAAATTTTTTTTGAATGCTGGAACTTTTTGAATTCTGATAATACTCTTTCATACATGTAAATTTCTCGTTTGTAAAGCTGAAGAATAGGAGTAATCGTTCTCATAAGGCCAGTTTTGGGTGCACTTTTTACGATAAAATTATAATTTTTGTTGTTGTTATTATTCCTTACTGTAACTTTTGCTATTATTCCAAGAAAATTATCACCTTTGATGCTACCGGGAGCTACATCAATCGTGAAGTTTTCTAACCCAAGCTTTTTAATGGTTTTCTTCAAGATATTCTCCATATCTTTTGAAAGAAGTTCTGCACATAGTTGATCCATTTTTCGCACAATAATTTAACTAACTCTTTTGAAGGTACCTATCAATTTGAACATCACTTATTTAATAATAAATAATGTACCCAGAGTATCCCCACTTTATTTGCATGTTTATGTCAAGTAATTACCTGATTGCAATTTTTTATTCATGAATAAATTCATTGGTAGGCAAGAAAATTAATATTTTCATCTAGAAAAATAGTCAAAATTTAATTTGATTTCAAAATTTTATAATTATATTTAATTCTAGTTATTTGTATTGTTTTGATTGTATTATAATAAATTAAGGTTTTTACAAAACTCGACAAAATACTTTAGATTTTGCAAAACTAAACATTCTCTTGAAAAATTAAAATTTTTTAGTTGAGTTATGAAAATGACGTTTTCAATTCTGACCTTGTGCACTAATTGGAGGAACTACCGGTGTTCCGTGAAACACAGCCATTAGTTGCATGGGCAGCGAGACAGTCGACAAAAAATTATAAGAACAAAATTGAAGTAACGTACGTTTTCTGCCCTAGTGTTTCCCAAAGTTATTTTGCTATGGACATTAGTGTCTATAGAATTTTTTCAGGGTGGGGTAAAAAATTAAATTTTAAGAATTGGAAAACTTTCAAATTCTTAATTTTAATGAAGTCCATAACTTAATGATGCTCACGTGTTTATTATTATTTCCAATATTTTTAAGTACACAAATACTTATGCTGTATGCTTTAAAGGCCGTGTGACACCCGTACTAATTTGTGAACAAATTTGTTAGCATATTCCCATATTAAACATCCCATTCATTGTTTATTTTTATTAAACCAATCAATGGGTTGTTACCAAATTTGCTAACAAATTTGTTACATTTGTACATGTTAATTTTGTTTTTCAAAATGGACTTTAAACAAACCAATACTCAACGACGTTTTATTGTTGTTCATCATAGTAATTTTTAGGCATTTTTCAATATTAAAATAGGAACCTTAAAAAATGTATTGTTGTGGTATTTTGACCAATTAAGAGTGACAGCAAGCAAATAAGAGAGTGGTTTGATTTTATTTAATTTTTAATTTTGTAGTCAGTTGATGTGACTGACAAGAAAGTGGAATTTGCATCAAAAACAAAAAACCATCACATGTAACGAGTTATTACACGTGAAACACAATTTTGAGTTTATTTGTGAGGTACAGAATTTTTGTAACATCCTGTAAGTGATTTTTTAAATTTTAAAAACAACAACAGATTCCTGCAAATAAGGTGTTAATATCAGTTTGGTGCGCGAGCAATTAACAACGTTGTGTTACCTGCTAGAAAGACCATTTTAGTTACCAGCAACAAGATCCCCACCACAAAATCAAATTTTGGAAAAGGAACGAGAAACACAGCAGTTCCCGGGTGAAGCTCAAGTAGAGAGGAGTTCTGAAGTGATCACCAAGCGGAGAAGAGTTCCTTGGTGAAACTCAAGCTGAGTGCACGTGGAGTTCTTGGGGAGACGTCGATTGAGAAAGTGTGTAAATTTCTCGATAAAATCCCAATTAAGGAACTCAATTGCGGTTCTTTGGTACAAAAAGACCAAAGCATTAATTTACTTAATTAAACCGAAGTAAATGAATTTACGGAATTCGAATATTTGATGAAAGTTGTGTATTGCGTGCGTAATTGGATATTCGCGAATTGAATATCTGAAATAAAAGCGGATTACAGAGATTTGTACAATCTGTAAAAACTACAGGTTATGTTCACACGTGGTGGACAGGTTAAAATTGATAAATTAATTGATTGCTTACCGAAGTCTAAGTAAACACGAAGATTATATAACCAACAGTTTTTAAAAGTTGGTTAACGAAAATTAAAGGATTGAAGCAGCACTTTTAATCACCGAATTTGGAACGCTTTCACTGGTAGCTGTGAAGACATCGATGGCTTCCGACAGAATAGGCAACCTGATGTTTATCAACTGCTTTATGGGAACACACCAGATCAAGTAGAAAGTAACAAGGTACAAGATTTGTTTTATTTTTAATTAATCTAAATTATGAATCAATGAATTGTGTTGATATTAGATTAATTAAAGGACTTTATTGAATTTAATGATTATAATTGTTCACATGATTACACCAAATAATGAAATATCCAAATTTAGTTCCTAAAATCGGGGATTTAAATGTAATTTGGATGCTTTAATTATTACACAAAAATAACACATTGGTTTTAGACAAAATTGTTGTCCAAGTTGATTTGATGCAAATTTTTATTGATTCTTTTTGCCACTTAATAAATTATGTCTACAACAAATTGCCCTCTTATTTCGTCTACTGAATCCACTGACTCTGAGCAAGAGAAAAACTCTACTCCGATAAAACGTTAGTTTTGAGGGTTTTTCTTTTTTTGGGGTGGTTATTCTTAAAGTAAGAATAATCATAACAGTATGTAGTTATTATTAAACAATTGATCATACATCAAAATTTAATGCACAAAGAAATTAATAAGAATACTAAATTGCTAGATGGAACACACGGTTGTAAAATTTTTTGTAATACAATTAAAAACTCACCAAAGTAACATTAATTTGATTAATTAACATTAAATTTAACAAATAATTAACAGCATTAACAGTTTTTATATTAACATTTTCTTGTACTAAATCATACAAACAAAACTTACACAATTATTGGTCCTGACAGAAATTGTATAATATTATAATTATTATTATTGTTTTAAAATTGAAATAAGACTATATATAACCAAATTTAACAAAATCTAAAATGAGATCTCTCATTCTGACATTATATATATCAACTGTTCCGTATTCCCCGTGAACCTGTTCTGTGGCCTTTTTTATATCTAATTCATTTAGATCTGGAATATCTTCAACCTCCCTTGTTATAATACTGAGAATCGAAATTGCCATGAATAATCCAAAAATACTAAATCGTTTTAAATGCTCTTCTAAAACTTCAAATGGAAAGAGTTGTTCAGGGTCGCTTCCAAGTTCAATCAAAAATGTTGAAAAACTGTTATAATATTCTCGAATTAATGTATCGTACTTTTCGTCACGTAACTTTTTATCGGTGCTGACAGAAATCAAATAGCTTAGGTCACATGCGGGAGAACCCAATTCTGATAACTGCCAATCCAAAAAGCACAGTTTTGTAGGCCGGGATGGTTCTTCTCTATTCTAAAATATTAAAAACTATTACAAAAGTATTTAAATTATGGAAATACCTTACCTCAAACTTATACAAAATATTGTTTATCCAACAATCACCGTGTGTTATTACGCCATATTTTCCGGAAGCTTCAGATTTTAAAATATTTTGAATTTGTATTATCATCGAAGATACGAAATTGTCAAATTTTTCATAGGCAATTTTGTCTCTAACCGGATCTAACGTTTTCAAAGCTCGTTGGCCATGTAATCGAAAATTTTCCTCCATTGCAGCACCTTGCTCCATAAAATTTATATGTTCCAAATTACCAGCCAATTCTTTAAATAAATCGGGTTTCTGATCTCGAAGAGCAAAACTGAGTGCATGTAGTCTCCCATATTCCCTAATTGCCAACAGGATATGATTATTATCATACGGGTGACGGCGATCCCAGAGTTGAAAACCCAATTCTTTCATATTTTCCATTATAATCGCTTCATTATTTTCATCGATAAGTGAAGTGTAGTATTTAGCAAAGGAATTAAAGGGATTCAAAATTCCTTTCGTAACTTGAAATTTTTGAAACTCGGGCAGTACATTTTCATAAAGGTAAACTTCTCGCTTATACAACGGAGGAATAGCAATAAACGATCTCATAAGTCCAGATCTAGGTGCACTCTTTACAATGAAATTACAAACTTTATCATTGTTGTTATCACTTCTTACTGTAACAATTGCTATTATTCCACTTAGAACATAACAATTTTGCATTTTAATATCAACGAGCTCTTAAACTTTTTTTATGATCTGTCAGCGTCAAAACGTCAGTCAAGGTTTACCATTTTATTATGGCGAGGTTCACAAACGAGCAACGTTTGGAAGTTATTAAAAATTACTACCGAAATTCTAAGTCTATAGTTGCAACTTTAAGAGCGCTTACTCCAATTTTCGGTCGTTATAACCGTCCAACCAGACAAGCTGTGCGTGCTATAGTGAACAAATTCGAGTCAACATATTCACTATCTAATATTCCGGTGCCATTGAGACCACGTCCATGTCGAAGTATCGAAAATATCACAGCCGTAAGGTCTTCAGTTCAAAATGAGCCAAATCAGTCGATTCCACGCCGTTCACAGGAATTGGGAATGTCTCAGTCTACATTGTGGCGAATTTTGCATAAAGATCTTAGCCTAAACTCTTACAAGATCAAACTAAGCCAAGAACTGAAGCCTTCTGATCATTTGAAGCGCCAAAACTTCTGCGATTGGGCTTTGCAAAAGTTTCAAGAAAATCCGGAATTTCATCGAAAAATTATCTTTAGCGATAAAGCTCATTTTTGGCTTAATGGCTTTGTCAATAAGCAAAATATGCGTTATTTGACAGCAACAAATCCACTCGTGCTTCAAGAGACTCCATTGCATCCACAGAAAGTGACCGTGTGGTGTGGATTTCATGCCGGAGGTGTGATTGGACCGTATTTTATCGTTGATGAAAATGATCGCCATGTTACGGTTAATGGAGTTCGCTATCGTGCCATGTTGGAAAACTATTTTTGGCCAGAATTGGATGGACTTGACATCAGTGATATGTGGTTCCAACAAGATGGTGCGACATGCCACACAGCTGGTCTAACAATGGATCTGTTGAAAGAAAAATTTGGTAATAGTGTAATCTCGAAAAATGGTCCGGTCAATTGGCCACCTCGCTCTTGCGATTTAACGCCGTTGGATTTTTTTTATGGGGTCACGTGAAGCCGTTAGTTTATGCCAACAAGCCAACAACATTAGAGGAGCTTAGGAACAATATCAAACGTGAAATTGACGACATTCCGGCCGATATGTGTGAAAGGGTGGTGGAAAATTGGCTTCAAAGAATCGATCGCTGCAAACGTGCTCGTGGTGGTCACATGAACGAGATCGAATTCCATATATAAAATGTAACATGTGTACTACACCTGGAACAAATTTCAGCCCTATATCTAAATTATTATGTGTTTTATTCAAATACAAAATTGTTATGTCCTTACTGAATAACCCTATATATTTATTGATTAAAAAGCATTTTAATTTTTATTGGTGTGTCTAAAACCCTTTTAACCCTACACTGCTCATTGTATCATATATGAGACATATTGAAAATCGATGCATTTAAATATAATGTTCAAATAATAGTATGCAAAAATCGGTGTGTATCGTATCTGTAAGGTACCAGCTATATTATAATGTTAAGATATTTAGACTGGCATCAGAATTATAACCATAATCAACAAATTTAGTTGGTTGCTATCACATATAGGCGCGAGTGTATATTTGTGTATATTTAGTCTTATCGTTATAAGGTGTTTTTTCTGAAATAAAATATAATAAAATTGTATGTTTGAGCTATTAGACTCTTTAAAATAGTTTTTTATAAGTTGTTTTGCGGTTCTGTGTGTTTTTATGCTAGGTAAGGCAATTAAATTGCCTTAAATTAATTGCCATTAAATTAACAAAATTTCAAAAAAACAGACAAAGGGGCCGTCCAATATTTTTTTAAATGTTTTTCCATCATTCTATGACTTAATACACAGCTGTCATATGTTTTTTGAGTAGAAATAAAAAATCTAGCAGTGTAGGGTTAATTTAAATATAATACAAAAAATACCTAAATAAATCTAAAAAAATACGAAAATAAACATAAATTAGTCATTTAAATAGCGGGTCAATAATGACCCGGTTTTAGTACTACTCAAAGTTTGAAAATTATTGTAGTACTGGAATACTGCGAATTTTTATAGTAATGCATAATTTTTTTCAGTGTAGATATCTAAAATTTTCTACGGAAACTTTAAATGACAGAATCTTAAACAATAATAGTTACAAAATTGTATTTAATTATTAGTATTGTTGTCAAATATTAAGTAAGGTTCAAGATAACCAAACCTAACAAAATCTAAAATTATGTCTCTCATTCTAGCGTTATATTTGCTTACAACTGTTTGAGATTCTGCTAGAAAGTTTTCTTTAACACTTTTCATATTCAATTCATTCATATCAGGAATATTTTCAACTTCACGTGTTGTAACATAAAGAACTGAAACTGTCATAAACAGCCCATAAAGACTGAATCGTTTTAAATGTTCTTCTAAAACTTCAAAAGGAAAAAGTAGTTGAGGGTCGCTTCCAAGCTCAATCAAAAATGTTGAAAAACTGTTATAATATTCTCGAATCAATATATCGTACTTCTCATCACGCATCTTTTTATCGGTGCTTGAAAAAATCAAATAGCTTAGGTCACGTACGGGGGATCCCAACCCTGATAATTGCCAATCCAAAAAGCATAGTTTTGACGGCTGGGATGGCTTTGTATTATCCTAAAAATTATAAAAATTAATACAAAATTAATAATTAAATTTGGGAGTCTTGCCTCATATTTATACAAAATATTATTTATCCAAGAATCTCCATGTGTTACAACGGCATATTTTCCAGCAGCATTAGATTTTAAAAGATTTTTAATATTTACTAACATCACAGACAGAAAATTTTCAAAACTTTTGTATGCTATTTTATTTCTAACAGGATCCAGCGTATTCAAAGCTCGTTGGCCTTGTATTCGAAAAACTTCCTCCATACCACCATCCATAAAATTTACATTTTCCAAATTATTAGCCAAATCTTTAAATAAATCGGGTTTCTGATCTCGAAGCGCAAAACAAATTGCATGCAATTTTCCATATTCCTTAATTGCCAATAAAATATGATTATAATCGTAAGGTTGCAGTCGATCCCAGAGTTTAAAACCCAATTCTTTCATATTTTCCATTATAATGGCTTCGTTATTTTCATCGATAAGTGAAGCGTGATATGGCGCAAAAGAATCAAACGGTTTCGAAATTCTTTTTAAATGCTGAAATTTTTTGAACTCTGACAGTACAGTTTCATATATATAAATTTCTCGCCTGTACAACTGAGTAATAGGAATTATTGATCTCATAAGTCCAGTTCTAGGTGCACTTTTTACAATAAAATTGTAAACTTGATCGTTTTTGTTATTACTTCTTACTGTAGCTTTTGCTATTATTCCAAGATAATTATCACCTTTGATGCAACCAGGAGCCACGTCAATCGTGACATTTTTTAGTTCATAATAATATTTACTTATTAGTTTTTCTAAGACATTTCGTATGTCTTTTGAAATAAGTTCTATAGTTGGTTGGTCCATTTTTCAAACAATAATTTAATTTAGTTATTAACAGTTTATGGTATGTAAAATAAATAACAAAGAAATTTATAGCACAAAGTAATTATATTGATGTATAATAAACCACACTGCAAAATTTAAGACTAAAATTATATCTGCTAGCTTAATCGTTTAATTTTCTTAATTTGCATTAAAGTGCGTCGATTCAACGTTTATCATCTAATTGGCATTATTTATCGCATTTATCGTTTGCGACAGAGAAGCATTTAAATAGTTCAGAATGTGAATCAAGAAAGCCACAGCAATTTTATTTCGCTTGTTTGCTAAGAACTTGGAATGCTTCTTTTTGCTTCTAACTTTTCGAGGAATGTTGTAACTTCTTCTTTAATTTTCTAAAAAGGTTCAATAACTCGGCCTTTATTCAGCTAACGAGCATTGTTGTGTAACATTGTCAATTAGACAATAATTGTTATGATTATTAAACGTTTTTGTACAATGAAATTAATTTATTATTAACATAAGGAAAAGAAGTACATACTACATATTTGTGTAAATTACATTTTTGAATCACAAACTTGGTGGAAAGCTCCAAGAAAACATATGTGAATAACATTGAATTTTTGAATTCGAAAATAATTCTTTCTAAATCCATCCATAAAAATTGTTCTCGTTCACAGTAACAAATTCCTTTTATGAAAACCAATCTTGACAATTATTTCCATAGTATTTGCTTTGAAATACGATATAATTTTATGTTGTTAATAAAGTTTTTAGTAATCTTTTCACATTCACATAAAAAACCACGATACAGACACATCTGAAGGCAAGTCTAGTAAGCTACCTAATAGAAGATGTAAATTATTAAGGGGCTACATATCTTTGCACGCACTGAAAACCGAGTACATTTGAAAAATTACTATGAAGGTTATATTATGTAAACTAATAAATTGTTGATTTGACATTTTGAACTAACTCTTGATCTATAAGAAAAAAAATAAAGCATTTGATTTTTTTAATAGTAACATTATTTTTTACGGGTACAAGTGGAGTACCGATGACGCCTCATAGGCGGCATCATAACTTCACCAAAAATTATCCAATCCGTAAAAATAAAAAAGAATCTTGTAAAATAATGTAGTGGTTATTGTCTGACGGTAGGAATTTTTGATTTTTTCAAAAATAAAAAAATTACAGTATTTCAAACTTTAGAATGCAATTTAGAAAGAAAAAGTTAGTGTTTAATAATTTATAAAAAATTTCCCAATCAAAAAATTAAAAAAAGCTCTCGTCAGACAATAACCACTACATTATTTTACAAGATTATTTTTGGTTTTTTTTTTTGGTGAAGTTATGATGACGACCATGAGGTGTCATCAGTACTCCACTTATACCCGTAAAAAATTATGTTAATATTAAAAAAAACAAATGCTTTATTTTTTTTCTTATAGTTCAAAAGTTAGTTCAAAATGTTAAATCAACAATTTAATTTATTTTACATAATATAACCTTTATAGTAATTTTTCAAATGTACCTACTCGGTTTTCAGTGCGTACAAAGATATGTAGCCCCTTAATATGTTCATGGAACTGACACTGCCAAGGAAACGACGCAGATGTTGGAAATCAAAGTTGAAGAAGAAGAAGATTTTTGTATCTAAAATTAACTCCAAGGTCTACCAATGTAGGCTGTGTGCATGACTTTTTCAATTTCTGAGAAAAGTAATTTGATCTCTAAACATACACATGAAAGAAAAACAAACAAAAATAGCTTATATTAGGTATTTATATTTCATCTGCACATCTATTAACGGGATATGTTTGAAATTTTTGTTACCACGAACGATTAATCCCGTGTTTATGTAGAATTATTCATGGATATATGGTGCTTGAAATACACAGCAAATCAAAAGTGCGAATTGAATTTGGCTTTTATGCTCGATTTTAATCCTAAACTTAAAATTAATTGTAATATAAATAATGCAAAACTAATTTACAGAAATTAGAAACTTACGTTTTAAATTATATTCCCTTAGGAAAGTCTAAGGTATAAGAAAAATACGACTAATGCCGGAGACCACCAAAGTCTAGTAAATTTATCTCTGGTATAAATGTTTAACAAACTTGTTGTGGCGTAAACGGTGCTTTGCAATAACCATGACATTTAATTTCCAAATGTTATCTGTTGAACTGTGAAAGTTCGCGTATCGCGTGTAATGGTTATTGCAAAGCACCGTTTACGCCACAACAAGTTTGTTAAACATTTATACTAGAGATAAATTTACTAGACTTTGGTGGTCTCCGGCATAAGAAGACGGAAAGTCTAATGCATTATTATCTTTAATTATTTTTTCATCATTTAGATTCCAATTAAATTTAAAGTTTCATATTTATGTTTTTATAGTCATAGTTTATATATTTAAACGCACTGTTATTGTATAATATTTATTCAACGTACTATGATAAACCGATACTTTAGGGATTGATTTTTAAAATGACCTGTTCTTCAAATTTGTGAATCTCAAGTCAGGGATTCTTTGAAATAAATACTTACTTTTAAATTTGTAATTAATTAAAGGTAAAACTTCAAAAACCTTTTATTGACTTTAGAAATTAAAGAATTTAATTTAATTTACTTCGTTTTATTACAAAAGAAACTATTTAATTAATCATTACAAAAACACACAAAATTTTAAATCCTGTTTACGTTCAAAACATTTATATCAAAATAATAAACATAAGTTAACAAAATTAAAGATTATTAATAATATTTAATTTTGTTTTCGTTAAAAAAATAAAATAAAACAAGAAATGTTAAATACTATATAAATAAAAAATTCATTTTTTCTACTTACAAATTTATTGTTAAGAAATTTAATTGGAATTTTTCTAATAAAAATAAAAGTTTCAATGTTTCTAATTACATTACTTATTTTAATCTAAAAAGAAAATTTAAATTTAATTGCAAATTAAAAATAACAATATTTAAAAGTATTTTATACAGCATCGGTTTTAGAAATAGTACCTATAATTTTAAAATAAATTTCGAGCCCATTTTCAAGGCTTCTTGGGGAAAGCTAAGTTTTGACACCCCCTATTTTTAAATCTCGAATAGGTTTTTTGTTTTACCATATCTACCAAAACAAAAGCCTAATCAAGGTTTAAAAATAGGAGGTGTCAAAACTTACAGCTTTTTCCAAGAAGCCTTCAAAATGGTCCAATAAGCGTTTTTTGTTATCACATACCACTTGAACCCGAAAAAACGGATGTATACGATAAGTCATTACTCATTAGTACCCACAATATGTGTAGATTTAACAATATATAGAATAAAAACTTTTACGTTTTGATATGAATCGGGTTCACCTGCAGGATTGTCGATTTTCACATGGGGGCCATCGATTACGCCTTCTTTTGTTGGCCACATTATAAATTCTGCTGCCAAATTACTTAAAAAATAAGTATCTCTATTTATAAGAACTAGCTTCATTTCTATCAAACCTCAAAAAGACTGTAATAAATTTTAGAGCACTAATTTTCATCAGTCTCCTTCCTGGTGGTGATAATATTCCGATTATTCAAATCGGCTTGCTACTACTTGTTATATCTTTTGTTATTCTTTTCGTTTTCCATTCTTCAATATTCTTCCATGTACTTGCCGGTTTGTCATCAGTTCACAATCCCTCTTGTTTACATTTAGTTTTCTGCCGTAGGGTCAGGTGCGTCTGTTGTATTCTCTACGAGTTTTCCTACATGCTGATTCCAGACTATTACAGTATTGGTCGTGATCAGTTCCAGGTGTCCTATTTTCACTTTATTTCTCTTTGAGTGATTGGTCTTAATCAGATTTGCTTCATAATGCGCATCTCCAAGATCGTGAGATCACTGTCAATACATGTTTCGCCCCCCTTTAACTTAAATTTATTCTTCAATACCCTCATTTTATCCTGCCATTTTTGCAGCTCGACTATACATCTCTTTTCGCCTATTTTGTACCCATTTCCAATTTTTACCTCCATTCCCACCTCTTCCTTAATATATTAAGGAAAAGGTGGGAATGTGGGAATGTGAATAGTGGTGAAGAATCTTATAAGATTCTTCACCACTATTATTAACTTGCTCGGATCCCCTTCATCGATAGTTACACCGCTAATTTTTAAGTTATTTTTTATCCCTTCCCATTCCATATTCTCAATCTTGTACTCCAATTCTCTCTTGTTTATTTCTAGCCTCTTCATTTGTTCTATATTTTGCTCGCTCTCGCTTTTCATATTTTGTAGATCCTCTTCGGTCCGTTCTGATATTTTTTAAGACTCTTCCATGTCTTTCTTTAATGTGCCTATTTCAATCTTAAGATCTGCTACCACGAAGCCGGCCAACAATTTTGTGAGTTGACTCATTTGCTCTTCAATCCCTTTTGTTTCTTTTGTTGTCCTCTTCTGTTTAACTTTGAAGTTAAAGAAGTATTCTTCCCGGAGTAGACTTGAGGCTTGTTTCTTCACTCAAAAAGTGATATTACCGGTTTATCGGTACAAAACTGTCAAAACATAATCTGTTGGACACATTTGTATAACGATTACTCAACAATATAAACCTTTCATCACAGAATTTCAATAAATACCTTAAAACTTGTGGCCAAAAATCAACCTTACAACTTTTGTATTTTTGCGCAGGCATAACTAACCCTCTAATTTGGTTAAATTAGTTTTTTTTAAGTTGGTCAATTCTAATTTAGTTGATTTTAATTGTCAAAGAATTGCAAAAAATTGTTTTTAAGTTTCTTAGGTGATCTTTGATTTTTCTAATTTATTTGAGATTTTTCGGATATCTTTTAGTACAAAAAAATGAAGAAATGTGAAAAAACATTTTTTTCCTTCTGAAATCCACAGGAAGTAAATTGAAAAGCTGAAATTTTGTACACGACTTTCTTTTTACATAACAAATTGCCATCTGGAAATTCAAAAAAAGCATTTTTAACGTAGTTAACCGGCCAGACCCTTTAATGAACATAATAATTTATGGGTGTTTTTCAATATTGTATAAATTTATTAAATAAGAACAGGAAGCTTAAAAAATGTATAATTATTAAATTGATATTAGTATCTACTAGGGCTGGGAATTTATTTCGATTAATCGATTATTTAATCGATTAATCGATGATCGATTAATATTTTTGAAATAATCGATTAATCGAAAAATCGATTAATAGATTGTTCGATTGTTCGATTAATCGATTGTTCGATTAATCGATTGTTTTCGATTAATCGATTGTTCGATTATTCGATTGTTTTCGATTAATCGATTAATCGATTGTTCGATTATTCGATTGTTTTCGATTAATTGATTAATCGATTGTTCGATTATTCGATTGTTTTCGATTAATCGATTAATCGATTGTTCGATTATTCGATTGTTTTCGATTAATCGATTAATCGATTGTTCGATTGTTTTCGATTAATCGATTGTTTGATTAATCGATTAATCGATTTTCCGATTAATCGATTGATCGATATAATCGATTGTTTTTACACAATCGATTTTCGATTGTTAAATTTAACAATCGCCCAGCCCTAGTATCTACTTATAAGTAATAACATTTAATGCACATAAACATTACTAAGAATAATAAATTGCCAACTGATGGCATACGAAACTAACCAAATTAACATCCATGTTCCAGATTTTATATAAACATTTTCTTGTGCTAAATCATACACAGAAAATTGTTGGCCCTAAAAACAGTTGTATAATATAATATTACTATGATTATTATTGTTGTTGTAAAATTGAAATAAGACTAAATATAACCAAATTTAACAAAATATAAAATGATATCCCTCATTCTGACACTATATTTATCAACTATTCCATATTCCCCTAGAAACTTTTCTGTAATATTACCGATATCTAATTCATTTAAATCTGGAAGATCTTCAACCTCTCTTGTTATAATCATGAGCATCTCAATTGCCATGAATAATCCAAAAATACTGAAACGTTTCAAATGCTCTTCTAAAACTTCAAATGGAAAGAGTTGTTCAGGGTCGCATCCAAGTTCAATCAAAAATGTTGAAAAACTGTTATAATATTCCCGAATCAGTATATCGTACTTTTCGTCACGTAACTTTTTATCGGAGCTTGCAAAAATCAAATAGCTTAGGTCACATACGGGAGAGCCAATTTCTGATAACTGCCAATCCAAAAAGCACAGTTTTGTAGGCCGGGATGGTTCTTCTCTATCCTAAAATATTAAAATCCAAAATACAAAAGTATTTAAATTATGGAAATACCTTACCTCAAATTTGTACAAAATATTATTTGCCCAACAATCTCCGTGGATTATGACGCCATATTTTCCGGAAGATTCGGACTTTACAATAGTTTGAAGTTTTATTAACATCGTAGAGAGGAAATTTTCAAATTTTTCGTAGGCAATTATGTCTCTAACCGGATCTAGCGTTTTTAAAGCTCTTTGGCCGTGTAATCGAAAATCTTCCTCCACTGCGGCGCTATTACCTTCATCGATAAGATTTATATGTTCCAAGTTACCAATCAATTCTTTAAATAAGTCAGGTTTCTGATCTCGAAGAGCAAAACTGAGTGCATGTAGTTTGCTGTATTCCTTAATTGTCAACAGGATATGATTATAATCATATAAGGCTGACGACGATCCCAAAGTTGAAACCCCAATTCCTTCATATTTTCCATTATAATCGCTTCGTTATTTTCATCGACAAGCGAAGTGTAATATGTAGCAAAGGAATTAAAGGGATTCAAAATTCCTTTCGTAAGCTGAAATTTTTGAAACTCGGACAGTACAGTTTCATAAATTGTAAATTTGTACAACCGGGGAAGAGGTATAAGCGATCTAAAAATTCCAGTTCTAGGTGCACTCTTTACAATGAAATTATAAACTTTATCATTGTTATTACTTCTTACAGTAACAATTGATATTATTCCAAGGTAATTTTCACCCTTAATGCTACCAGGAGCTATATCAATCGTGAAATTTTCTATACCCCTTTTTTTAATAAGTTTTTGTAATACATGCTCCACATCTTTTGAGAAATGATATATTTTAGGTTGATCCATTTTCGAACAATAATATAAAATTAATCTAACACCACTTTTGAAGGTACCAATTTAAGCAACACTTATTTTGAAGTAAATATAGTACATGGCATTATCATGAACACGGAATCACATCGCATATCCCCTCTTAATTTTCATCATTATTGCAACTAATCATTTCCTGCCATGAAATAATTTTTATCTATAGGTAAATTTGAAGGTATACAAATTTAATTTAACAATAATAACAATAATCTGAGGTCTGGAAAAGTAGTGAAAATTTTAATTTTCTCTTCAAAAGTTTTCAATAAATATTATTCTTAAATTATTATGTTCATTGTTATTATTTTACTTGATAAGACGCATTATGCTTTAATGCACATTTTAATGTGTATCGGCTGGAAATTAATTAAATAAGATGATCTATTAATATTTTTGAAATAATCGATCATTTTATTGATTTTGTAAATTTTGTAAATATTTATGAATTGTTTTTAGCTCAAAATTATGTGAATTTAAAACAAAGGTACCCGGTACCTTATTCGAATAATATAGGTGGTACCCTTTTATTATCGCGAAAAGAGTGCATTTGTTAAAATGTAGTAACTTCCAAAATGTATTTAACACGTTAAGAACTATTTTTTATAAGATATCACTAAGTCATATCACAAAGGTAAAAAGTACCCGGTACCCTGATCCTGGAACATGAGGGTTAATTAAGTTGGCAAGTTCCCCCCTCAAAAAACTTGGTTGGGCACGTCCATGACTAGTAGAACCCATCAAAAGTTAAGGTTTTCAAAGTTGGAATACAACAATTTTAGCACAGGAACGTCACTGATAATTTTTATTTGCATTACTTATATGGCGCTTGGGGTCTCTGAGACCCCACGGTGACGTTTAAGGGTTAGTAATTATCGTTACACATAAAATTGATTTTCCTTTTTTGATTTATATTTTTCTTGTCATCGTTATGTATATTGTGAGTGGATTATTATCCAAAGTTTAAACTTTCATGTTTGTTTAAACTTTAAACAAAACTTCGAATTTTATGAAAGCAGTAAGTATATAACTTGCATTCCTAAGCTAATAAGTCATAATGATCTCGGTCAAGGATATACTGCCGTTTCTACTTTTATACATCAGTTCAATGCAGCTGATAACTTCCCTCGAGATAAACTTGTACTACAAATAATATTTTATCCTTCCTTAATAGTTCGAGTAAATTTTAAATTTTGTCTTATGTTATTTCAATCTTTCTTAACCTTCGGATGGTATCTGGGGTCTCTGTGACCTCTCGACATTTTAAAGAGCCTGCAAAATGTTCTAATATTTTTTTTTTTGCAAATCGACACCATCGTAGTTTAGCTTCATAACTCTCTCTACATTTTACACACTATGGTACTGTTAGCCCTTCAAGTTTTATACGATTTAAGCGAGTTTGGGGTGTGTGGGACCATTTATGTAACTATTTTGTTAAAGTAGAAATTTTCCTATTTTAATTTTGGCCTTTGATAACTGCAATTTAGTGAACTAATATTATCTAAATTATTGCACCTGCTCATGAGATGAGGAAAGCTTCTGCCCACTTCTGTCGGTATTCACAGTGAATTTCTGAGAAGTGTCGGATAAGGCAATGTTGATTAAGACATATTGCGCTTATATTATATTCAGTGGTGTGATGTACTTTTAAAATAATAACATAACGTAAATACGTTATGTTATTCTATAGTGTTTTTCGCGAAACGGTCTCACGTATCATTTTAACATGCCGCTATTATTATAACGTGAACGTTATAATAAAGGTTTTCCTAACCGTTATAGTGCGAAATATAAATGCACCTAAATTTCACCCGTTATATTTCGCACTATAACGGTTAGGAAAACCTTTATTATAACGTTCACGTTATAATAATAGCGGCTTGTTAAAATGATACGTGAGACCGTTTCGCGAAAAACACTATAGAATAACATAACGTGTTTACGTTATGTTATTATTTTAAAAGTACATCACACCACTGATTATTATCAGATCCATTTGCATGAAGAGTACGTAATAATATCTACCATTTGAATATAATATTGTCGAATTAGAAAGATGAACAAATCAATAATTTTCATCGCTACTCTTTATAATAATTTATTTTTGTCTACAAGAACTAATGAAGAGAGTAGCAAAGACAAGCGAAAAGTATGGATTGACACTCAATACGGCGAAAACTAAATATATGGTTATCAGTTACCTCCAGGACGACTGACTGTCAACAGATAAAGATGGTAAATAAATACACATACCTGGGAACTACAGTTGGGGAGCAATGGGACCATTCATTGGAAATTAGATGTCGTATTGAACGAACCAGAGCAGCATTTATAAGAATGTCAAGTCTTTTCAGAAAGCATGATCTTAGCGTGTCAATGAAAATGAGAGTGGTGCGGTGCTATGTGTTCCCAGTGTTGTTATATGGGGCGGAGGCGTGGACTCTAAAGCGGCGTTCACAATGAAGTAGGGTCTTGCCTTGCTTCGGTAGAAAGCCAGCAAGAGCCAATCAAAATGAACAATTTTTGAATCATAGAAAAGGATAGAAGAAAGTACTTTAATCTAATTGGCGCTTGCTAGCTTTCTACCGAAGCAAGTCAAGACCCTACTTCATTGTGAACGCCGCTTAACTGAAGCATCTAGCAAGAAGTTGGAAGCTTTTGCGATGTGGATCTATAGACGCATATTAAGAATATTTTGGGTTCAACATGTAACAAACAGAGAAGTGTTACTGGGCATGGATAAAGAAACACAGATACTTAAGTCGGTAAAAATCAGAAAACTGGAGTAGGTACTCGGGCCACATAATGAGAAATGGAAAAAGGTAAGAACTTCCACAGTTAGTTCTGCAAGGCAAGGTATTTGGAAGAAGAAGTCCAGGGCGGAGAAGGATATCGTGGCTCAAAAGTCTCAGAACATGGTTCGGTGCATCAACGACTGGGCTTTTCCGGACAGCTGCTGCAGACAAAGTGAGAATTGCCATGACGGTCGCCAACATTCGATAACGGATTGGCACAAAAATATTTTAACGCACAAAAATATTAATAAGAATGATAAATTGCTAGCTGCTGGCATACAAGATTATTATATTTTTTGTATTATTCAATAATTAAAACTCACCAAATTAACATTAACGTTTTCCAGCTTTTATATAAATATTTTCTTGTGTTAAATCATTTACAGAATTATTGGTCCTAACAAAAATTGTAGGTATATGCTATAATAAATTATTATTGATGTTTGAAATTTGAAATAAAACTAAAGATAACCAAATTTAATAAAATCTAAAATTATATCCCTCATTCTGATATTATATTTATCAATTATTCCATATTCCTCTAGAAACTTATCTGTAACATTATCCATATCTGATCCATTTAGATCTGCAATATCTTCAACCTCCCTGGTTATAAAATTGAGCATCGAAATTGTCATGAATAATCCAAAAATACTGAAACGTTTTAAATGCTCTTCTAAAACTTCAAATGGAAAGAGTTGTTCAGGGTCGCTTCCAAGTTCAATCAAAAATGTTGAGAAACTGTTATAATATTCTCGAATCAGTATATCGTACTTTTCGTCACGTAACTTTTTATCGGTGCTTATAAAAATCAAATAGCTGAGGTCACATGCGGGAGAACCTAATTCTGATAACTGCCAATCCAAAAAGCACAGTTTTGTAGGCCGGTGTGGTTCTTCTCTATCCTAAAATATTAAAATCGAATATACAAAAGTATTTAAATTATGGAATTACCTCAAACTTATACAAAATATTGTTTGACCAACAATCTCCGTGTATTATGACGCCATATCTTCCGAAAGCTTCGGACTTTAAAATATTATGAATTTTTATTATCGTAGAGAGGAAATTTTCAAATTTTTCATAGGCAATTTTGTCTGTAACCGGATCTAGCGTTTTTAAAGCTCGTTGGCCGTGAAATCGAATATCTGCCTCCATTGCAACACTATTACCTTCATCGATAAGATTTATATGTTCCAAATTACCAAGCAATTCTTTAAATAAGTCGGGTTTCTGATCTCGAAGAGCAAAACTGAGTGCATGTAGTTTCGCATATTCCTTAATTGCCAACAGGATATGATTATAATCATACGGTTGACGACGATCCCAGAGTTGAAAACCCAATTCTTTCATATTTTCCATTATAATTGCTTCGTTATTTTCATCGATAAGAGAAGTGTAGTATTTAGCAAAGGAATTAAAGGGATTCAAAATTCCTTTCGTAAGCTGAAATTTTTGAAACTCGGACAGTACTGTTTCATAAATGTAAATTTCTCGCTTGTACAACAAAGTAATAGGCATAAGCGATCTCGTAAATCCAGTTCTAGGTGCACTCTTGATAATAAAATTATAAACTTTATCATTGCTATTACTTCTTACAGTAACAATTGATATTATTCCAATGTAATTATCACCCTTGTTGCAACCAGGAGCTATATCAATCGTGAAATCTTCTATACCACATTTTTTAATAAGTTTTAGTAATACATGCTCTACATCTTTTGAGATAAGTTCTATTTTAGGTTCGTCCATTTTTCGAACTAACAATACACTTTTGTAGGTAGCAATTTAAGCAACACTTATTTAGAAGTAAATATTGTCCATAGCATTATCATGGATAAGGTTGCATATCCCCTCTTTATTTTTATCATTATTGCTGCTAATCATTTCCTGCCATGAAAAAATATTGATATAGGTAAATTCGAAAGGGGCCATCCATAAATTACGTCACACGTTTAGAGGGGGGGAGGGGGTCAACGAAATGTGACATCGTGTGACATGGGGGGAGGGGGGTCAAAAATTTTATGACATCACACGTTAAAATTTAAAATATTAAAACGTGAAATTTATATGTGAACAAAAAACTTGAAAATATTACTAAACTCGATTTATATTAACTTAATTGAAAAATATGTGACGTCACACCAGGGGGGAGTGTTCAAAAATGTGACAACGTGTGACAAGGGGGGAGGGGGGGTTAAAAAATCGTAAAATTTGTGTGACGTAATTTATGGATGGCCCCAAAGTAAACACACAAATTTACCACAATAAACCTATTGAAAAGAGGATAAAAAGCGCTATTTAGAAATGTCATATTCAACTATGGTTTCCATTTAAAAAAAGCACAACTTTGTATTATAACTCGGAAACTCACTTAAATATTTAAAATCTATTCAGCCTATTTTGCTGCCCTTAAAAAAGTGTATGAAGAAAGTGTCAATACTTTTTTGGCAACTTCAAAAACAACCGAGATATCGACATTTATCGAAAAGTCCAATAATCGAACTTTTGGCTATAACTCGAAAACAAAAAAAGATAGCGAATTCCGGTTTTTGCCATTGAGCTTTTCTCAAAGAAAGAGATCGAGGATGCGCCATCCATTTTTCGATATCTCCTATAGTTACCGATTTCCCCATAAGAAGAAGCGAATTTGAGCCACCCTGTACATACAAATAATTAAAATTGGTTAATTATTAATTCGTGAAAATAAATTAGTATTATATTTTAATAAATTACGAATTAAGGAAATATAATTAATAATGTATTTGAGCTTTCAACTGCGGATGCAGTCATCATCAAAAATTTCAAAATAATAATAACTTTCATTATTAAAATCATTATTTATTCCCAACTTCATCGCACGTTCGCGCTTTTATTAAGGAGTGTAGAGTATAAGGTTCATCACTTTAGTCGCCTCCCTTGACGCTTTCTCTATACCCTTCTTTGGAAAGCCGAGAAATCTCCACTCCAACATTGAGGGATTCTTTTGTGGCAGCGATAGCTTAAACCTCTACCACCATTCCATCTCTAATGGTGGTGATGACCAGAAAACCATTAATTATTTTGTAGTAGGGCGTTTAGGAGATTATCGCTTGCCTCAATGATTTAATATCGCAATTGAGAAGCTACCCTTTAAGGGTGAATTGATTCTTGTTTAATTATGTGCATATTCTTTTATTTTTAGATTTACACCTAAAACTCAGTTTTAACAATGAATCATTAATATTCCAAAGGTTTGAAAGGAATTGACGTATTAAATCGAACAGTTTGTGGTAGAAGCGTAAGTTAAAAGGCAATTATTGTACTTATTTTTACATGATGATCATTGATCACTATTACTACTAGCCTACTTTATTCCAGTGCTGGATAAAGGCCTTCCCCATCATTTTCCATTTTTCTTTATTTCCTGCCACATTCAACCATCCAATAGGTACCTGTTGTCTTTTTTATTTCGTCCCTCAATCGTGTTTTTGGGCGTCCAGTGCTCCTCTTCCAGATATTGGTCTCCATTATAGCATATTCCTTGTCCACCTATCATCTCTGATTCTGGCTATGTGTCCCGCCCAATTCCACCAGTTGGGATGTCCTTTCTACCACATCATTTAGCCCTGTCTGCTGTCTGATCCATTCATTTCTCTTGTAATCTCTTAGAGTTTCCATAGCAATCTTGATTCAATTGTTATCCCTATTGAAAGTTCTCATGCAGCTAAAAAAAACACCCTATACAATCTATCTTGATATTTATTGAAATAATCACAATCAAACATCAAAAAAATTTTAGTGAAGAATAAAAACATTTTTTAAAAATTTTATAACTTCATTTTAATTTGTCTTTTCTATTTTACTGTTAACCATTGTATTCCTGATGAAGCTTGAAATTAATAGCAAAACGCGCGTTGAGTATTTACATAAATTAATTAATTAAAATAGTCCAGTATCAGTAACCTATCTAACAGTATTTTTTTAAAATTAAAATAATTTCAATTTTTTTTAAGTTACTAAAATGTATCTTTTGTTATTTATTATCAAGATAACGAAAATAAAATCTATAAATGAAGGAATATATACCATGACAAAATTTTGTATCGCTCTTATTTCAGCTTGTCAAATGGCAGTAATATCTCAGACATGAATATTTATTTAATAATTAAAAATTCTGTAATTAAAAATAATTAGTTAAAATGAAAAATTATTGAAAACTACTGAAAAACAAATTAAAAACTTATAATTGATAAAAAAAATTGTATATCTAATATGTTGTTCTAGATTTGTGTTTTTGAAAATTTAGATTTATTTATGTCGAATTGACAAATAAAAATGTACATCTGTTCTGATCGAAAATTATAAGCCTGACACCAGGTTATGTTAACCTTCCAATCAAGCGAGTTGATGATTGCAGAAATAAAACCCCATTATATTGAAAATTATAAGTAGTACTTAAGGAGTAAAAATCTAAATACGATGATCTTGGTGAATCACTCGACTTGCTAGTTGATGAAATTCCAGAACATGAAAGAATGAACGAACTTATTTCTTACATTGAACATACATAGATATTTGAAGTCGGCGACTACGAGGTAGAGCGAGACTTTTGGTCCAGCGACATTCCTCATCTCAATGTGGAATCAGTATCCATCATCGAAGGCTGGCATCACGCGATTCAATCAGTATTTATGTGTAGTCATCCTTCAATGTGGTTGTTGATCGAAGGGCTGGAGAAAGACTACCAGCAACAGAAGGCAGCATTCCTGCAAGGAACAACGTAACGCAAGAAATCGATGTCAATAAATATCGTGACTTGGTCGCCCGAGTCAAACGTGCCCTAAACGTGTTCAGGTGGCCTAAACGAACAATATGCAAAATTGTTTTTTTGTGAACTGATCACATTCACTATTTTTTGATAGTCTATTCAAGTTCCACATTAGTAACATAACTTAAAAATGATAAATTTGCACATTTATCGTTTACGTATATCGTTTATATGTACCTATTATTTGTAACTACAATTTGCATCGCTAATGTTTACATTAATTTAAAATTACCCAAAATATATTATTTCGTTGAAATTTATTGAACATAATAATTTATGGGTACTTTTCAATATTTTATAAATTTAGTAAATAAGAATGTATAATTATTATTATTAAACAATAATTGATAATTTATTAATAACCCTTAGTGCACAAAAATATTATTAAGAATAATAAATTGCTACCTGCTGAAGCACAAGATTATGACATCTTCTCTATTAAAACTCACCAAATTATCATTAACATTTTTCAGTTTTTATATAAACATTTTCTTGTGCTAAATTATACACATAAAACTTATACAAAATTAGTGATCCCAACATAAATTAAACATTACAAATTACAATTATTATAGTTGATTTCAAATTGAAATAAGATTAAAGATAACCAAGTTTAACAAAATCTAAAATGATATCCCTCATTCTGACATTATATTTATCAACTGTTCCATATTCATCTAGAAACAATTCTCCAACCTTATCTAAATCTAATTCATTTATATCTGGAATATCTTCAACCTCCCTTGTTAACATATTCACAGCGGAGGTTGCAAGGGATAATCCAAAAATACTGAAACGTTTTAAATGCTCTTCTAAAACTTCAAATGGAAAGAGTTGTTCTGGGTCGCTTCCAAGTTCAATCAAAAATGTTGAGAAACTGTTATAATATTCTCGAATCAGTGTATCGTAGTGTTCGTCACGTAACTTTTTATCGGTGTTTACAAAAATCAAATAGCTTATGTCAAATGCGGGAGAGCCTATTTCTGCTATCTGCCAATCCAAAATGCACAGTTTTGTAGGCTGGGATGGTTGTTCTCTATCCTAAAATATTAAAAACTCATACAAAAGTTATTAAAATTATGAAAATACCTTACCTCATACTTATACAAAATATTATTTGCCCAACAATCTCCGTGTATTATGACGCCATGTTTTTCGAAAGCTTCGGATTTTACATCAGTTTGAATTTTTATCAACATCTTCGAAGAGAGGAAATGTTCAAATTTTTCATAGGCAATTTTGTCTCTAACCGGATCTAGCGTTTCCAAAGCTCGTTGGCCGTGTGATCGAAGATATTCCTCATATACAGCTTCATTACCTTCATTAATTAAACTTATATGCTCCAAATTACCAACCAATTTTTTAAACAAATCGGGTTTTTGATCACGAAAAGCAAAACTGAATGCATGTAGTTTCCCGTATTCCTTAATTGCCAACAGGGCATGATTATAATCGTAAGGCAGACGACGATCTAAAAGTTGAAAACCCAATTCTTTCATATTTTCCATTATAATCGCTTCGTTATTTTCATCGATAAGTGAAGTGTAATATGTAGCAAAGGAATTAAAAGGATTCAAAATTCCTTTCGTAAGCTGAAATTTTTGAAACTCGGGCACTACAGTTTCATAAATGTAAGTTTCTCGCTGGTAAAGTCGAGTTACGGGCATATGCGATCTCGAAAATCCAGTTCTCGGTGCACTCTTTACAATAAAATTGTAAACTTTATTATTGTTATTACTTCTTACAGTAACAATTGATATTATTCCGAGGAAATTATCACCCTTTATGCTACCAGTAGCTATATCAATCGTGAAATTTTCTGTACCACATTTTTTTACGATTTTTTCTAATACATTCCTCACATCTTTTGAGAGAAGTTCTATGTTAGGTTGGTCCATTTTTCGAACAATAATTTAACTAAACTAACAACACTTTTAACCGTACCACTTTAATCAACACTAATTTAGAAGTAAATATTGTACATGGCATTATCATGGTCAAAGTCGCATATCCCCCTCTTTATTTTCATCGTTATTGGAGATCTGTTTGTTGTCATTTACATAACTTTGATCTGTATTATTAAAATCTAACCTTCACATACAAAGTTTAATTTAACTATGATAATTGATAACCTTGTTCGACGGTCTGGAAAACTAGTGAAAATCTTAATTTCTCTTGAAAGATTTTGAATAAATTATTCTTACGTTATTTAAATTGGTTATTTGTTAACTGGTGATAATCAAAAGTAAAAACTTTAAAGCTTGATAAAAATATAATTTAATTTAATTTATAAGTTATGTTCATTGTTATTATTTTACTTGATAAGAATAATTATTATTTGCTGTATCGGTCATTAGAAATATCTAATAGGTATTAAATAACAATCAATGCGTGCAATGTTCACAGTTTAATTTAACCGCCCGTTTTTTTTTGTAATTTTTGGAATTTCTAAAAAATTTAATAAAATTTACCACCTGCTCTTGCGCCCTCCCTGTAAATTTGAAATATGTCGTCCCAATCATAAAGTTGCAATAATAACTATATTTTTCATTCACACACATTTTACCTACTACTTAAATTATATTCTTAACCTTCATCCGCTCAAATTTTTGAATTTTCTCTCCCATTTCCTTCCAGAGCGTCATGTGAGGGGTGATGGGAGGGGCTTGTATTCTCTAATTACTATCTCCTCCACTAGACCATGCCCGTGTTCTGATAAAAAAGCTACACCATCCGGCTCAGTACAGCCACAAACTGGTATCCGGACTATTGATCCCCGGACATTTGATCCGCGGGATATTCCATTTCCTATTTGACGTTCGTGCGATGCGTAACAAGGAATATGTGCGAGGGGGGGAGGTGGCTTAATAATAAGTACACAGGTTATGATTAGTTATTAATTATTATAATTAATGTTAAATTGAAAGTTAAATTTGTAACGATTTCCACTCTTATATTTATTAAATAACAGTAATTAAAATAACATAAAAAAATTAATTGTGCGACAAATACGCAATTGCACGAAGAGACGTCAATACATTCGTTCTACCGTATCCGTCAACGGCACGTTTGACTCGGGCGACCAAGTCACGATATTTATTGACACCGATTTCTTGCGTTACGTAGTTCCTTGCAGGAATGCTGCCTTCTGTTGCTGGCAGTCTTTCTCCAGTCCTTCGACCAACAACCACATTGAAGGATGACTACACATAAATATTGATTGAATCGCGTGATGCCAGCCTTCGATGATGGATACTGATTCCACATTGAGATGAGGAATGTCGCTGGACCAAAAGTCTCGCCTCTACCTCGTAGTCGCCGACCTCAAATATCTATGTATGTTCAATGTAAGAAATAAGTTCGTTCATTCTTTCATGTTCTGGCATTTCATCAACTAGCAAGTCGAGTGATTCACCAACATCATCAACTGGATCATGTGCGAGTGCTGATAAACATCGAAGACTACTTCGTAATACATCGTCGCTTTCATATGCTGTCTTCATACCCTTCATACCCAACTGGTTGACTTTGCGTAAAACGCTTTTGTTTAGTAGGTATGTAGGTTAAGTATTTAGGATAATATAATATTGATGATTATTTAGTTATGGTAATAATGCAATTGAAGGTATTGCAGAATGATGAGTAGAGTCTACGAGTAGTGTAAGTAGGTTAATATTATATGGATGGAAGGAAGAAGTATTTGAAGTGGATTGAAAGAACATTAGTAGTAGATCAGTAGTAGAGGAATGAAGTAAAGTAGTAAGAGTCACTTAGTAAATGTAATGTTAAGTTGATGTACCTACTGTGCAAGGCCGGACTGGCCAGGTCGGTTAGACGGCAATCGCCGAGGGCCCCCAACTCAAGGGGGCCCGAAGAGGCTTCAAAAAAGTGGTTTATACTTGGGGTAAAAGTGATTTTCAAAAATCTCTGCTGTTAGTAAGGGGGCCCCTCCTCAGTCTCTAGCCGAGGGCCCCCAAAGGAGCCAGTCTGGGCATGCTACTGTGGTATTAATAAATGGATAAAAATATACTTCAATAAATAATGTTTATCTTAAAAATCAACATAACTAACATCCACCCACCACACTTTGATGTAGATGAAAGTAACATCCTGTTACTGATGCTCCTGGATATCAGGATATCCATGAGTAAATGCTCCCATTGCCGCCATCTCGAAATCGATTAGGATCCCTTGCTGTGATGTATCTGGAATGAGTATCTTCAACTCCGCTATATAAGACGATCGCACGTTGCTCGAGTCTTGCTAGGTAACAGATAATATACTGCTGAAGTGCTGATGGATTATCACCGTTGATAAACTGGAAATGGATAAACTTTCGTCGGTAAACTTTCAAATTCAAAGCTGAGATCACTTGGTGGCGGTGGCAAGGTTTGCTGGTTATTATCGGTTGGCAATGCGACTTGACGATGACGACGGAGAACGCGATGTAGAGAAGTTTACCAACGGGATAATAAAATATAGCTGGATTAACCTTACGCAATTGAAGTTAAAAATGAAATGAAAAGTTTTAAAATGAAAATTTTATAAAATTGTCACGGACAGGATTGCCAATGCTTTGTGACACACAGTGGCAACTTAAACTTTGAAAAATAAATTTTAAAATTCAAATTTTATCATAGGTATTAATGACTTGGACAAATGGACGTTGAGGATCAATTGTCTGGGGATCACCTAGGGCGATCGACAACGAGAACTTTTGATCAATATTCAAATGTTGGTTTTACTGAGAAAATATTACATATAAAATAATAAGTTAAAGACATATTTTGAGAAATAATATATTATTACAAATTGAGTGCCGTAAGCGATTACTGTATATTTTTAACTAATAAATTATTCTAATATTTTGAATTTTTTAAGTTAAGTTTTCTGTAATTTTTTTAAATTTTAAATATAACCTTGATTTTATATTTTAATACATTTTTTTTTTATCCAAAAAAGTACGTGTAATTTGTAATGTATGTCAGAGTTCATAAGTCCTGTATAATTTAAATCATGCACTTATTTGAATGAAGAAAAACTCATGAAAACGATAAAAATCATATGCGGCCAAATTGCCGCCTATGCGATCGGACTTGTGAATTTAATAGGCGCGAGCGACTGAAGATTAATATAGCCAACGCAAACAAAGTTACTTTTTTTTAAAGAGACGGTCATTAACAGGTAAATCCACCGGTGGAGTGTTACCGTCGGATTTCTCGAAGCGTCCCCTACCCTCTGAGGTTGGTAACAAAACGTAATGGTGCCGGTTTACTCGCGGGACTGGGTGCGGGTTGAGGGTTGAGGGGGGGGGGTGTAGGTGTAACTAAGAATTGCTTCGAGGGTATGTCAAAATCAAGAAAGGGAGTAGTGGGCGCCAGAATCTTCAAGGGAGTCAAATAAGGGTAACAAAGGTACCAGAGTGCTCGGTTGATTCACGCCTGCACCTGATAACTGCACCACACGAGATACTAACCGTATTGCGAGGAGTCGGTGGACTACTAGCTTTTGCTTGAGGTAGGTCTGGAACAAAACACACAGCATGCAACAAAAATACTACCAACAAACTATGGTGAATAATAAAAAGTCATAAAATTGTGGTCAATCAATATATTGGTTATAACACCGTGGAACAAAATTACAGGAAGCATACGCTTTAACAACAAAAGACAATAAAGCCTTCTTTGGTTCTTATAATAATTATTCCTGCTTGAACAATTGATACGTGGCCACGAAAAATACCTAACTTACTCCCTAAATACGTTAGTTTGAATAAATAAAATAAATCCAACAGGGCCAGTCCGGCCTACCTTTAATCTTAGGTTCACTGCGGTAGGTCATGGACTGAGCAAGTTGATACTGACCACGACAAACCCGGAAGGGGCAGTGGATCAGATAACCAGACAAAATACACGGTAGATTCGATGTATTGGAATGATTGAATTACAACTAATAACTTAATAATTACGTAGATAATATTTCTAATAAAGCTAAATGGTACGATTATATATGGTTATACAATAAACTTCTCGTTCGAGTTAGGTTGTCAATCCCGCACGATTGCACGCAAATCGAAATTGAATCCGCCAGCACTTAAAGAAATTCGACTTACTTGAATATATTTCCTGCGACCTCTAGCTAAAGCGGGTAGTGTCGCTCCCAACGCAGTCAGGTGTGTCAGATACAGGTGCCAGCAGGAAAGAAGCTGAAGTAGCCGGGCGTACAGGTGGTCTTCGGCAGGTAACGGGACAATTGAGGGAGATGCGAGTATATGACTTGTTCGGTGGTGACCATAGACGAGAATGTTAATGTTGAGAGTAATAATGCCTTTGCAGGAGTAAATATTTCATCAGGTGACTAATTTATGGGATTTACTTAACGAAACGTTTATTATGACTTCCGATTTAAATGATCGATGGTGGAATCTTTTATGTAAAAGATAAACGCACGGTAGACGCTTCGAGAGATCCACATAAACAATTAATTAATTACTTCAACTAAACTTAATTTCACAACACCTCAACACGAAAAGATGTTAAATAAAGATTACACTAACTCGATGTCAAACGGGGTGATTAACCCTCACTTCCGACGTATCGTCGATATCGGTCAAGGTTATAATAACCAAGACCTAGAGTAGGTCGTACAGCAAAACTGTGCAGTTAGTCGTGAACAACTTGACTTCCACTGACTTACTGGTCTCTTCACAAGCAAAAATCGTGGTAAAATTCAAATATAGAGTTTGAATATGAACCCTTTCCTATTTAAAACCAAAGGGAGAGGATATCTGTTAGAGTGAATGGGTAGAAATATCACGAGCTAAAATTATATTTGGTCGATTTAAAAAGATAGATCTTGAAGCAATCCTTAAACAAAAATCCCATCCTAAGAGAACTGACGCTAGGGTCTACACAAGGCGCATTGTTCTATGGGTGCAATTAGGATGGTTGGAGTACGATAGATCTCGCAGCTTGCATACATGTTTCAACTCGAACTAAAATAATTTCTAATAGAAATTAAATTGCTCCACGCAATTTTATAATTTAAAACTCAATATTTAAAACCCCTATTACAGGAGGTTAGGTTAGTGGTAGCAATCGACTTTTATTTAAAGAGAGGGTCATTATTAAAAGGTAGATCCCGGTTGAGGCTACTAGGTTAGTGTTAGGAAGCGACATTTTTTTTAAAAAACCCGGGGATACCCCCTTCCCAGTAGCAATAACTGCGGGCAAAATGGAAGCGATTCAGGATGGATGATAAAACAAAAAATTCGAAAGTTTTACTGTTACTAACCACACAATATGTGAAAAAGTTAGCAAATGGTTGTATTGATGATACTGATGAGTAGAGCAGGGAATTATATGCAACAACAGACTGGTCTTAAGGTAACCATAACAAACTAACCAATAGAAAATGTAAATTACCAATTTAGAATGTTTATTAGCGCTGTTTATGAGATTATTCTTCGGTTGGTATTTAACGTAATGAAATTAATTATTATCTGCTTATATAAACAAAATGACTGTATTTGTAAAACATAAGAAGATAAACTAAAGAAGATAAAGATTAATTATTGAAGAAGATAAAATGGACGTTAGGGATCAATCGTATCCGGGGATCAAACGTCCTAGAATCTTTAACGGGGTTGTAACAAAAACTGCCCTCTGAAAACGAAAGTTTAACGGAATTTAAATAACAAATGCAAAAATTTGCTATAGGGTAAAAATTCACCGAGGATATTTTGAAATTATTTTTACCCTAAAGCCTGTAGTACACTCTTTGACCAACGGTCAAATATTTGGCTTATCTTGCCAAAAAGATTCACCAAATAGTGTACTGACCAAATAAATTTGGCTAAAACACGCTAGGTAAATATTTGGTTATTGTTTGCCATAACAATTATTTGGCTGTTTGCCAAACAGTGGAATATTTCCGAAAATTTAGAGATGGTTTCGAATATTTTGTTAAAAACTAAAATAAATAGAAATTAGGTGGCAGTTGAATGGAAGAAAGAATCAATAGCAAAATTAATTTCTGCTGTTGAAGAGCGGGACTTATTGTAGAATGCTGAACATCAAAACTACAAAAATCTGAATTTACGAGAGGCAGAATGGGAAGAAATGTCCACAAAATTTTTGACAATGAATATAATGCCACTCAATTGAGTGCAAAATGGACTAACCTTCGTATTTAATTTCGATCGTACTATGCAAAGGGTAAGAAAACCAAATCTGGCCAAGGAAGAGAATCAACGAAAATATCTTGGAAGTACTACGACCAATTATTGATGTTCGTCGCTGCAGCCGAAGAGCAACAATCTACTGTAGCGACATGAAACTGTCGCCAGTAGCAAGAAAACGCAACGTCAACGCTAATCTCTCACCAGCTGAAATCGTTTTTCTCATCATGTGGGTATTCTTCTTCGCGATAAGTGGAGTCACTAAATTCAACAAGAAATTGAAATCATTACTCGTGATTCGAAGAAAATTTCTATATAATTTTGGCTCATTGCTTTCCAATTCTTTGAGCAGCTTTACGTAGCAACCTTCTGTCTTTCCTTTTTTTTACCCAATCCTTCACCCACACACTACGAGGATGAGAACTTTTCTTCTCTTGCTTTTGGTCGTCTTCCAGCAATATATATGAAGCTCCCAAAACAGCAGCCATTGAAGAATAAGAGGGCATATTTATTAAATTTTGTTTCAATTTTACTTTAATAAAATTAATTGGATTATTGCTAATATTATGTGACATTTATTTATTATATTCAATTGTTGTTTAAAAAATACCACTACTTCCGTCATTTCCAAGGAGAACTTCAAGAAATTTTATCTATATCATTTCTATAGAGTGGCTCAAAAATTACATGGGAATTTTGCCAAATAAACTATTTGGATTGATTGGTCAAATAGTGTACTGCCCTGTCAAATATGTTTGGCCATTGCTGACCAAATAACTTGTTTTTATAATTTAGGCGTATTTAGGTAAATAATTTTTTGCCAAATATTTGGCAAAATATCGACATAATGTACTATCCTTGTCAAACAACTTTGACAAAATCAATATTTGACAAAATTTCATAAGCAAAATATTTGACCGTTGGTCAAAGAGTGTACTACAGGCTTAAATAAAAAAAATAAGAGTTAATATTTTACCCCCTTATAATATTATAATAAAATGTATAATATTATAAAATAATTGAAAGGTTTATCCTTATCTTCTTCTTCTTCTTTGTCAGCTTTTCACGGTCCACTCCTGGACATAAGCCTCTCCTAATCTTCTCCAAACCTCTCTCTCCTTAGCCCTCTGAAACCACTCCCGACCCGCCACTTTCTTGACATCGTCGAGCCATCTCTTCTGGGGTCTACCTCTACTCCTTTTCGTCATTCTTGGTTTCCAATCTATTATCTTTATTGTCCACCTGTTATAGTCCTGCCTCGCCACGTGCCCAGCCCAACTCCATTTCAGACGCGCCACACGCTCCATGACGTCCACAACTCCAGTTCTTTTCCTTATCTCGCTATTTCTTATTGTGTCTCGCAAGCTTACGTTCAACATCGACCTCTCCATCGCCCTCTGCACCACCCTAAGCCTTTCCGCACTCTTACTGGTAATAGTCATTGTTTCCAGCCCGTAAGTCATCACCGGCAGTATGCACGAATCGAACACTTTTCTTCTTAAGTTTATAGGGATTTCTGTGTTTGCAAGCACGTGCCGCAGCCTTCCATAAGCTACCCATGATAGATTTTTTCTCCTTCCAATCTCAGCCTCTTGGTTTCCTTTTCCCAATCTGATTTTGTGGCCTAGGTATATGTACTCATCTACTTTTTCTATTACGGCACCGTCCAATTTTATTATCTCTTGTGCTTCTCCCTCGTCTGATAGAATTTTTGTTTTGGCCAGGTTCATTTTTAGCCCTATGCGTTTAGATGCTTGATTTGGTTCCTGAAGCATACTTTCCAGTTCTTCGGCCGCACTGCTAATTACGACTATATCGTCCGCGAAACGTAAATGACTTAGATATTTTCCATCTATTTTTATGCCCTTTCTCTCCCATGGCAGTTGCTTAAAGACGTCTTCTAGAGCCAGGGTGAACAACTTTGGCGACATCGGGTCTCCCTGGCGCACACTGGGCTGAAAAATGATGTAAAAATTTATTTTCCAATTAATGTTTATATAGTAAATTTTTTTAGTTGGTAATATTAAAAAAATCGCACATTACAATCGCAAAATTCGTTATGTTCTGGTGGATTGTTTTGCGTTTAAATGCTTATGAATATTAAATATGATTATATTAAACAGATGATACTCATAGCAATGCGTTTATTTTAAAATTTATAGGTAAAATAACGATTTTAGGGTTTATCTTAACTTGAACTTTTCGAGCGTTCTATAAAATTGAGAACTTTAAAATTTAGACCTGCGTTACTGTTACCTAAACATCTATATCGTGTATCAATTTCTCGCTGGAATGTTTGCCTATAAGGAAGATATTGTCATTTCAAGTTTTAATCTCTTAATTTTATGTACCAAATCCGCTCATTTTCATCATAAAAATATGAAAAAAATGAAAATATTAATGTATATCAAATATATTTGTAACACGTAAAAGGAATTAGATTAGTAAATTATTAAAATATATCAATTAATTTACTATCACGTATTAAAAACTAACCAATTATAGTTAGAAAATACTATAATAATTTATTATTGTTGCATTGATCATACATAGCGTAAAAGAGTTACCTATCAGCGAAAATTTAAAATTAGTTTTGTTACCAGAACCCCCCTAAACAAATTTATATTTGATTTAAACTAATTTAAATTAATTTTTATTAATATATGAAAATAAATTATTAGTAGCTACATAATTATTAATTTGTATCGCTTTCAGTAGCGTCTGTTAATTCAATTTCTGGAGTTAATTCCAGTAATTCCAAAGTTTCGGGTAAAAGATTTTTTGTTTGTCTTTTCTGAAATGGCCGAATACTTGATATAAAAGGATCTGAAGATATTAGCATATTATGTAAAATATCTTCGTTGGATGCTTCCCTGCAAAACTTTCTAGATCGGGTTTCTCTATATTTTCGAAAATCCTTATTTCTTGCTTCGGAAGCTTCTTCTGATAACTGGCCAATCGGAAGAAGAGCGTGTTTAATAATGCCTTCACCATGAAAAAGTATTTTGTGAAGTGAAACTGGCATATAATACCACTCATATAGTGAAACATACAAATTCGCTGTTTCTTTTGCAAATATTTTGAATTTTGTCAGATTAATTTTTTCACCGGACGCTATTGCATGTAATATTGTACGAATTCTTTTTATAAGATCAACATCTATACTAGTTATTTCTGCTGATATTTCTGCATTTTCAAAAAATTTTCTAGCAGTGTTTCCATCATTTGTCGTGCCATGTCCTTGTTTTACTATATCGACGAGTAAGCCAAGTCGAGTTTTAAAAAGATTTTGAACTTTTCTTTTTTTGCTTTCTTTCATTTCTTTTTGTTCTGCAGTTTTAGCCGACCATTTCTTAAATTCGAGATTATAAGAAATGTGTAGTAAACACTCGAAGCTTCTAATCCAAGCATGCAAAGGAGAAATTCCAAATTTATAATTATCTTCGTTAGGAATTTTATCTTCTAATTTTTGGAAATTGTTCATCTCGCTTGGTTTTGCTTTACAAATATAACATACCATTGAGGAAGTAGTTTCTGTTAGTGTTTGACATACTTTGCCGTCTACCATAGTGAAACATACTATATGCCTGATTGTAATATTTTCTTTGTATTTTGTCAATATTAACGTATCAATTTGTCTTTGCAAAAATTTCATTTCGTTCTTTATAACTTCTGTACTTTCCTTAATAAATTCAAATTTAATTGGGCGACAAAAGAAAGTTGAAGATGGTCGAGAATTAGTCCAAATGATATCAGATTCATCTTTATGATAAAGTTTTAGGGGAACTAAAGCTGTCATAAAAATACTTGAATCATGAGCAGTTTCATCTGAAAATTTTTGTTTGTATGTATTTTGACCGGAAGCTCCATCAAAGCCGCATTTACTTATTAATGTGAATTCGCCACTTTCATTTGTTTGCACATATTTTAAAATTCGGCTAACAGTGTGATCTAAAAGTTCTTGCAAATTAATTTGTGCAACAGTTTCAGTCACGGTTATGGATTCTCTCCTAGGATAACAATCATTTTTTGCTTGTTGAATTTTATAATATGAGGGAAATAATTGAAGTTCTTCTTTTGAAACCGAGTCTCTAAGTATTATATATTGGGACTTGGACAAATTCAAAGATGTGTATATAGACAACGCCTTTTCTTTCGAGTACACGACAGGTTTAAATTTATCATCAAGAATTTTTCTTATTTTTATAACAAATTCAGGATTTTCTTGTAAATGTTCTAAAATCCTTGCAACATCGTTAAGTCCATTGTTGTACATACTCCTGATTGTAGAACACATGAGCTCCTGCGTATCCTTATATTGAATAAATTCGGTCTTTTCTACCATATCTTTAATTTTCAGTCTTATACAATGAGGCCAATTAAACTCAGAATGCAACCATGAATTATTATTGTTCTCCAAAAAAATTTTTTCAGTACGGTTGGACTGTTTCCACTTCCTACGCAGCTTCAAACAAAGCATTCTAATACTATTTTTTAAAGTATTCAGTTCTGATTCACAAAAATTGATATCAAGTCTGGAAGTAACCATTTCAAAAAGTTTCTTGTAATCATCAAGATGTGTGTCAGGGGAGCTTTTAAGTAATAAATAAAGATCATAATTTGTTCTTAAATTATAATTCATCTTGATTTGATTTGCTTTTTTTCTAATTCTCTATTCTATTTCCTTTTTTATTTATATTTTCTCGATTTTCAAAACCTTTATAGGCATATTATCTCATCGTATATACGGATCAATGGATTCTGAAGCATGAAAGCTTTCATATTTTAGCGAAAATGAGCGGATTTGGTACATAAAATTAAGAGATTAAAACTTGAAATGACAATATCTTCCTTATAGGCAAACATTCCAGCGAGAAATTGATACACGATATAGATGTTTAGGTAACAGTAACGCAGGTCTAAATTTTAAAGTTCTCAATTTTATAGAACGCTCGAAAAGTTCAAGTTAAGATAAACCCTAAAATCGTTATTTTACCTATAAATTTTAAAATAAACGCATTGCTATGAGTATCATCTGTTTAATATAATCATATTTAATATTCATAAGCATTTAAACGCAAAACAATCCACCAGAACATAACGAATTTTGCGATTGTAATGTGCGATTTTTTTAATATTACCAACTAAAAAAATTTACTATATAAACATTAATTGGAAAATAAATTTTTACATCATTTTTCAGCCCAGTGTGTGGCGTACCCCTCTATGAATGGTAATCTTATATCAGTTTTCACATACTCGTCTAGTTTAATCTGCAAGCTAGCTCCACTATAAATATTCTTGATGACTTCTGTATATCTTGAGTCTATCCTGGCGTTATCTAGTGCCCGGAGACATGTCCATGTTTCTACTGAGTCAAAAGCCTTGCTGTAGTCAACGAATGCTAAGTGTATAGGGACATTGTATTCCGTGCATTTCTCTATTAGTAAGCGTAATGTCTGTAGATGGTCAGTGGTGCTAAAACCTTTTCGAAACCCCGCCTCCCAAGTAACATTTTTCCCTGGTGAAATTTAAATGTCTCTGCTAGGGCCCTAGCAAATATCTGCCAGGGGGTTATAACAGGGTTTTTTTGACAGAGCTCTTACAGATACCTGGCAGGTATTTGTAACGGATTATTTGCAGAGCCCTGAAAATTAACTCTGGTAGAGCCCTGGTAGGTCTCCGTTGAAAATAATTTGCAGGGCCCTGCAAGAAATCTGTGGCAGAGCCCTGGCAGAGTCCCTGTTACAGGTAATTTGCAAGGCCCTGCAAAAACTCTGCGGCAGAGCCCTGCCAGAGTCCCTATTACTGGTAATTTGCAGAGCCCTGCAAGAACTCTGTGGTAGAGCCCTGCCAGAGTCTCTGTTATAAAAAATTTGCAAAGTTCGTATATACCACGTGGTCTTCATAAAAATTGTCTTTTTTTTTACCATTTTTCAATTACTTTTAATTTTAACAATTCATTAAATTTAAATACTATATTGTACTTTTAATAGTAGATACCTACTACAGGTAGATATAAACACAATGCTTATTAAAATTTTAGCAAATCAGAATCAAGAATTTTGTTAACGATAGCTTTCTTCATTCATATTGGTTAAGATTGTTAAAAGGAATATATCTTCAGAGATTTATTGAAAATTAATTAATCGATTTTTTCAAAGCAACCAACGATATGACAGAAACTTTGTCAGGGTTACAGAGACAGACAGAGACAGTTACATTGACAGTTACCTTTTATGAGTTACAGGTATAAAAAAATTCGTAAAGCGCCTCGTAATTTTGAGCCAAAAATTTAGGTCTAGTTACTATGTAACGAAGTAGGATAGCGCTATAATAAATATTGTTATGAGAGAAAGAGATAAAATAGTTTTAGTTCAGGTCATTTAGAATATTCTAGAATATTAGAAATACAAAATACAAAGGCTAATCCGCTTCGATTTTAAACGTCATTTATGTGCAATTTATAAATTTTAACAGTTTATTTATCCAATCTAAAGAAATCATAATTAAACCACGATCTAGAATTAAACAACAAAACTTTTGTTATATTATTATTATCATTTACTGATTCTGATTCACTATTACTGATTCGTTTTGATCAATATTATTTATCAAAAATTAAATTTCTCATATATACCACACTCACAATTATTCTAGAAATTTTAAGTTAAAATTAAAGTTAAAACTTATTTGCCGATGGTAACCCATACTTACAAGACAAAATATATCGGCCCTAAATATTAATAAAATAAATTTTTGTCGCATTCTTTAAAAATGTTAATTTTTATTTTTAACTTCTTGCAATCCATACTGATTGTGTAATTATGTAATTGAACTAATTTAACTCTGGGGGTTTCAATTTTATTACTACATCTATATTTGCAGTTACAATTACGAATTATTGTATCATTTTAAATTGCGATGTTTTACATCGATATAATTTCCATTTTATTAAAAAAGGTAAGTAAAATACGTTGATTTCTCAGCGGTTCACTCATTATTATACACAAAAGTGTTACCATCATATTACCAGTAATTTCAAAATAATTTATAAGTAGGGTCCGTAGGTAAATGGTAAGAACGAGAGGCTACGAAGCAGTCATGGATGTAGGTACAGGTTCGAATCTGGATTGTAACAAAAATTTTTAAATTTAAATATTATTTTCAGGATAGGTAACAACATCGACAGAATGGAATTCAACCAATAATACAGAATACCAAGCATTAGAATATATTAATAGTTAATAGATATAATTAAATGTAACCATGTAAATAAAATTGAAACCCCTAGAGTTAAATTAGTTCGATGCGATGTAATAACACAATCAATGGATTGCAAGAATATAAAAATAAAAATTAATTTTTCTAAAAAAATGTGACATAAATTTATTTTATTAAAATTTAATATTTTTTTATACCTGTCTCTGTCTGTCTCTGTAACAGGGACAGACAGAGCCCTGCCAGAGTCTCTGTGACAGAGACTCTGGCAGAGTGCCTGACAGAGCTCTTGCAGAGTCTCTGACAGGGTACCTAACAGATACCCTGTTAGGATTTGCGACAAATTTTCTGCAGAGGGTTTGCAGGGTCCATTTTCTCTGTCTCATATTATGTGACAGAGCCCTGTTACAATCCGATTACAGAGACAGGGCCCTGCGAAATTTCTCTGACAGAGCCCTAGCAGATATCTAGCAGGGGGAAAATGTTACTTGGGCTGTTCTACTGGTTGGTAGAAATCCAGTTTTTGTGTCACGCGATTTGTAATTATTCTGGCAAGGATTTTGTATAAGTGCGACAACAAACTTATCGGTCTATAGTTTTCGATGTTGGTCTTATCTCCCTTTTTAAATAGTAGGACCACTTCTGCGTTCTTCCATGTTATTGGTATGTTTCCTTCTTCTATGCACTTGTTTAAGAGCACTGCCAGTGTTTTTTCTACAACGTCCCCACCCAACTTTAGCATTTCGGTCGTTATTTGATCCTCTCCTGGTGCTTTATTGTTTTTCATGAATTTCAAGGTGTTTCTGATTTCTTCTTTTGTCACTTCGGGCATATCCTCCGACCCTATGTTCATTATTGTTTTCTTTTCAACCTTTTTTCTTGCCATTTCGGATTTATAGAGCTTGCTGTAGAATTCATAGATGATGTCAGTTATTTCGTTCTTATCTGTTACAACTATACCGTGTTTGGTTTTCATTTTGACTATTTTCATCTTGCCTGTATTCAATCTTGCTCTCAACACCTTCATGTTTCCATTCATCTCTATTACCTCGTGTATTAGTTTAGTATTGTAGCTTCTTAGGTCTTTACGAATGCATTTTTTAACTTCCTTATTAATTACTTTATAAGAGTCTGCTTCTCTATGTGTTTTTCTTCGTTTCTCTAACAATTTAATTGTGTTTTCTGTAAGCTTACTTTCCTTTGGTGCTCTGGTCTGTGTACAGATCTTTTTCGTAGCCACTTGAATAGCCGTTGTCAACTTTTCCGCCAGTTCTTCTGCTTTTGCATGCTTCATTTTTGCCGCAGGATGACTTAGTCTTTTACCTAGCTCACTCTGATACTTCTCCATTTTTAGCCTTAGTGTTTCGATTGTTGGAAACTTTTGCTTCTGTATGAGCTTTTTTCTTTCTTGCTTAAAGTTTACCGATATTTTTGCTCTTACCAATCGGTGGTCACTTCCCGTATCAAACCGATTTAGAACCGAGACATCTCTAAACATTTTCCTATTGTTGGACATAATGTAGTCAATTTCGTTTTTTGTTCTGTTGTCAGGGCTTTTCCATGTCCATTTTCTTTGTGCTTGCTTTTTATAGTATGTGTTCATACAGAACAGCCCTTCTTCATTTAGGAAGTTGTTTAGCATTTCTCCTCTCTCGTTTCGCTCCCCAAGGCCAAATTCCCCAATGTAGTCCGAGTGTACGGTTTCCTGCTTTCCGATCTTTGCGTTATAGTCCCCCATAACAACCCTGAAGCACGACTTGTCCGATCTTAAGGCGGTCTTTATGTCTTCGAGGAATTTTTCAGCCTCTTCGTCCTCCGCCGCACTTGTCGGGGCATAGACCACAACAACCTGTAGCTGGTATCTGCTGTTTAATTTTACTGTTATATATGCTACACGCTCTGAGATGGAAACCCATTTTACTACGTTATTTTTTAACTTTTTGTTAACTAGGAGCGCTACTCCCCCATTTTTATATTCAGTTTCGGAGTTGTTTTGGTATAGGACATTTCCAGATTTCAGTTCCGTTACTTTTTCTCCTTTTAGTCGTGTTTCTTGTAGCCCCAGGATATCCCATTTGATGTTTTATAGCTCTTCCTCTAGTTCGGTGAGGTTTTCTTCTAATCTCATTGTGCGAATATTGAACGTTCCCACATATAGTAAGGTGTCCTTTTTTCCCGTTTTTTTCGTTTCGTTGATTTTCATTTCGTGGTCTATTGTTGACGAGTTTTTGCCCCCCCCCCCCCAGAATCCGCGGGGCAGACTGAACAATCAGTGTGAGATTCTGAGCTACTAGCTCTACTCACCTGGGGTATTCCATTTTTTAAAATCGTCATCATAAGAGTATGCTTTTGGTTTGGTTTGGATCCTCATAAGAGGTACTGGCATTTAACTCGCCACGCTTGCCGAACGTGTTGGCGAGTGGATAGTAGTCTTCCTAACCGAGACTTTGGTTGCCGCCGTTTAATTTTACATTGCCAACCCTTGACATATCCACTACCCTTGGATAGCCTTCCCTATTGAGCCCTTATTTAAGTTTCTAAATGGCCTCGACGAGGGTGTTGCAGTCGCCCAATCTGAGACAGACACTGCTGCTTGTTGGTCCGCGGGAGGTATTTCATTTCCCTCCTACCACCCATATCTGGGAGGCATTCCCCTATCCGCCACCTGGGGACGCGTTCTCTAGGGGTTTCAAGCTCCCCCGAGAATTATCCTTATAAACCTTTGAATTCTTTACTTTAATAATTTAATTTTATAATACAATATTATACAAATTTTTAATAAATTTTGTATTAAACTATTCCATTTAGCTATCAAATTTCGTCAAAACTCCACGGAGAATGTTTTAATTTCTCATCAGAGTAAAATGTTTTCGAATTTGATACATAAACAGTAATAAAAATTCTTTTTTCTAAAAAATTTCTAAAAAAATATCACGGGGGTCAATATTCCCGGTTACACCGGTGCATAACTGGGGATCCCCCACCTAACGCTACTTTCATCTTGCAGTGATAATAGCTTTGTTCCAACAACGATTATTTCCATAAATTATAAATAAATTTCATTTATAAATAATATATTTTTATATTATAATTATTATACCATTAGAGGTATAATTATTTTGGAATAATAGTAAAAGTTACATTGTATTTATTGTTAGATTTAGATGCTAAATTTGCACTTAAGTTTTATTCTACATCCCCCTTTCTGAGGTCAAACGTCCACGGATTTTCTCTCGCAGATGGATCCCCATGATCGCCTTTGTTTCGTTCACTACCAATAATTGAACTAGGAACTGCGTTTGCGTGAACAAGATTACTAAAATTACGCGCAATACGTAAAAGCACGTTGGAACGGTTGCAGTTCTGTTTTCAAAAAAAGGTGTGAGTGACATGGTTAAACGTAAAATTTTGATGCATATATAGACCTTTCAAGGAGGTACTTCAAAATTTTGGGATTAGGATGATAGACACTGTACCATAACTTGTTGCCAAACCTTAAGCAATATTTTTAACTAAAAAATTTATTTTATCGATTCTACCTAAATCTAAAATTGCCCAAAATTTTAAAATAATGAAGACGAATAAATTTGGTGTGAAAACACGTGTTATTTTTGCTGCCACTAAGTTTAACCACTTGCAGAACGCTCGGTTCTTGATTCGAAGCAAGAATCGTTAGAACTAGTTTGACCGGTAATATTACTGATTCTAAACTCGTTGGAACAGCAGATTTATAGTAATCTAGAATTCTGTACTAGTAGTTCTAGTCTGTTGGAACGAAATTTTATGAATGCGCTTGCGTTGTAGTAATATTACTGGGTATTATTCAATATTTTATAAATTCATTAAATAAGAATGGGAACTTTTACAGTATAATTTATTATTAAACAATAATTTATAATACTTATAACCTTTTGCACAAAAATATTAACCAAGAATAATAAATTTCTAGCAGCCCACACACAAGATTATTACAATTTTTGTATTATAATATATTATAAAAACTCATCAAATTCGTTTTCAAGCTTTTACGAGTATAAAAATAAGTAAACATTTTCTTGTGCTAAATCGTACATACAAAACTTACAGAAAATTATTGGTCTTAACAAAATTGTATGTTATAATTATTATTGTTCTATCAAAATTGAAATAAGATTAAAGATAACCAAACTTAACAAAATCTAAAATGATATCCCTCATTCTGACATTATATTTATCAACTGTTGAATATTCCTCTAGACACTTTTCTGACATATTATCTAAATCTAATTCATTTAGATCTGGAATATCTTCAACATCTCTTATTGTAAAATTGAGAATCCAAATTGCCATATATAATCCAAAAATACTGAAACGTTTTAAATGCTCTTCTAATACTTCAAATGGAAAGAGTTGTTCTGGGTCGCTTCCAAGTTCAATCAAAAATGTTGAGAAACTGTTATAATATTCTCGAATCAGTGTATCGTACTTTTCGTCTCGTAACTTTTTATCAGTGCTTACAGAAATCAAATAGCTTAGGTCACATGCGGGAGAGCCTATTTCTGATAACTGCCAATCCAAAAAGCACAGCTTTGTAGGTTGAGATGGTTCTTCTCTATCCTAAAATATTAGAAACTGATACAAAAGTATTCAAATTATTGATATATTACCTTACCTCAAACTTATACAAAATGTTATTTGACCAACAATCTCCGTGTATTATAACGCCATATTTTCCGGAAGCTTCCGATGTTAAAATATTTTCAATTTGAATTAACATTGTAGAGAGGAAATTTTCAAATTTTTCATATGCAATTTTGTCTCTAACCGGATCTAGCGTTTTCAAAGCTCGTTGGCCGTTTAATCGAAAATCTTCCTCAACTGCAGCGCTGTTACCTTCATCGATAAAATTTATATGTTCCAATTTACCAACCAATTCTTTAAATAAGTGGGGTTTCTGATCTCGAAGAGCAAAACTGAGTGCATGTAGTTTTCCATATTCCTTAATTGCCAACAGGATATGATTATAATCATACGGTTGACGACGATCCCAAAGTTGAAAACCCAATTCTTTCATATTTTCCATTATCAGCGCTTCGTTATTTTCATCGAGAAGTGAAGTATAATATGTAGCATAGGAATTAAAGGGATTAAAAATTCCTTTCGTACGCTGAAATTTTTGAAACTCGGAGAGGACAGTTTCATAAATGTAAATTTCTCGTTTATACAACCGAGTAATAGGCATAAGCGATCTCATTAGTCCAGTTCTAGGTGCACTCTTTACAATAAAATTATAAACTTTATCATTGTTAGTACTTCTTATAGTAACAATTGATATTATTCCAAGGTAATTATCACCCTTTATGCTACCAGGAGCTATATCAATCGTGAAATTTTCTGTACCCCTTTTTTTAATAAGTTTTTCTAATACATTTTCCACATCCTTGGAGAAAATTTCTATACTAGGTTGGTCCATTTTTTGAACAATAATTTAACTGAACTAACAACACCTTTGAAGGTACCACTTTACGCAACACTTGTTTAGAAGTAACTATTGTTCATGACATTATCACAGTCAAGGTATCACATCCCCTCTTAATTTTCATCGTTATTGCAGAAAGATTTGTTGTCATGAAATAAATTTTATCTATAATGTAAATTCCAAAGTTTATACACACATTTAATTTAATAATAATAACCATGTTCTGTGGTGTGGAAAATAGTGAAAATCTTTCAAGAAAACTTAAGTGAAAATCTTCCATTGAAAGATTTTCAATAAATATTTCATAAGTTATTTACCTATAGGGTAATTCCGGGATAGATGGCCATACGGAAGAGATGGCCATGTGCAGTAGTTTTTAGAAATACCAATAGATTGTAATACCAGTCCAATTTTTTTATTCAGTTATGATGGAATGTTACCTTAAATTGTTGCAACTTGATAAAATTCTGTTTAAATATAATAAAATTGCAATCGGTTAAATTTTTTCAGTGAAAATAGTTATAGTTAGTTTTCAGTTATTGTGTTGTAATTAATTATAAGTTTTGTATGTTATTTAAACAACAGCTTTACAGAGGTCAATATTTGAATCATTGTGAGAACTTATTCTCATCTAAAATTCTAAATTAACAGCATTTTGTAAACTATAATTTATTATTGGTTGGACATCTCTCTCATAAAATCGGGAGAGATGGCCATACCCATAATTTCATAATTTTTACTCGTAATTTTTTATAATTATAATTTCATTTAATTTTTAATTTTATTTAAATAATATTATTATTATTTATCAGAATTTTCGTTATTTTATTAATTGTTACTAAGACTACAACCAAGCAAAACAAAAACTAGATTGGATTCGTTGTAATCGGTGTCATTTCTGGCTTCATGAAATTGTTATCACACATTCAAATTTATACCAAAGCCAGAGGTGTGGTAAGTTAAATTGGATAGGAAACAGTAAAAAGATTTGAAATTATTGGTTTAAGTTAACATGGCCATCTCTCCGGTACACTTTGGGAGAGATGGCCAACAGCACTTTTTTTTTAATTTTTTTGGTACTTCTATGAAGTAAGTTTTGCTAAATTTATCAACAGTTATAAGTTGCTTAATGTTTAAAGTTTCAATTAAAAAAAAGACAACATCATTTTGTCTGTTCATGATTGTTTTATTCGCCAAAATAAAAACTATGGCCAACTATCCCGGACTTACCAGCTTGATAAAAATATAATTTTATTTTATTTAATTAACCCTTAAAATTATTTAGAATATACCAATTAATATTCTTAACTTATTTTCATTGTCATTATTTTAATTGATAAGACACATTATGTCTAATCAATAATTATAATGCAAATAATTATACAAATTAATGTGTATAATTTATTGAAACTTAAACATAATAATAATTTGTTGTATCGGTCATTAGAAATATCTAATATTAAATAACAATCAGTGCCGTGTGCATTGTGCAAAGTTTAATTTAACCGCCCGTTTTTTTTTTAATTTCTTTCCATATACATACAAATCTTGTATTTTTCTTTTATTTTATTTTTTATTTTTTTTAGTGTTATATTTATTAATTTATTGTTAGATCTAAAATATTCTATCTCCATTTTATTCCGTAATACTTCTTTAAAATTAGTATATTCAATTAATTCTGTGTCCCACGCGTATTCTGTTTTTATTTATTCACATTTGTTATTTGCATCCTCAAATTTCCTTTCTATGGGTTTATTTTCTTTTTCCAAATGATTTTCTAAGGGTTTGTTATCTTTTTCTAAATTATTTTCAGATGTTACTTCGGTTGTTTCACGACGCTTTTCTCTGTCGGCTTTAAGTTTTTCTGTATCGGCTTTAAGTTGTGTTGACCAATATTCAAGAAAATTCTAAATCTATGATTTATTTCTTTAGGATTTTCCATCTTACCTTCATTTGTTTTTTGTGTTCGCATAATTTTCTTCAATCTCAGGGTTCAGAGTGGGTTTCTTTATATAAATTACTTTCTTTTTACTTCGTTAGGATTTTTTCTGTAGAGTGAGGTCAACAGTTTTTTGAAATTTTTTATTTTTTCGTTAACTTTCTTTTTTCAATCCCGAATAATATTTAGGTATAATTTTTATTTAGGACCTTATTACTAACCGGGTCTAATTTAAATTAAGTCAGCTAATAATTTTACCGCTTTATTCTAGTTAAAATAATATTATGATAAGTTTGTTTTAAATAATTTCCCAAATCTTAGATTAATGTTTTAATGATAAGGTCCAACCTAATAATTTTTTTTTAACTTTACCATAAGTTCATAATATTATGTAAATAGGTATACGAAAGAGTAATTTAGGAAAACCGATCGACAATTTATTATTTTTGCAACATAAGGAAATTGTAACAATACATCCTGTCAAGTTCACTGTACTACTAGGTAACTCGACTACTCTACCATAATTTAACATTATGAGTTTCGATTATTATAAATAAAATTTCAATTTAATTACTAAATAAACCAATTTAAGTTTTAACGAAAAAACATATAAATGTAGCAGAGATTGACACCAAACTAGTGATTTTCGTTTGAGATTTAAAAATTTTGAAAACATAAGTTTCATTAAAGGAAGGAAGGAAGAAAAATTAAAACATCCCCGAATAAGACTCAATCATTTTAGAAAAATAACTGCAATTGCTTTATTTGAAAATAATGGAAAATTTCTAATTGCATTGTAAGATTAAAACAATAACATTCTGTGATTAAAGAGTAAACATTTGGAGATCATAGTTTTTTTTCTGGGACTATGTTTTCTGTTTATGATTTACAAGTCCACAAATTTCAGAATAGTTACTCAGCCCGACTACTACCATTTGGGATTGTTTTATGATCGGACGCTGTCATTGACAAAACCCTTATAGATTGTATGAGTGAAAAATCACGTGCGTGAAGTTAGCCCCCCTTTTTTTGAAATTGTAATTTTTTGTTGTTGTTCTGGATTGTTCTCAATTTGTTCTTAATGTTCTTAAAAAAAAATTTTGATTTTACCAAAAAACAACCGCGAAAAACGCGAAATAAGATTTCGCGCTGGCCCCCCTTTTTTTGAAAATGCAACTTTTTTTAATTGTTCTCAATTGTTCTCAATTTGTTCTTAATGTTCTTAAAAAAAATTTTTGATTTTGCGAAAAAATTAACCGCGAAAAACGCGAAACAAGATTTCGCGCTGGCCCCCCTTTTTTGGAAATTGCAACTTTTTTTAATTGTTCTCGATTCTTCTCAATTTGTTCTTAATGTTCTTGAAAAAATTTTTTAAGTTTGCAAAAAAATAACGGCGGAAAGCGTGAAATAAGATTTTGCACTAGCTTTGCTTGTTATATTTCCACGTGTACAATATGAAATAGCCCATAGGCGCAACTAGCGGGGGGCTGGGGGGGCTATGCCTCCCCAAAATTCAAATTAGCCCCCCCCCAATCCCAAATATCGATTACAAACACTGAATTTCCACAGAAACTTTATTTTTGGGTTATCGGCAATCTGTCACCCACTTACGAAGCTGATTTCTATAACTGCCCCCTTATTTTTCTGTACTTACAATTAATTAAGAATTAATTGTATGGTGCATGGTGCAACATGCCATTTGCAGTTTTCATTGAAGATTTCAATTACAAATTTGTAGGTCATACAATTGGAATAGGCTATGCAAGACTTTCGAGTAATCAATTATTTTTAAAAAAATAGTTTTCCTACCCTCAAATAATAAAAATTAGTTAGAAAAACATATTTTTATAATTTCTATCTTCAAATCTAAGCGTTGAACTAGAAAATCTAAATTTTTGCCTGCGGCGCAATTTTTCGTTATTCTTGCCGCCCCCCTTAAAAAAGTTGTTTGAAGACTTTTTTAACCCCCTCCCCAAACTTTTGACCCATGCCAGTTATGGGGCGAAAAAATGGCTCCGCCTTGCAAAATGTATAGGAAAGCTTATAATTGGCATGATTGATTACTCAGTTAGGTAAGTTATATAAAATTCCTTGTTTCGACTTTGAGGGGGTGCCGCCATCTTGGTTCACTGGCCACTAATACTTTGAATTTGTCGAAATGCTCATTTTCTACGCGTTATCTCTAAATCTGTTTATCTTAGAAAAATATGTATGAGACAAAAAATATGCAGAATCGTACGCTCTACAATTTTTATAATCACTGTATCCGACGTATTTCACACCGATAACGTGATAATAGCGAAAAAGCGATTTTCCACCCCTTCAAACCAAGATGGCGCCACGAGCGGCATCCCCTCAAAATCGAATCAAGGAACTTTATATAACTTACCTAACTGAACAATCATGCCAATTTAAATTTTCCTATACCTTTTGCAAGATGGAGCAATTTTTTCTCCCTATGACTGGGCTATTTCATATTGAATAAATGGAAATATAACATGCAAAGATAGTGCAAAATCTTATTTCACGCTTTCCGCCGTTATTTTTTTGCAAAATTAAAAAATTTTTTCAAGGACATTAAGAACAAATTGAGAACAATCGAGAACAATTAAAAAAAGTTGCAATTTCCAAAAAAGGGGGGCCAGCGCGAAATCTTGTTTCGCGTTTTTCGCGGTTAATTTTTTCGCAAAATCAAAAATTTTTTTTAAGAACATTAAGAACAAATTGAGAACAATTGAGAACAATTAAAAAAAGTTGCATTTTCAAAAAAAGGGGGGCCAGCGCGAAATCTTATTTCGCGTTTTTCGCGGTTGTTTTTTGGTAAAATCAAAATTTTTTTTTAAGAACATTAAGAACAAATTGAGAACAATCGAGAACAATTAAAAAAAAATGCAATTTCAAAAAAAGGGGGGCTGGCGTCAAAAAGTGTTTTTCTCGAATTTTTGGGTTATTTTTTTGCAAAATCAAAAAATTTTTTTAAGAACATTAAGAACAAATTGAGAACAATCCAGAACAACAACAAAAAATTACAATTTCAAAAAAAGGGGGGCTAACTTCACGCACGTGAAAAATCACAAAAGTATGATTTGGTACAAGTATTGAGTATCCTTAATATTTATCCTTAAGTGCAAATGTCCTTGCATTGAACAAATGTTAACAAACTCGTAATGAAAATAGAATGAAATAATATAACAATACCCTAATGGAAAATATCTGTTTACTTTAGTTTTAGGACTTTAGTTATAAATGTTTGTTTCCCATGTAGCACACAATGTTGGCGCAATATTGGCCCAATATTGCGCCAATATAGAATCTTGGCGCAATATTGCAAGATTCAGCCAATATTGGTCCAATATTGTTTTCCGACATTGGGGCAATATAGGAAATCAATATTGCACCAATATTGGCTTTAGCTTGGCGCAATATTGCACCAATATTGGAAACCAATATTGTCTGCCAATATTTAGCCAATATTGGTTCAATATTGTTTACCGATATTGGGTCAATATAGGAAATCAATATAGCACCAATATTGGCTGCAGCTTGGCGCTATATTGCACCAATATTGTCTGCCAATATTTAGCCAATATTGGTTCAATATTGTTTACCGATATTGGGTCAATATAGGAAATCAATATAGCACCAATATTGGCTGCAGCTTGGCGCTATATTGCACCAATATTGGAAACCAATATTGTCTGCCAATATTTAGCCAATATTGGTTCAATATTGTTTACCGATATTGGGTCAATATAGGAAATCAATATAGCACCAATATTGGCTGCAGCTTGGCGCTATATTGCACCAATATTGGAAACCAATATTGTCTGCCAATATTTAGCCAATATTGGTTCAATATTGTTTACCGATATTGGGTCAATATAGGAAATCAATATAGCACCAATATTGGCTGCAGCTTGGCGCTATATTGCACCAATATTGGAAACCAATATTGTCTGCCATTATTTACCCAATATTGGTCCAATATTGTTTTCCGATATTGGGTCAATATAGGAAATCAATATAGCACCAATATTGGCTGCAGCTTGGCGCTATATTGCACCAATATTGGAAACCAATATTGTCGGCCAATATTTAGCCAATATTGGTTCAATATTGTTTACCGATATTGGGTCAATATAGTAAATCAATATAGCACCATTATTGGCTGTAGCTTGGCGCTATATTGCACCAATATTGGTAACCAATATTGTCTGCCTATATTTAGCCAATATTGGTCCAATAGTGTTTTCCGATATAAGGGCAATATAGGAAATCAAATATTTGGTCTGTTATATTACTCCGAACTACTCCCAATAAGTTCATGTAAAAAATTGCGAGAATTGATTGGTGTAATAATGGGGTTGGTGATTTCAACTTACTTAAAATACAGTCTATTTAACCCCTTAATCGAAACAAATTTTAATTTCATCAAATAGAAGATTATTGTACGGAACTTGCTCGGAGGACTCGAAAAATTTAAATACCCGTAACTTTGTTAACGAAAATAAGACTTGCGCAAACCTGCTTAAGCGAAATACAAATGATGTAGACTATTTTAAATCCAAAATTTCAAAAAAGCATGTCTCCAGCCCCCCTAGCGAAATTTTGAAATTTCTCAAAAACTATTTGGGTATAGCTTATTTTATTCATAGTGGTTGTCGCGTGACTTTGGCTTGCGCGGCAAATGTGGAGGGAGCACCCTTGACACCCAAAATTCACCAATTGACACAAACAGCACCGAAATGACGAATATTCGTTTATGCACATTAGCCACTCCCAACCACTATAAATAAAATTACCTCTACAAACGAAAATAATTTTTGTACAAACAGGTACAAACGATACACAGACGATTTAGACTATTTTGGATTCAAAATTCTAAATGGGGGGGACATACACCGCCGCTGTATATAGGGTGTAATAAACCCAAATAGTTTTTGAAATAGTTAAAGAACATCAACGACATTGATGCGCATGATTGATTTATTTTCCGGAGGTCATGATTAGAGACAGGATAGTTAGTCAAAATAAAACACCCTATTTATTATAAGCCCTAATCCCCTAATATAACTAAATATGTTGGTTTTTAAATATTTTATTAGTGAGATATGTTGAAGAAGGGCGATTCCTTTTTCCACCGATGGACAATTCCACCGATGTCATGAACAGGTAGACTGGTCATAATTTTAATCTTTTCGTTGTAAGCCTATAAGCTGTTCAAAAGTAGGTAAGATCCCAAAGTGGTAATTTTAATTATAACCAAATTATTTTTAATTAGGTTAGTTGTTCGCGAAGTTATATTTTTAATACTTATACATTTTTATCTCTTTTTCAACAATTTAATTATAATTTCGTGCATTATAAATTTACGGTGTTTATGCAATGTAGAAAATATATAATATGGATGGTATTTTCGACTATTGCACCAAGTTCTCCAATTCGTGGCTACACAAATCACAGTAAAACTACCAGCATTGCTTCCAATCATTGATATGTATGTAACATCATTGATGTTCTCAAAATCAATTAGTTTTTCGACCAAAAACAGCAACTCTTGATTTTGAACTACTATTCATGTTAGTCTTAAACATGTTTGGGAAGACGTGTAAATCATTGAATGAAGCAACCAATGCTTGCGAGTCATTCCATAATATATTTTTCACAATTGCGATATTCTAAAGTGCAATTTATCCCCGCATTTGCGGGTGTAAAGGGGCGTTTTTTATACCTGCATTCAACATGCATTTTACGACCTGCAGTAGGTCGTAAAACTGGATTTTACACCCCGCTAGAGGGTGTAAAAATTAAAATCCGTTATTCTAGTAAAATTATTTATTTCTATATATTTACATTAGAAATAGAATTTTTCATCGCAATTGTGAAAAATAGTATATACAACGTGAGAGTAAAGTTGCATTTCGTCCCTCGACTGCTTGTTGCACCTCGGCCTACGGCCTCGGTACAAAATTGTCTCGGGACTGAAAAGAGTAACTTTATTCCCTTGTAGTATAATTTACTACAATTCAAAATTGTATGGTACCCACCCGTCGCTATACGTATTTTTAGAGATTCCATTTGTTTCGTTTAAGTCTCAACCATCGCGACGATATTCGCGAAAAATGGGGGGGGGGGGTGTAGATACGTTGGCCCCCCACAAGTCGAATTTTGGGATGAAAATGGTGTCAAACGTTAGAGCTTCGTTAGAGTCTAAATGAGCTTCCATTTTTTTCGTTTGAGCCTCAACCGTCGCGGAGTTATTCGCGAAACAGTTGGGGGGGGGGCTGTAGACATGTTTTTCTATTTTTGCTATTTTTGTGAATTTTTGGGTAAAATTGGTGTCAAACGTTAGGGCTTCGTCAGAGCCTAAATGAGCTTCCATTTCCAACATCTTAATTTCAGTTTCTAAAAAGTTACGGGCATTTCAAATTTTCGATTTCTCCGAGCAAGTTGCGTCCGATAATTTATTTGTTCTTTCTTTCTTTTATGTTGAATTTTTATAAATAAATAAATAAATTTTTTTTTCATTTACTACATTAAATTTTTATTGATAAATCTATAAAATGCTGCATTTATTTTTGGTCATTTGTTATCTTTCAAGGGATTTTCAAGTTTGTTAATCCCCATTGTGCTACTTCTAATACTTTATAAGGAAGGTACTCGGCCCGCATCGGTGGAATTGTCCACTGTTCAAACGTAACCATTTTAGCGTCGAGGATTTAAAATTGACCATCGCCATCGGTGGAAATGTCTCTAGTCATAATAATATAATTTTTAATCGGTTTCGATAACGGGTTAATATTTTCATCATGTTAAGGTGGCCGATTTCTATGGGCCCCGATTTCTATGGGGATTATCTACTTAACTAAAATTACTACAGTTACGAAAATTTTACAGGTTGTTGCTCAACCTGTATAACAATACTTCACGTATAACATATTGAAATATGAGACAATAAATTTTTATGTGTATTAGTTTTCGCATGCGCAATACGCGTCATCGCTTTATATATTTAATTATTATCAATTTAATAATTGTCTTCTACGCCTCATATTTCAATATGTTACACAAGAAGCTTTGAGCAATAATTTGTAAAATTTTCGTAATTGTAGCAATCGTGTAGCGCTACAACCCTAATGGGTCTTGTATGACCATTATAATATTAACTTTTTAATATCAAATGGCATTCACAGCAATTAATTTTTTACCAACGACGGGGAGCCAGCCCGAAGAAGAACCCCCCCAACCTGGAGGACCAGAGAGACGGTCAGAATAAAGTTCTTACTTCACTCGGATTCGAAGCGGGTATTTAGCATTCATAGTCAACTCGCATGACCACTATGTTCAGACCGTCTCTCTTTGTAGCAATAGTATTATTTAATTGCAATCGTTGTTAAATAAATTTTAAAAATAAAAATAAAGTAGATAATCCCCATAGAAATCGACCACCTTAATGAACAATTTTACTTTCATTCTTTCCAACCAATGAAAGACGTCATCAAATACTTTAGTATTTGACGTCATCTATGTAAATCTAAATAGTTTTTACCATGTTTTACCAACATAATTTGAAATTACAAATTTAAAAAACCCCCAACCCAAAAAAACTCTAAAATTAAACCTCTAAAAAGTAAAATAATAATTAAATCGATCTAACCGTCGCGTCGTCGTGTCGGGGACCGACGGGATTTACACAGAACGATTTGATATTGTTAATATTTGCTTAACGGCCCCCGACACGACGACGCGACGGTTAGATCGATTTAATTATTATTTTACTTTTTAGAGGTTTAATTTTAGAGTTTTTTTGGGTTGGGGGTTTTTTAAATTTGTAATTTAATTTTTATTTAGTGCTTTTTAAAGTTTATATATTACTCCCACCTATTATGTAAATAATTTTTATTTTTCGATGTTCAATATAATATATTAATTTTTACTCCACCCTGTATATAAAATAATGGTTTGAACTTTAAATTTTAAATGTAAATGTCAAATAATGAATGTAGTGCATGCGCACTAGATGCGGCTTACTGGGAATTTCTCGTTTATGTGGGGTATAAAAAATTATATTCTTTCTTTTCTAATTTTCCGGCCAACTTTTTTAATTTTTCTCTCCGTAAGAACCATCCTTGGACTATGGAGAACATTTTAAAAAAAAAATTAGCCAAATTGGTGAATCCGTTTGGGAGATACGTGTCCTCAAACAAAGAGCGCACACACACACACACATACACACCCTCACACACACACGTTAAACTTATAACTCCCCTCTTTTTGGGTCGGGGGTTAAAAACAGACTTGCGCCAGGGGCATTTTAAAATACGTGCAAATTTGACGGAAAATTTTTAAATAAATTTTTTTATAATTTAATTTTGGTAAATTTATATAATTAAATAAAAATTAATTGTAAAAACAATGAACATGTCGAAATCTAGATCTACGAAAATTATGTCCATACGTTTTTTCTGAATCAAAAAAAAATTGTAAAATGTAGATTAAAAAAATATTATGTAATATTTGAATTTTTCAAAACGATATAAAAACATCTTATTAAATCACCGACAAACTCCGAAAATAAGTATGTTCCCTCTATAGGTTAGTGGTTAGAGTAGACGGCTCTAGTACAATTCGAAAGATCTATCGTAGGTTCGAATCCAGGTGGGATCTAAGGTAAGAAAAAAAATCTTCAAATTTAATTTTCAGATTCACAGAAATGATTGGCGCTGCAACATATCCATGGACACTAGTAGAAAAATTGATTCAGGTACACTAACTTCATTTAGGAGCTAATAATTATTGCAATATGGTAAATTTAAACAAATAATATTCGAACAAAAAGGAAATATTAAGTAAGTAATACACTAACTTCATTTAGGAGCCTTTAATATAAATACAATATAAAAATGAACCAATAATAATAATACTAATATAAAAAATAATTATTTTTTTTGCAATTGCAAATAAATATTGGCAACCAATATTGTACCAATATTGGAAAATGTTCACATCTCAATATTGGCGCAATATCGGAAATAAATATTGCGCCAATATTGGAAATCAATATTGTACCAATATTGGAAAATGTTCACATCTCGATATTGGCGCAATATTGGAAATAAATATTGCACCAATATTGGAAAACAATATTGCACCAATATTGGAAAATGTTCACATCTCAATATTGGCGCAATATTGGAAACAAATATTGCGCCAATATTGGAAGCTAATATAGTACCAATATTGGAAAATGTTCACATCTCGATATTGGCGCAATATTGGAAATAAATATTGCACCAATATTGGAAACCAATATTTCACCAATATTGGAAAATGTTCACATCTCGATATTGGCGCAATATTGGAAATAAATATTGCACCAATATTGGAAACCAATATTGCACCAATATTGGAAAATGTTCACATCTCAATATTGGCGCAATATATATTTTCAATATTGGACCAATATTGAGCCAACATTGTGTGCTAATTGTTTTAATAAACGAACAATGTTAACAATCTTATTAGTATTACATTCACTGTGTATAGTTCGTTCAATTTCCAAATTAGTACCTAAGTATACATAACTTAACCCCAGGGTTAAGTGAGGTTCCAGAACCTCACTGATAATCTTCTTTCGCATTTCATGCGTTTTTTGTTTGGTGAAGTCTGGTCTATCCTAATTACACTTTGTCTTACGTGTGTGTAGGTCCATTGTGGTGATGGATATGTGTCTCGAAGAGAACCTTTCCCTCACTGATAATTTTTATTTACATTAACTTATATGGCGCTTGGGGTCTCCGAGTCCCCACGGTGACGTTTAAGGGTTAAAAATGACTAATTTGCATATTTATTGTTAGTGAATAAATCTTTATAAATTATTACCGTTAAAAATTTATTTAAGTTAATATACCTGGCGACCGGCTGCCGGTGTGACCATAGGAAATTAATTTTTCTTTAATTCCTGCTTCCCATCAGAACGGATGAGAATGATAAAGGTATCAATTGAAAGAGTTTTATTTTCCGCGTCTAAAGACACCCAACACTTGATGTTTTGTTCTTTAATAATGTTAAAAATGTTTTTAATTTTTTTATATGTCTTATAGGTGTCTCATTTGCTTGAGCTCTGGGCTATTTATACCTACCGCATGTTCCTAAGGGTGCGTCAACGCAAAATTTTGCTTTTTCTCAAAAAATTTTTTTTTCTTTTTATATTTTTGTCATAATTAACACATGTAATATGTATTATATACTAATTTAAGACCAGCAGTCTGGCGTAAATCAAACACGGATAGACTACAGAGTAGGAAACCGCGGTTCTAATCCTGATTGCGTCGGATATGTGTGCTGTGATCTAATAAGTCCGAAATCGATCTGTGGACTATGGGGAAGGCAACGGGAATTTTCCTAGTAAAGTCGTCCTGGCTTAACCAGGAAGATCGCCTACGTCTAAAGAAGATATAATGGCACTAATTTGTGAAGATTTACTTGAATTGTACTAGAATTTGATACCTTGGGGATAAATGGGTTCATACAGGGTCTATGGTATTAAAGTTTACCTGTCTTAACCGACACCAACTGCATTAATTTCCTGTTGGAAATGATTAATTAACAAAAATATTAAAGAATAAAAAATTGCTATATAGCTGCAGGCACATAAGAATATTACATTTTTTGTATTATTACAATTTAATACAACTCACCAAATTAACATTAACGTTTTCCAGGTTTTATATAAACATTTTCTAAGCATTTTAGCATTTGTGCAAACTCATACACACAAAACTTACACAAAATCATTGGTGGTGACAAAAATTCTATACGATTTATATTATAATCATTATCGTATCGTAATCTATTAATTATTATTATAATAAATTATTATTCCTGTTTTAAAATTGAAGTAAGATTAAAGATATCCAAATTTAACAAAATCTAAAATAATATCCCTCATTCTGACATTATATTTATCAACTGCTGCATATTCCTTTTCTGTGGCATTATCTATATATATTTCAGTTAGATCCGGAATATCTTCAACTTCCCTTGTTATAAAACTGAGAACCCAAATTACATTGTATAATCCAAAAATACTGAAACGTTTTAAATGCTCTTCTAATACTTCAAATGGAAAGAGTTGTTCTGGGTCACTTCCAAGTTCAATCAAAAATGTTGAGAAACTGTTATAATATTCTCGAATCAGTGTATCGTACTTTTCGTCACGTAACTTTTTATCAGTGCTTATAAAAATCAAATAGCTGAGGTCACATGCGGGAGAGCCGATTTCTGATAACTGCCAATCCAAAAAGCATAGCTTTGTAGGCTGGGATGGTTCTTCTCTATCCTAAAATATTAAAAACTGATACAAAAGTATTCATACTATGGATATACCTTACCTCAAACTTATACAAAATATTATTTGACCAACAATCTCCGTGTATTATAACGCCATATTTTCCGGAAGCTTCCGATTTTAAAATATTATCAATTTGAATTAACATTGTAGAGAGGAAATTTTCAAATTTTTCATATGCAATCTTGTCTGTAACCGGATTTAACGTTTTCAAAGCGCGTTGGCTTTGTAATCGTAAATCTGCCGTCATTGCATCACTATTAACTCCATCAACAAAATTTATATGGTCCAAATTATCTACAAATTCTTTAAATAAGTGGGGTTTCTGATCTCGAAGAGCAAAACTGAGTGCATGTAGTCTCCCATATTCTTTAATTGCCAACAGGATATGATTATAATCATAAGGCTGACGACGATCCCAAAGTTGAAAACCCAATTCTTTCATATTTTCCATTATAAGCGCTTCGTTATTTTCATCGAGAAGTGAAGTGTAATATGTAGCAAAGGAATTAAATGGATTAAAAATTCCTTTCGCAAGCTGAAATTTTTGAAACTCGGAGAGTACAGTTTCATAAATGTAAATTTCTCGATTATACAACGCAGTAAAAGGCATAAGCGATCTCATAACTTCGGTTCTAGGTGCACTCTTTACAATGAAATTGTAAACTTGATCATTGATATTACTTCTTACAGTAACCATTGATATTATTCCCAGGTAATTATCCCCCCGGATGCTACCAGGAGCTATATCAATCGTGAAATTTTCTGTACCACATATTTTAATAATAAGTTTTTCTAATACATTCTCCACATCTTTTGAGAATAGTTCTATACTAGATTGGTCCATTTTTCGAACAATAATTTAACTTAACCAACAACACTTTTGAAGGAACCAATTTAAGCAACACTTGTTTAGAAATAAATATTGTTTATGACAGTATTATGGTCATGGTATCATATCCCCTCTTGATTTTCATCGTTATTGCAGAAAAGTTTGTTGTCATGAAATAAATTTTATCTATAATGTACTAAATTCGAAAGTTTACACACAAAAATGTAACAATGATAACCGAGTTCTGGGGTCTCGAAAAGTAGTGAAAATCTTAATTTTTCTTGAAAGATTTTCAATTTATTATTCTTAAGTTATTTAAATTAATATAGGGTTAACTCGTGATAATCAAAAGCAAGCACTTGAAAGCTTGATAAAAATACAATTTAATTTAATTAACCCGTAAAATTATTTAAAATATACCAATTAATATTTTCAAGTTATGTAGTGTTATTATTTTACTTGATAAGTCACATTTATGCTTAATCATAATTCAAATATTAATGTGTATATTGTAACTTTAAAAATAATAATAATTTGTTGTATCGGTCATTAGAAATATCTAATATTAAATAACAATCAGTGAAGTGTGCATTGTACAAAGTTTAATTTAACCGCCCGTTTTTTTAAAATTTTTTGAATTTCTTTCTATGTAAATATTGATATTATTTGATATTTGCATCCTCAAATTTACTTTCTGTGGGTTTATTTTCGTTTTGCAAATGAATTTCTAAGGGTTTGTTTTCTATTTCTAAATTATTTTCAGATGTTACTTCGGTTGTTTCAAGACGCTTTTCTCTGTCGGCTTTAAGTTTTTCTGTATCGGCTTTAAGTTGTGTTGACTAATTTACAAGAAAATTATAGATATCTGTGAGTTATTTATTTGGGATTTTCAATCTTACCTTCATTTCTTTTTTGTGTTCGCGTTATTTTATTCAATCTCGGGGTTAAGAGTCGATTTCTTTAAATAAATTGCCCCAATTTTATCCATTGCGTTACAGTTGATTTGCGACAGATAAAATAGATTTTCCCACAAGTCCACAATTATATAAGAAAATAAAGTTTCCAGAATTAGGATTTACAAATGAAATGATCAACCAACCAGCCCAGCTCCTATTAGCAAGTACAGGTATACGTATTTAAATATGCCTTCATTTATACCAACCTTATTACATTTCATTTATAATTTCGTTTTGTTTAACTTGCTGTAAATAAAATTGAAATTGTTTTTGAATTGAATTGAAAAATTTTTTAAATTTTTTGAAGAAAAATTTCGAAATTGTTAGTAAAAAATTTTATTTTCACAATAATAGAAATTCCTTTGGTTTTAACCCTTCACTGCATCGTGATGTTTATAAACAACATAAATTTAAATCACCTGTAAAAATTTAAACTTTTGGATTTATTTGAACTTTTTTCTTTAAACAATGCCACGATATATCTGAGATTCTTGCTATCACGTGCAAAAGGTATAAATTTCAAAAGATAAGCAGATTTCAGCAGATTACTCTTTCGAAGTCGTGAATCTAATGTGATTGCTTGTTACTGCATATTTCGCTCCGTATTCATTTATTAATTATTTTCGTTTTAAATTGTTTTTTTTTATTGTTGTGAAGTTATATTTAGTTTAGAAAGGTATTGAGTAACACATTTATTTAATTTATTTATAAATTAGTGCAAAAGAAAAAATTTTATAGCAAATAACATATTTAGAAAAAAACATCATTTTATTCGATAAAAAAAATTCCTTGCAAGAAATATTTTTTTAAATATTTTTCCATATATCAGGAAACCACAATAAACAAAATATATTTTTTTTAAGGCAAAAAAAAATGTCATGCAGTGAAGGGTTAATATAAAAAGTTTCGATAACAAAAGTAATAATCATGTTAACTTTACGTTAACCTTATAATTATTTTACTTCGTCAGGATGTTATTCTGTATAATGAGGTCAACAGTTTTTTGAAATTTTTTATTTTTTCGATAACTTTCTTTTTTCAATTCCGAATAATATTTAGATATAATTTTTTAGGACATTATTACAAACCGGCTCTAATTTAAACTAAGTTAGCTGATAATTTTACAGCTTTATTCTAGTTAAAATAATATGATAAGTTTGTTTTAAATAATTTCCGAAATCTTAGATTAATGTTTTAATGATAAGGTCTAACCTAATAATTTTTTTAACTTTACCATAAGTTCATATTATGTATGTAAATAGGTATACGAAAAAGTAATTTAGAAAAACCGATCGACAATTTATTATTTTTGCAACATAAGGAAATTGTAACAATATAATATCCTGTCAATAAGTTCACTGTACTACTAGGTAACTCGACCACTCTACCATAATTTAACATTACGAGTTTGGATTATTATAAATAAAATTTCAATTTAATAACTAAATGTAAATTTTAAACAAACCAATTTAAGTTTTAACGAAAAAGCATATAGGTAAAAGTAGCAGATTAACACTAAACTAGTGATTTTGTTTTGAGACTGCAAAAATTTTGAAAATATGTAATCATAAGTTTCATTATAGGAAGGAAGAAGAATTAAAACATCCCCGAATAAGACTCAATCATTTTAGAAAAACTAACCCCAATTGCTTTATTTGAAAATAATGGAAAATTTCTAATTGCATTGTAAGATTAAAACAATAACATTCTGTTAATGAACTCTGTAGTGATTAAATCAAACATCTTAATTTTAATAAAGATCTTTGATAAAGATTACAGAGTTAACATTTGGAGATCAAAGTTTTTTCTCTGGGACTATGTTTTCTGTTTATGATATGATGATGAAGTGTTAAGAAATATTGAAGAATTATATGAGTGATGAATTGAAGAAGAGTAAAGGTGAACAGTAATTGGTAGAAGGAAAAGTTAAGGTTTCGTATAGTGAAGAAGTATGAGTATGTGAGATGAAGTGAACAAGTTAAGAAGAAATGGTTTATGGCGAATAGTATTGGTAGAAGAAATGTTGAGGTTTGGAATGGTGAAGAAGTATGAAGAAGTATTGAAGAGTTACAGGAGATTAATTGGTGAATGGAAGAAGGAGATTAAGTGATGAATTGAAGAAGAAAAGTGAAGAAGGTGAATAGTAATTGGTAGGAGGAAAAGTTGAAGTTTGTTATGGTGAAGAAGTATTAAGAAGCATTGAAGTAGTAAAAGGTGAAGAAGAAAAGTTTAAAGGTGAATAGCTATTGGTAGAATGAAGGGTAAAGGTTTATGATGATGACATGAAGTGAAACAATACAAAGAATTAATTAAGTAATGAATAATGTGAGAAGGAGCGATGTTCACATAAAGGATATTTACAGCTTTAATGATGATTCGGATTTAAATCTTTACAACGGAATGAAACATTCCTTTTGTCAAAACTTTGGAGGGGTAAATGTCATGAGTAAAATCGTTTTTAATTTAATTTAATTTTTCAAGAAAGTCAAGGAAGTTGGAAGCTTAAAATTATTTTGACTATCTCCTTCTGACGTCATAACTAACCTGTCCACCAATCACCAGATCTCGTATCAAAAATGTAGTCCGATCAGATTTCAATTTAGCGAACATTTCAATTGCCTAATGAAATCTACCAATCACGAGTAATATGCACAAATTACCGATCATTTTCAATAATTTTTTATATTATGTTGCTATAAACAATAATAAATAATAACGAATGGTAACTACGCAAAATTAATAAACTAACCGACACTCTTTGCATATTAATATAAAAATAATGTCATAAGGAGATAGTCCACGGAATTTCCCTTTTGCACAAAATATTATTCTATCATTTTTTGTTCTCTTACATATTTTCGATTGCAATATATAGGCCCTCCTCTACGAGTCGGGCCGATTGTTGTCAAAATATATACTACCAGGCGAAAACTTGAATTTATTGCTAGTGAGATTCTTCATTAATTATGTTAATGAAAAATGTATTGTCCAGCCTGTGGGAATCCACAAAATTGGTAGTATACCTAGAATTGTAGCCAAATTTTTAAATTTGCCTAGCTCCAGCTCCTACACGGGCCATTGTTTTCTGAGAACGTCTGCAAGTCTTCTGGCAAATTCTGGGGGAACTATGAGCGACATCATGCTCCATGGGGGATGGCACTCCGATAGTGTAGCCGAAGGATATGTAGAAGAATCCACAACCAAAAAGATTAATGCCACCACAAAAATTTTAGGGCAATCAAAGTATTAATTATTATAAATGCAATTTTGTTTTTCGATAGTTTAATTTAAAGATTTTCCTTTTCAGTTACATTAAAATTCAAAATTTAAATAAAATGACATTAATTTTGACGTTTATTTCATTGACATTGACAGGCATACAGAACTAGTACCATAAAATGGTACCTTATGGCCGCTAAGTGATATTGTAATAAAATCGGACATAATATTTCATTATTTTTAATTTTTAAGTTTGTTTTGCCTGTCAGTTCCTTAGAAACGATAAAGAAATCTGTATGACAATAGTTCATTATTTTCCTAGGAAAATAAGTGACACTATTAAGTTCCGTCGCCAACGGAAACTAATGAATAAACGCAATGAACAACATTATTACGTCGGGTGTAGCCATGCACATAAGACACACTTAAACGTGATCGGGAGCAGGAAAAATTATTTAATATACAGGGTGAATGAGAGCACCCGTATCAGTCATTTTTTTCAAAAACGGCTAGTCGTAGAGAGTCGGGTTAAAAATATTTATTATAAAAGCCATAAGAAAGGTCGGCGTCCCGAGTAGCTTGCTCCAGAAACTTCAGAACTCCATAATTTTAAATGGCACCATAGGTCGAAAATGGTATCGTTAAAAGGATCTTGCAAAAATAAGCAAGTTTTGTAGGAAAAATTATTTTATTACTCTCACCCTTTTTAAGTAATATTCGATTGAATATTATGGGTGAATGCGACCACCCGTATCAGGCATTTTTTTCAAAAACGGTAAGTCGTAGAGAGTTGGGTAAAAAAAATTATTATAAAAGCTATAATAAAGAATCGAATGGTGATATTATTATTTCTCGGAAAGGTCGGCATCCCGAGTAGTTTGCTCCAGAAACTCCAGAACTCCAGAATTTTAAATGGCACCATAGGTCGAAAATGGTATCGTTAGAAAGATCTTTAAAAAATAAGCAAGTTTTGTAGGAAAAATTATTTTATTACTCCCTCCCCTTTTCGGTATCTTTTTAACGATCTTTTTAACGATACCATTTTCGACCTATGGTACCACTTAAAATTATGGAGTTCTGGAGTTTCTGGACCAAACTACTCGGGACGCCGACCTTTCTAAGAAATAATAATATCACCATTCGATTCTTTATTATGGCTTTTATAATAAATATTTTTAACCCGACTCTCTACGACTAGCCGTTTTTGAGAAAAATGACTTATACGGGTGCTCTCATTCACCCTGTATATATAAAAACTAAAACAACACATTCCAAATTGATGAATAAATCATTTAAATAATGAATTTGCGTAAATGAACCATTTAAACATTACCTACATACCTATACTATATTATATAAATATTATTATATAAATTTATATTATTTATTATTCATTCAAGATTATTACATTTTTTGTATTACAATATTATTAAAACTCACCAAATTATTCATCAATTTGGAATGTATTGTTTTAGTTTTTATAATATATCTTAAATAATTTAATTCAAAATTATTACATTTTTTAATAATTAATGTTTCCAAAATTTGAATTAAAAAATAACAAAATTTTAAAAAAGTGTTAATGGACTGTAAGAAGTAAAATTTTAAAATCTACTTGTTGGATTACTAAAGATCTTTTCTCAACTATAACTTGTTTTATATAATTTAGATAATCTATTCTTCTATACATATTGTCCTCTTTCCTTCCCTTAACTTAGTTCGCTTCCCATCAGCACCAGAAACAGGAACAAGTGGACTCTTATGTACCCTAACTAGATTAGGGACACTTTTGTCGTGATCTAACGAGAACAAATTTTTCTTAATAATAATAATTAACATAATCATATACAAAGATATGCATTTTAATTAAATTTATTGAGTTCAAAATAAAATGTGTTAGGGCATAAATCTGATATTTTTCGGACCGATCATACATTTGTTGAAAAATTTTCCCAATCTTTCGTAGCAACGACTTATATGTTTTTGTTAAATTTGCACTTCGTGTTGAACACATGAGAAGTTTTAAAAAAGTAAAATTTTACCTTATTTAATTGATGTAAGTGACTGTACTGACGATTGATGCTGTCGCAATGATTTTCTTTATCAGCCAAGAACCAGATCTTAACGCTTCTCCAATCGAGATGAAAATATCCACCATTAATAAACTTTTCATACCCACGTGGACACCCATGAGTAGAATTTCATAAAATTTGTCGCAATTACGCCATACACTTCCGGAATGCGTTCCAAACACTTGACGACACTTGTTTATCTTCCGCTTGCTACTGTAAGCAGCAGAAATCTCTTTTGTCGCACTAAATTCACTTTTTCATTCTCCGCTTACTTAACAAAAGCGTACCTTCCTCTCCGCGTGCACAAAAGGAGGAGATCGTACCTTTCCCTTTCTTTTCCTTTCTCTACCACCCTACGTGACCTCTGCCTTTTTCAAGCCCTCACGGAACAATTTTGAACTCAAATAATCGTCGAACATTTTTAAAAACAAATTACACCAATTCAAATTTTTGTTCTCTCTGTAGTTATTTTATGCTTGACTGTTGAAAAAGAATACAGCTCCACCAACGTTAGAACCGACTTTAGGGGCGTGTCAGGCGCTGATAAAATTAAAAATGTACACTCAAATGAAGAAGTTTCTCGGCGCGAATATTTAAAATCCATAAATTATTTTGTCAAATTGCAGTCACGAAATTTATTTTAGATTTATTTTTATTTTATTTATTGTAGACAATAAAGCTCAAATAAAAATAACACGAAATCGAATAACATAATATTAAACCACGACAAATGTAAATACACGCAATGATTTGTAACTTTTACAACAGAATGTACTTGAGAAATAACTCAAAGTTCATTGGTTCATTCAAATTTTTATCAAATTAGTTGGCATATTTGCCGAGTCCTTTCTAAGCTTGGTGGAGCTGTATTATGTTTTATGTGCTCAGACGCACATTTTTATTATCATGCCAATATCCGCTTCTACCTTAAATTTTAATTACTTTTATAAAAATTAAAACCTTCTCCCTTTACAATCTTTTTTTGTTATCATTTTCAAAATACCACAATATGTTACCGGCAATCCGCGAAATCTGTCAATTTGCATAATGCCTAGATAATGTGCAAACCGACCAAGTCGTAAGGTATTGTGCAAATCTTAGGTGCAAATTCACTAGTACTTTAGGCAATCTGCAAAATGACTACTGTCTTTCAGACAATGTGCACACTGTCTATATTGTTAGTTAATGTGCTTTTTGAAAATGTAAGACTCACATTGACTACTATCGGAGTAAAAAGTTCTGACCCCTGAGTTTGAAGTCTTATATTTCAAAAAGTAATTGATGAAATTTTTTGCACTAAGAAGATACAGATGAAGAATTTAATTTTGTATAGCATAATATAATTTCAAAGTGCTAGGCTTCATAGTGTGGTTTTGGCATACAGATATTTAAAAAAAGAGGCACAATTTATGCAACAATTAGCACATCGACAACTTTACAATTTTTTTTCTCGTAAAGTGTTTTCTCAAATTTAATGAAATTTGAACTGTAGATACCTACATCTTTTATCTCTATTCCCAAATTTTTGTAATGATATATTTTAAATATTTTTTGAATTATTAAGTATAACAGTAAAGTATAATAACGTCGTTATTGTAACGAAATTTTTTAAAGTAATTGGACATATCAATCGAAAACTATGATAGAGTATTATTTTTCAATTAAATAAACAAAATTTTTAATTATATTCCAAACTATGGCAGTTTCAAAATATTAAAATGCGATAGAATTAATAGTTTACGGGGTGTAGGGACGGAAGGGAACGTAATGTTCATGCCCTTATTGTTGAAATGCGGCAATCGCTGATCCATAATATTAAAAATTATAATATTGATAATAACGTGGCATGTGCCGCCTATATACAAAAACTCATTCTACGATTTCATACGGTCGCAAAACGTGCATCTCTGATTCTATGCTTCTCTGTCTAATAAGGAAATTATTTAAAAACCATTATTTTATTGTTTAAAAATGAATTGTTTAAATATTTTTGTAGGGAATGTCTTTTAATAAATTTATTAAAGCTATTAACAAAAATTCGTTTAAATTGAACAATTATGTACAAAGAAAATATCGACTTATAGAAATCGACTTTTAACAGCAATTTGACAAAATTCCAATAAAATTTTTATATTGCTAAAGAGAGTATACTTTTATCTATGTACTACATAAATTTTATGTAATTTGAAAAGAAAATACGATAGTTGTAGGTATTTGAAGTTGCAACTTTTCGTAATGAGTGCTAAAAACTACACTTTTTTGAACATTTTTTTAAATAATTATAAAAGGGCGTTAGTTAGAAGTATAAAATTTTAATATGACATTTAGCAATAATCAATTGATATCATATATTTTTTTCAAATCTTTTCGCTACTAACTTTTGATTTTATTTGTCATCAAACTCAGGGGTCAGAACTTTTTACTCCGATAGTAGGCAATACAAAAAGCGAAATTTTAAATAAGTATCTAATAATTATTTTAAAAAGGAACCTTTTTTAAAGCATAGCTCATTGCACATTTAATATAAACCACTACTATATTATAAACCTATATAAAAATAGGTCATAATAAACCTACAAATATTAGATTATACCTACTTATTTTTACATGGATTAGCAAAGTGACAGCGACTATTACACATTACTCTATTTTTAAGGCATTTGCATTAGTTCTTTGTTTAATTTATTCCACTTAAACATTCCCTGGCCACCTGTAGAGGAAGTATTGGTACTTAGGGGTCGATTGGCTACGAGAGCCTTTCAGAACTGCGACCAGTATTGATCTTTTGTTCATAACCCTACTAATTAGGTATTCAGGAATTCAATCTCGCTAGCGAAACACAGAATGCTCCTGAGGGGTTTGCTTTTTACCTCTTTGGGCGTCAGTTGTAACTGTCCCAGATGTTTAAGCCTGAGTCGGCCTAAGGCATCGCAGTTACAGAGGATGTGCTCGGCCGTCTCCGTTTCCGATTCACAAAGTCTGCACCTGTCATTATCTTCTAGTCTCATTTTTTTGAGGTGATATTTCACCGGGCAGTGTCCGGTGAACAACCCCGTAATGAGTGTAATTTCATTCTTTGTCAAAAGAAGAAGCTTTTTAGTCTCTGCAGTCGAGTACTTTATAAATTTCTTCGCCTGTTGTAGAGGAAGTAGTTGACACCGCCGCCCGAAGACTAATTTCGTCTACAGGTACATCTTCTGCATGCATAAACTTTTGCGTCAGTGGCTCAAATTCATTTCGACTGTAGCATTTCTAAAGAACTCCTGCTCTAGTTCCTATTTTATAAAATCCCCCTTCTTCACCAAGAACTACACCTAACATATTTCTTGGATCTATTCGACCTCTATCGAAAGATGGAACGGGTATGACTACATTATCGTCAGTAGTGCAACCCTTTCATCTTTTTGCAGAATTTCCAAGCATTTTATTTGTTTGAGTATTTGTATAGTATTTGTGCTTGTCATAAGGAATACCTACACTCTTTAACATATTAATTATATTTTCTCTTTCTTCAAAAGACAAAAATACATTATTATAATTCTTTTTACTGCATAATTTATTAACATTTTCAAGAAATATCTCATTATTTACGATCGCCAGCTCGCACAATGTCTAGGCTATGTGAGGTTACGCGCATACTCAAAAAGCATATTAACTAACGATATAGACAATGTGCACTGCACATTGCCTGAAAGACCGTAGCCATTTTGCAGATTGCCTAAAGTACTAGTGAATTTGCACAATACCTTAATACTTGGTCGGTTTGCACATTATCTAGGCATTGTGCAAATTGACAGATTTCGCAGATTGCCGGTAACATAATGTTTAAATTTGAAAAGGTATTTCATTGTCACGGGTAATCTCCGAAACTACTGAACCGATCGACTTGATTTTTCTTTTGAATGATAGAGTACATCGCGGAGCAGGTTTAAAGCCTAATTCCGCTTTTGTAAGTTAATAAGCAATCGAGTAATTGCAACACATTTTGCACATTAATATCGTTTACGATAGATGTCGTGACTATAAAATAATATGATCAGCGTATTAGCTAGAGATCTTAGAAATGATGATTGTCCGATGGGATGTGTAATTCGGTTGGTTGACGTCTCTTTCTGGAAAGTCTAATTCGAGACGTTCCATATCAGTTCCAAGTACCCCCGAAAACCGCCAAGTGACTAGATCACCTTCCAACTGAGTGACCGTTTGTTCCAATGCCGCGCCAGTCGTAGACGGAGGTTCCTAAACGGCCCCAGTTAGGTAGAGAACGATTCGAACCCACGGTCGCGGATCCACAAGATGGGGGAACCTCCAACCCTCGAGAAAGATATTGTAGCGTTTAATTCGAGAGTGGAATTCTTGATACAAAATTAAAGTCAACTATCTGCCGAAATGCTGGCACGACAGAGAAAAGTTCCTTTTTGTTGTCTCGAAAGCCAAATCTTGTTACAAATTCCACTTACACAGATACAAAATTTTTATGCTTGTTGATTTGTTTTGATAATTTGTTGTGTTTGGATTTTATCTAAAAATCAAGTTTATAAGTGATAGTGAATTTCAACGTTTACCACTAAAAGTTAGGAACTTACATTTTGGAAATAGAGTGCCGTTTTGTAAAAGGTACGAGAAGGTGGAAGGAGAAATTTTGTCTTTTCCGGCGACCATTGAAGACCAGGTGTACTTGGAGGCACCCACAAAAAGGTGGAATTTCGGTAGTTTTACCAGGAACCAGATGTCCGAGATATGATATTTGTGTAGAACACAAAGTTTACTATGGCTGGAAGTGAAAACGTAAGTCTTTTACGTTAATTTTGGATATTTTACTTGAACAGATGGTCGTTCGCCCTTTTTACAATTTTCACATAAAATGCTATCCAGTTTATGAATTAATGATCGTACGTATTATTGATTGCGTGAAGGTGTTATTTATTCGATCTATTTTATCGAATGAATCCTATAAATGGAAATTTAATTAAATTTGGATACTATAAGTTGGAGGTTAAATTTATCCTTACAAAGCGGCGTAGTAATTTGGATGCCCGTAAACGTTAACCAGGATTTATCTTACAAGTTTTATTTACTGGAGAACACTGGAGGTTTTATAAATTGCTGGATGAATTTGATTTTGGATGAAATTAGAAATCAACACATGCAGAGCACATTTCAACAATTCGGTAGCTGTCAAGCAGCGGTGTAGAAATTCCAGTGACGGCGTATGTCTCCTCGATTTTTGGAAGTTTCTCTTTTTATCGCAATTGTGGCAACTTTATTTGACAACGTTGCAAGGGCTAGTGAAACCATAATTATTTTTGTAACAAAATTGATTTATTTTATAAACATTTTATTTATCTCACACTTTAACAATTATCCAGTCGTAAATTCGTTCAGAGAATTTTTATGATTAGTAAATATAACAGAATTTGCGACTGTGATACACACATTACACTACGGCAGAGCAGGCATTCATGAGCCTAATTACGAAAAACCACTTTTTCCCTATTGAAAATTTTTAATTTTAATTTGAATAAAATTCATTTATTTGTATTCAAGAATTTTATTCTGACGCCCAGCAAACCTTTTGTTACCCTTTCTAGGAACCTGCTAACTGGGAAAAGTGGTCTGCAAGTAACTTGTTTAAGTGCTTCCGGCGTATAGCTAGTCGTGGACTTAATTCTGTCACTCGTTCCGGTGAATGCCCCCAAGTAACATTTCAATCCTGGCAATTACCTGCAAAATCAAATTTTACCTGCCAAGCCTGCGCCAGGCCTGGCTGACTCCAAATAAATAGTAATTTACAGGTTACTTAGCGATACCTGACAATGTCCTGCGCTTGGCTTGGTGCAAGCCAGTGTCAGGTTATGAAGCCATACCTGAGAATAACTTGCAGATCTCCTGCGCACTCCGGCGCCTGGCCTGTGTAGCCTCGGCGCCAAGCCAATCTCGAACTAGTTCGTAGATACTCGTTCGCATCGTTCGCATATGTTCGTATGTCAAATTTTTTTTTCTATCTCATTCATTTTCATTATACTCATATCGCAGACTCATTTTTTTATTACTACCATGTGTTTAGGTAAGTTTTGCAGAATTAAACAAAATAATTTTATATTGTTTTGATTTCTTCTTCGTAAAAGGTAAGTAAGAATAATACAAAACCCTATCAATTTTTACTGGGTTGTATAATAATGTTACAATATATTGTTCTCCAACCAAATCTTAAGAGCGTGCTGCAAATGTTGATGCAAAAACATGTTTCAACAGATGGCGCGCCCTGAAATATTAATCTTTTATACTAATCTTTTCACCAATACAGAATTATAAAGATTTCAAAGATTCGTAGAAAAGATTAATATTTTAGGGCACGCCATTTGTTGAACATGTTTTTGCATCAAAATTTGCAGCGCGCTCTTAATTAAACATTTAAATCACTTTAATTTACTTTGAACAGATTGAACCACGAAAATCAGAAGAACCAGGAGGACCCAGCAGTAGCGAATTAAAAAATTGACAATTGTTTCGAAGGAATAAGCCACTTCTTCTACTCAAAGTTTTTGTGTCTTTGAAAAAGAAGTGGTGTATCCCTTCAAAACAGTTGTGGATTTGTTAATAAATTACATGGGATTGAGCAAATATTGCCGATATTGAAAAGGTATCTTCAAAATTAGAACAAATAATTTATTGTTTAATAAAATTTTTTAATATTAAATCATTTTTTTTTATTTTTTGGAGTATTCATCAATGTTCTTGCATCTTTTGGTAAAATTAAGTTAAAAGTATTATATAAAAGTGCTAAAAGATCTTTAACAGCAGGCCCGTAGCCAGGATTTCATTTCGGGGGGGGGGGCACTTGTAAAAAGCCTTATGTAAAATTTTCGGTAGTTATTACAAATAAATATATTATTTAAGAATATTTCCACTGAAACTAGGGCGACTGTAAATCACTTCTTCCACTTCATATTCACTGATGTGCTCACTTGCAACAGGCACTGCATTATCCGTATTGCTGTCGTCATCTAATTTTATCCTTTTGGGGGTTTTAGTAAAAAAAGATAACAAAGTACCATCTCTCTTTTTTCCACTCATTTCACACACACCTTCTTAAATTTGTTCCTTTTTTTATAATTTTCACTACAATAATCACTACAGGTCAAAGTTAATTAAAAGCTGTTTGTATATTTTAGTTTGCATACTGCATTGTAATAGTACCCTAATATATTGATAAGTTATAAAACAAGTATCAACCTGCAACAAAATAATTACAACAAATGTAGGAAATTCCAAAACTGAGTAATACCGTTACATGGCTTTTAAATTAAATTAATCCCATGGTTTTCAGGTAAAAAGGGATAAGTAGGTTTGACCTACTATAAGCCGACAATGAATTACGGCAAATAAATTTAGAAAAAAACTTAGTCCTACTTGCAAGTTGCAATTGAATCGGATAACGCAATCTTGTCTTCGGTTAATTGTGACGTTGATGGTGACGTTCGTTCACTAAAATTTTTACCAAAAATATATGATAATCAAATTTACGATATAATAATTAACAAAAGATGCATAAGGCCGTCCGGCACGTGTTTTTAAAAAATTTAAAAAAGATTAGTATACACGTACCTTTAATTTAATTACGTAGATACACGTAATAAATTTTTAAATTTGTAAATAGTTCATAAGATTATAATACCTACTTAATTATTAGAGACAGGGTAGTTAGGCAAAAACAGATCTGACTCACCAATAGAGAAACTTTATTACCAATATTTAAAACGTTTATTAGCGTTCCTAAGTCAGTTCTGTTTTTGCCTATTATTACTATTAATCTATTAATTATACAACTCCCTCAAAATCTACAAACAAAATTTGTTTGTACAACATTTATGCCTGTTTTCAACAACAATTTATTTAAGAATTTCCTAGTAAAGAATTACTTAGCTAGGATTCCATAAATTTGATTGGTCAAATTTGACATATGAATTTTTTATGTCAATACTATGTCAAATTTTACCAATCACATTTATGGAATCCTAGCTAAGTAATTCTTTACTAGGAAATTCTTAAATAAATTGTTGGTAAAAACAGGCATTAATGTTGGTTGTTTAACCATCAATTTAAATTTTTTACCAAAAACCTATATTTTCAAAAAATTTCAAAAATTAGTAGGTACACGTGCCTTTATACCGGGTGACGATCGCCGATGTGAACATAGGAAATTAATGTGGGAAATTAATTTTTCTTTAATTCCTGCTTCATAATTAATAACTAATTTTGTTGTTAATGTGTTTTGAACTCCTTTAATTAAATAGACAATATTTGATCAATCTAAAAAAATGTATATGATTATAATCACAGGTTTTTAAATCATGATTTTTACAACTAAACTTGGTGGCGTAGTGCATAACACTCCAGGTTAACGAAGTACAAGTCAGAAGCTCCGTGGATCGATTCCCAGCTCCGGTAAGATTTTTAAAATTTATAATTATATTTACAGATTTACAGACTCCAGCAGACGCAACCCGTGGATAAATTCAGGACCAACTATCATCAAATGAAATAATTAGGAGAAAATCGTAATTTATGAGTTCAACCATAATAAGAGAATTAAAAAATATAATAATAGATAATTAATTAATAGAGAAAAGAATACTAAAAAAGGATATTAAGTTAAGAAATTAATTAAATTAAAATAAATTAATTTTTTCATTTTTTGAAAATTATTTACAATAAATTTTTTTTTGACACGTGGAAATCAAAACCGTTGCAGGCTTTTCTCAAGTATGCCACAGGGCTGCCTCGGGTAAATTCGTGCGCCAAATTACTCAGACAGCACCTGTAGCAGACTTGCCTCATTCCTGCCTACGACTTACCCTCAATCCTCTCTCAGGGTTGCCCCAGGCTTTTCTCAGGTGTGCGACAAGCGTGGTATAGGTTTGCGCCAGCACCAGCTTGCTTTCTCCCAAGTGTGCCACAGGGCTGCCTCAGGTAAATTCATGCGCCAAATTACTCAGACAGCACCTGTAGCAGGCTTGCTTCACTCCTGCCACAGGAGCAGGTCCTGGGTGAGTTTTCACTGACAGGCAAATGCCAGAAATTTCCCAGGTTAAAATGTTACTTGGGGCCGACTACCCCAAGCGTCCAATTGAGGAACTTGGGAAGTCAAGATCATCTGGGACACGACAATATATTCAGAGTGGCATGTTTTCAATTCTTCAAATTCATACACAAGGACCCTAACGATCGAAAGGAGCAAAGATTTATCAACAAATCGGTTCTCTTAAAACTCATCAGGACAAGGAGAAGAAGTATAATTGTAACCTGCAACCCAAAATGTCCTGAAAATCGATCGTGTTTGTTTGAAAATCAACAATCGTATGATGTGAAGGATATCATTGTACGTGTTTTCCACTTCAAGGTCAAAAACCTGATGGAACTGATTGTCAAGAATAACATTTTTGCCAAAACCAGATGTTACATGTATAATGAAGTGTAATTTTCCTCCCTCAAATTATTAATTATACAATTTTCAAATTATCTTTATAAAATTTTAAATCGGGCGGAGATTCACCTTCTTACCCGCTCAAGTCGGTTATCTTTTTCGTTTTCAAACTGGCGCTCTTATCGGTCGACCTGCAATGCTTTTAATGCTAAATATTTTAATTCATACACACAAAACTTACTCACAATTATTGGTGTTAATAAAAATTGTAGATTCTAATAAATTATTATTGTTGTTTTAAAATTGAAGTAAGATTAAAGATAACCAAATTTAACAAAATCTAAAATGATATCCCTCATTCTGACATTATATTTATCAACTGTTGCATATTCCTCTAGACACTTTTCTGACATATTATCTATATCTAATTCATTTAGATCTGGCATATCTTCAACATCCCTTATTATAAAATTGAGAATCCAAATTGCCATGTATAATCCAAAAATACTGAAACGTTTTAAATGCTCTTTTAATACTTCAAATGGAAAGAGTTGTTCGGGGTCGCTTCCAAGGTCAATCAAAAATGTTGAGAAACTGTTATAATATTCTCGAATCAGTGTATCGTACTTTTCGTCACGTAAATTTTTATCAGTGCTTACAGAAATCAAATAGCTTAGGTCACATGCGGGAGAGCCTATTTCTGACAACTGCCAATCCAGAAAGCACAGCTTTGTAGGTTGGGATGGTTCTTTTTTATCCTAAAATATAAAAAACTGATACAAAAGTTTCAAATTAACAGCCGTATTCATAAAAAAACTTAAAAGAGTCTAGTAAGCCTCTCTTAGTTAAAACAGTCAGTAAAGTTAAAACACCTTTTAAATATTCTTTATTCATAAACGCTCTGTCACAGTGTTTTAACTACGAAGCCGTTCCTAGACGAAATTAGGTAATTTGAACCATATTTGAACTATTTTAAGGGAATTGAGCGCTTTTAGTATAATTAGTTGGTAGCAAATATAAATATATTTTAATCTGGTGATTGTAACCTATAAATTAATCGATTGTTTTGACCATGTATCTAAATTGACTTAAGTGAATTTAAGTTAATTTTGTGAGTGAAATGTGTAAAAATAAGTGAAAATTGTTTAGATTTTAACAAAAATAGGGGTTGTATCACTTGGAATGTGTTTAACTTGAATTTTAAAACGTTATTTTATAATTTTTAGATCAGTAAACTTCCATGTCTTGCTACTATGTATAAGAATATTTCATTTCATTTCTGGATAATTTCAATTTTAGGATTAAAAATGAACTTTAGTAAATAAGAATAAGTGAACAACGATTTATTAGACATTGAAATTTGGTCTAGGTAATAAAAGTGAAAGTGCCTTTTTTAAAAACCTTACTGGTTTATTTTTTTATTATGTATTTGTTGTGCTATATTCCTCCTGTATTTTTTAGGATGTAGGTACCACTTTCCACTTGTTTAAATGTATTATGTAAAAATTCAGTATTCAGTCTTGACGTTGAAATAAAAACATCTAAAAACATAAATCTTTCATTTAAATTCCTTGTAGTGTGTTATTGTTTTATTTTGATATGGCTGATAGGAATAGTGTAAAAATTTTTAACTATTATTAACTCTATTAAACTTGCATTTCTTTTTAAACTCGAGATCACAAAGCGCGAAAGGATCGGATCTCGGCCTGTAAATTTTTTGACGTCGCGTATGGCCACCAACATTCATATTAATGACGTAGCATTAATTAAGCATTAATAAATATCATTAATAGCACCAATTGCATCCATTTTATCAATTTTAAACTACGGAAAAAATTCGAAAAGTAAGCAAAAAAAGTTAGGTTAACTTTAAAACACCGTTAAAGTAGGTGTCGAACGCTCTACAAATTTCGCCAAGTTACGAGCTCCTTAAAACAGGTTTTAATCCTAATGGGCGTTTATGAATCCTGTTATTTGACACATTCCTTAATAAGGGTTTACAAGCCCCTGGTAAATATCACTTTATTTTTATGAATACGGCTGTAAGAATATACCTTACCTCAAACTTATACAAAATGTTATTTGACCAACAATCTCCGTGTTTTATAACGCCATATTTTCCGGAAGCTTCCGATTTTAAAATGTTATCAATTTGAATAAACATCGTAGAGAGGAAATTTTAAAATTTTTCATAAGCAATTTTGTCTGTAACTGGATCTAACGTTTTCAAAGCTCGTTGGCCGTTTAATCGAAAATCTTCCTTCTTTGCATCACTATTACTACCTTCATCGATAAAATTTATATGTTCCAAATTACCAACCAATTCTTTAAATAAGTGAGGTTTCTGATCTCGAAGAGCAAAACTGAGTGCATGTAGTCTCCCATATTCCTTAATTGCCAACAGGATATGATTATAATCGTAAGGCTGACGACGATCCCAAAGTTGAAAACCCAATTCTTTCATATTTTCCATTATAAGCGCTTCGTTATTTCCATCGAGAAGTGAAGTGTAATATGTAGCATAGGAATTAAAGGGTTTAAAAATTCCTTTCGTACTCTGAAATTTTTGAAACTCGGAGAGGACAGTTTCATAAATGTAAATTTCTCGTTTATACAGTCGAGTAATAGGCATAAGTGATCTCATAATTCCAGTTCTAGGTGCACTCTTTACAATAAAATTATAAACTTTATCATTGTTAGTACTTCTTACAGTAACCATTGCTATTATTCCAATGAAATTATCACCCTTTATGCTACCAGGAGCTATATCAATTGTGAAATTTTCTGTACCACTTTTTTTAATAAGTTTTTCTAATATATTTTCCACATCTTTTGAGAAAATTTCTATACTAGGTTGGTTCATTTTTCGAATAATAATTTAACTGAACTAACAACACTTTTGAAGGTACCAATTTAAGCAACACTACTTGTTTAGAAGTAAATATTGTTTATGACAGTAATATGGTCAGGGTATCATATCCCCTCTTTATTTTCATCGTTATTGCAGAAAGATTTGTTATGAAATAAAGTTTATCTATAATGTAAATTGGAAAGTTTATTCACAAATTTAATTTAATAATGATAACCATGTTCTGGGGTCTGAAAAAGTTGTGAAAATATTAATTTCTTTTGAAAGATTTTCAATAAATTATTCTTAAGTTCTTACTAACTCGTGATAATCAAAAGCAAGCACTTGAAAGCTTGATAAAAATCAATTTAATTTAAGTTAATTAACCGGTAAATTTATTTAAAATATAGGTACCAATTAATAATCTTAAGTTATGTTCATGACATAACAATAAGTGAAGAGTTCAATGTGCAAAGTTTAATTTAACCGCCCTTTTCTTTTTAATTTTTGGAATTTTTAAAAAACTGTATAAAATTTGCCACATAATCCTGCGTCCTCCTTACAAATTTGAAATATATCGTCCCAAAGCATAAAGTTGCAATAATAAATTATATTTTCATTAACATTTATTTTTCTAAAATTTTGCACTTTTTCACTTTTTTTATTTTCAAAATGTATGCATTCTTTTTTTAATTGGGCACAGCAATGACTTTTTTTATATATATATACTTCTTACTGTAACTTTTGTTATTATTCCAAGACACCCAAATTCTAGACCGCACCACATCAATTTTTTCATACCCTCTTTGAGCGTTATTTCCTTTCTTTCTTTTATTTCCTCGAATGCGAGTTCCCTCTGCTCGTTATTTATGGTATACGTGGTATACAATATACGTATGGTAGTTATACGAGGGTACCTCTTTTTAATTAAGTTTTATTTCTGTAAAATGAGTAATTATTTTCATTTAATTTTGTTGCCATGTATTCTGGTTTTATTTCTTCACATTTGTTATTTGCATCCTCAAATTTACTTTCTATGGGTTTATTTTCTTTTTCCAAATAGTTTTTAAGGGTTTGTTTTCATTTTCTAAATTATTTTCAAATGTTACTTCGGTTGTTGCACGACGCTTTTCTCTGTCGGCTTTAAGTATTTCTGTAACGGCTTTAAGTTGTGTTGACTTTTCAAGAAAATTGTAGATATCTGTGAGTTATTTCTTTAGGATTTTCCATCTTACTTTCATTTTATTTGTATTTGTGTTGGCGTAATTTTCTTCAATCTCAGGGTTAAGAGTCGGATTTTTTAACCCTCCGTTAGGCGCGTGATTTACGCTTGTAGACTAACCCTGTTTCAGAACTAATAAAACCAATAATTTACCACTTTAAAAGTTCAAAAACTACTGATCACGATCTTAATAATGGTTTTTCAAAAACAAATTTCAAGGTAAAGTTTTGTTATAATAATAATTGTAATAGAAAAGGACATAATACGTCCAAATCCCAAAATAAATTGAACAAGTTTAAGCTAGTAAATCATGTCAATCGCAATAGTTCTAATTTTAAGGAAAATTTCGAAATTGTTAGTAAAAAATTTTATCGTCAGGATCTTTTTCTGTATAATGAGGTCAACAGTTTTTTGAAATTTTTTATTTTTTCGATAAGTTCCTTTTTTTAAATCCCGAATAATATTTAGGTATAATTTTTTAGCACATGTATTAGTAACCGGGTTTAATTTAAATTAAGTCAACTGATAATTTTACTGCTTTATTCTAGTTAAAATAATATGATAAGTTTGTTTTAAATAATTTCCCTAATCTTAGATTAATGTTTTAATGATAAGGTCTAACCTAATAACTTTTTTAACTATACCATAAGTTCATATTATGTAAAAAGGTATACGAAAAGTAATTTAGAAAAACCGATCGACAATTTATTATTTTAGCAACATAATGAATTGTACGTAGGTTGCCTTTTATATTTCGGGATTTGAGAACAACAAATATTTTTCATTAAAAATGACTTTATTGTTTTTGAAAATTCTCTTCATGAAGATCAATACACTTTTTCATGCGTTAAAACTAATTCTTGAAGCCCTTTTTCCACTCCGATACCAGCCGCTCCTTCAGGTGTCGAAAAACGTTGAACTCGCTATTTAGTTTTGACTGCGAAAATAAAAGGAAGTCATTGGGTGCTAAATTAGGACTTTACGGCGGATGGTCCATCAAATCGACGATTTGAGTGCTCAAAAAGTCACTTGTTCGAGCCGATGTGTGAGAGCTCACATTGTCATAGTTGAGAATCATCTGTCTTGTGCGGTTGGTTTTCCTTATTTCTCCGAAGACTTCTGGCAAACAAATGGTGTGTACCATTCAAAATTTACCGTTCTACGTTGTACCAACGGTACAGATGCACCATATCCAGTTTTTCCGAAAAAACCAGGCGACCACTTGCTTCGAAGTGTTTCGTGCGTGAACAGCTTTTGTTGGATGGCTCATTTTGAAAAACGCACACAGTCGACTGCTTTTTATTTTTGGGCTCATACGCATAGATTCATGATTCGTCACCTGTCGCGATGTCATAGACTCATTTTGAAGCACCGCAATCGTATATTTTGAGCAGTTCTTTCGACCAATTGACAAGAGCCTTTATCCAACGCAAAGAAATCTTTTTGACAACCAAATGTTTATTCAATATTGAATGTGAGCTGGTCCCACTAATGTCCAATAAGGATGTCTCAATCTTACGATAAGTCACATGATGATCTTGCAGTATCAGTTCACCCACAGCATCAATGTCTTCGGGAACAACAACCGATTTTGGCCGACCTTCACGAAATTCGTCGTTGAGCAAACTACGACCACGAATGAATTCGGATAACCATCGATAAACACTGGTCCTTGATGGTGCTTCATCGCCATTAGTCAAATTAAGTTCATCGATGCACTGCTGTTGAGTCAATCCATGTCGAAAGTTGTAAAAAATAATCACACGAATATGTTCATGATTTAATTCAATTTTTTGGACGAATTTATTTTTCAAAAATTTTTAAACAACACAAATGGCGTTCATACGGCAAAAAATTCTGAACACATATACCTTAAAAAATGTCAAACTTTACGATAAAAATATCAGTTTCCAGATGACAGCACTAGGGTAGCTGAATCCCGAAATATAAAAGGCAACCAACTAACTATACAACCTGTCACAATCTACCATAAAGTAAGTTAAAAAAACTATTTTTTAATTTTTAATGGTAATTTTCATAATGTTTGACAATTTTTTTAAATGATTTTAATATTTAATTACTCATTACTGTTTTATTAATTGATTATAAGTATAAAGATTGAATTACATTATACTTTTTTCGTCTAGATTCTCGTTCGAGTTTCTCGAATTCGCGATTTCGATTAAGGAAAGTCACGTGACCAAATATTCAAAATGGCCGCATCAAACGAGTGGTGTTAAGATTCGAGGTTATTATATACACTTTAACGGTGCTTCAACGTGTTTATAAACGTGTTGTGGTTTGTCTACTATATTCGTTTGTGTTAAATATGGTTAAACAATTAACAATCAACAGTATTTTGCAGTTCTGTGGAAGTAGTGCGTCTAGAAACTTTTTTTTAGAAACTATTGTATTGTGTGGAAGAACGCCTAGAAACGACGAATTCTACCATATTTATAGCTTGGTTCTACAAACTACAGCTTTGTCTTCACCGCCTCATGAAGTGTCAGGGCTAATCAATAAAAAAAGCTTGTCGATATCAAAGTTCTCTTGTTCGTGTAAAGCTGGTGCATCGGAATGCTGTAAGCATGTAGTTGGAGTTTTAATATATTGCAGCAGGTAAGATTAAGTTGAACTGAAGATAGTTTATTTATTTATTTATAATTTTTCGATTTCAGAAATAATTTAGACGAGTTAACGAGTTAAAAATAACGATGCCGATAAAGATTTATACCAAAGAATGATTAACCGATTACCAAATTCTGCCATGGCATTACATACAAGGGGCTGCATTTATGACAAAATGGAAATTGAGTTCCTAGAAGATCATGTCGATAGTCGAATTAAATGTGTATGACAAAATGAAGGTGATTATATGAAGGTGTCGATGGTGCACCAAGCCCCGATGGTGTTGTCGTTGAGAGTGAGCAGCAAAAACATTCATTTTATGGTCAAATACAATAATTAGGGTTCGCAATATTGAATGTGGAAGTTTGTGACTTTATTATTTATTGTAGCAAAGACAGTTCAATACTTGTTTTTTCTATTCATGTAAATTATGATTTCCTAAAAACTTTTTTACCAACATTAAAAACTAAATACTTACTTCGTTTTTCTTCTTCATGAAATTTGTAAATTAAACAATTGAAAATTACTTTATTGTTTTTATTACTATACAATTGAAAACCACAAATTTAGGTATTTAACTTATGAAAACTCGTATTTGCTCGTATCTAGCATTTAAAAACTACCCAGGTCGTCTAGTTAACATTTCTTCCGCCAGACGTCGCTTCACTTAGCTGGAATCGCGAATGCCCGTCCGAGTTTTCGTTCGAGTTCGGTCCGAGTTAGGTAATCCCAACATCCCTATTGGCGTAGTATAGGTAGTCCCTATTGGCACCATCTATACTAAAGCAAATGAAATAAAATCTCGAAGCAAAATCGAATGTAAACTCGAACGAAACTCGAACGAGAAAGAAGTATAATGTAATTCAAGCTTTACAAAATAAAATTTTTGTTTTAACATAAGAAAAATTTAATAAAATTAAATTATACATAAGAAAAAATACGTTTCAAAAGTAAGTTAAACTATTATTTATTATCCAAAATAGGCACCTTTTCTTTCCGAAATAAATGCTATTCTGAAAGAGAGTGATTGGTATGCTTCTGACACTCAATTGGACTAATTTTTTACCAATTTTCAGTAATGAAAGCCCGGATTTCGTCCAAATTTCTAAGTGCTTTCGCTACTATACGATGTTTTAGTAAAGTTTTCAATGGGTGAAAGATCTGGACTCTGCGGGGACCAAGTTAAAACATTTTTTATACTTGTATTATTTAAATAATTTGTAATCATTTTGGCCTTATGTATTGGAGAATTATCTTGTTACAGTATAAATTTTTCACCAATCAACCTCTTTCCTTCAGGTATTATTACATCTTTTAAAAGTTTTAAGCATACTACAGCGGTAATTTTAAATTAAAAAATTACTATTTTTCCAACGGCAGGACGGCAGCTGAGAACATACATCCCCAAACCATAACACCTTTGTCAAACGACTTTAAGGTATGTTTTGTACACTTGTAAGACAAAACTTCAGTTGTTTTTCGCCACAGGTACATTCTCCCATGGCTATATTTTAATCGAATCGTAGCTTTATTGATCCATAGGATCTAATCCCAAAAATTTGTTGACTTAAAACATATTCTGCATAATATTGCATGCTTTTCATTATATTTATCTTGTTTAAGTACGGTATATTTCGCGGAACTCGACCTTCATTTTACCTGCATAAAGTAGACGTCGTATTTTTTGAGTAGATACCTTAATTAGGGACTCTAATTCATGTTTAGCACAAATTTTTGGAGCATACAAATTTGGATCAGTATTGAAAATTTCCTGAATTTTATTATCTTGCCTTTTCGTGGTAATTTTTAGCCGGCCCTGGCGCTTTATCGGTGCTACTCTACCTTCCATTCGAAAAACATGCATTAGGTACTTTAAAAATTGAAGTGGTAGATAGATTTACCTAATAATTCAGCAATTTCTTGCATAATATTTTCTTTTGAACATACAACTTGATGATCAATTGCCGTTCTTCTGTAGTCAAAGGTTTGAATTTCCCCATTTTACGAAAATTCCTAATAAAATAATTCAATTTGAAGGAAAAATAGCAAAGTTGTAAGTTTGTCCAAAAAAGTATACTTACCCTTCAGTAATACAGTGTATTCTGAATAAAAATGCACATTTATTGTTAGTAAATCTATCTTTATTAATAATTTGCCTTTAAAAAATTGTTTAAGATAATTATGATGTATATATAAGTTAAAACAAAACATTGTTTGAATTGATGAATAAATCATTTAAGTAATCAATTTGCGTAAATAAACCTTTTAAACATTACCTACATACCTGTACTACATTATATAAATATTATTATGTAAATGTATATAATATATTATTATTATTATATTATTAATTCAAGATTATTACATTTTTTGTGTTCCAATTAACCTCAGCAAATTAACGTTAACGTTTTATAGCTATTATATAAATATTTTCTTGGGCTACCTCATACACTCAAAACTTACATGTAATTATTGATATTAACAAAAATTGTAGATTCTAATTATGATTGTTGTTTTAAAATTGAAACAAGGTTAAAGATAACCAAATTTAACAAAATCTAAAATAATATCCCTCATTCTAACATTATATTTATCAACTGTTGCATATTCCTCTAGCAACTCTTCTGAACAATTATTTATATCTAACTCATTTAGATCTGGAATATCTTCAACATCCCTTGTTATAAAACTGAGAATCCAAATTGCCATGTATAATCCAAAAATACTGAAACGTTTTAAATGCTCTTCTAAAACTTCAAATGGAAAGAGTTGTTCTGGGTCGCTTCCAAGTTCAATCAAAAATGTTGAGAAACTGTTATAATATTCTCGAATCAGTATATCGTACTTTTCGTCACGTAACTTTTTATCGGTGCTCACAGCAATCAAATAGCTTAGGTCACATGCGGGAGAGCCTATTTCTGATAACTGCCAATCTAAAAAGCACAGCTTTGTAGGTTGGGATGGTTCTTCTCTATCCTATGATAATAAAAACTAATACAAAAGTATTTAAATTATGGAAGTAGCTTACCTCAAACTTATACAATATATTATTTGCCCAACAATCTCCGTGTATCATGACGCCATATTTTCCGAAAGCTTCGGATTTTAAAATGTTTTCAATTTGAATAAACATCGTAGAGAGGAAATTTTCAAGTTTTTCATAAGCAATTTTGTCTGTAACCGGATCTAGCGTTTTCAAAGCTCGTTGGCCGTTTAATCGAAAATCTTCCTTCATTGCATCACTATTACCTTCATCGATCAAATTTATATGTTCCAAATTACCAACCAATTCTTTAAATAAGTGGGGTTTCTGATCTCGAAGAGCAAAACTGAGTGCATGTAGTCTCCCATATTCCCTAATAGCCAACAGGATATGATTATAATCGTAAGGCTGACGACGATCCCAAAGTTGAAAACCCAATTCTTTCATATTTTCCATTATAAGCGCGTCGTTATTTTCGTCGAGAAGTGAAGTGTAATATGTAGCATATGAATTAAAGGGATTAATAATTCCTTTCGCACGCTGAAGTTTTTGAAACTCGGAGAGTACAGTTTCGTAAATATAAATTTCTCGTTTATACAACAGAGTAATAGGCATAAGCGATCTCATAAATCCAATTCTAGGTGCACTTTTTACAATAAAATTGTATACTTGATCATTGTTAGTACTTCTTACAGTAACAATTGATATTATTCCAAGGTAATTATCACCCTTGATGCTACCAGGAGCTATATCAATCGTGAAATTTTCTGTACCGCAGTTTTTAATAAATTTTTCTAATACATATTCCACATCTTTTGAGAAAACTTCTATATTAGGTTGGTCCATTCTTCGAACGAAAATTTAACTGAACTAACAACAAATTTGAAGGTACTAATTTAAGCAACACTTATTTTGAAGTACCTAAATATTTTACATGGCATTTGCATGGACAAGGTTTCATATCCCTTCTTTATTTATGTAAACATTTTCAATATGTTCCGTGTTATTATTTTACTTGATAAGACGCATTAATGCTTTATCATAATGCAAATATTAATAATATTGAAAATTCCAAAAAATGTAATAATAAATATAATTATGTTTATAGTTATTGATACTTAAGGAAGTATGTTAAATAGGTATGTAGGAATGTACCGTAAAATCTGGTTACTTTGTCCCACCATTCAAAAAATTTTTGTTTCATGCTTTTCTCTAAAATCTAAATGACTAGATACAAAAATCTACTTTTTATAGCCCTTTTATATAGTATTTTATTTTACTTTTTTTATTTTGGGCTAAAGTAGACCAGAAGTTCGGGTAACTATATGTCACATCATTGTATAATTTCTTATTTTTTTTGGGGGGGGGGGACTGTAATACTCTCTTAGGGCAATGTAGGGCAAATTCCTAGCACATAAATAAAAACATACTCTGTATTTTATTATTAGTAGGAAAATTTTAATAATTTACGAATTAATGGAAATGAATTAATATTATATTTTAAGCTTTCAATAGTCACTCTTCATCATAAATTTCATAATAATGAGTAAACATGGAAATGTATACAATGTATTGTCATTTGAACGGTAATTGGATCCAATCCAATAACCGTGAGTTAGGAAAAACCTGAGTTGTGTTCCAGCAAAGAAGGAAAACCTAACTCCAACACGTAAAAGGAATTAGATATGAAATTGGCTGTATTGCACTGTCCTCCCGCTTATGGGTTTTGTTTTGCAGACAGGCATACTTACCGCGTATATTGCTCAGCTAATATGAGCCTTTCGCTCATCAACAAGATAATCTTCCTGGTCGGACGCACCGTCGTCGGAAAACGAATCAATCCGCTTTGCCTTCTGAATGGATTTAACAAAAAAACAACTGGCTCTTATCTTTGACAACCGACGAGGCGAAAATGCAAGCAAACAGTAATGAACATGAACATAATTTATTTAACAAAAATTCTTTTAGATAAATCGTCACACCAAAATGCTCTTCTTCACCAAATAGTAACTTCTATAGTAACAATGTTATAAAAATATCTCTAAAAATAAACCTTGTGCACCCGGATAGCGTAAGTGCCTGTATTCCTGAAGCTCTTTAACCTCCTGGCCAAACTGGTACGGTTGTATTCGATGATCCTCCAGCTCATTGGCCTTTCCTCGTTCTGAATACACGGCGACCCATGTACACCTCACACCTCGTAGCACTTTGACCTAACACCGGTTTCAGAACAATTCACTTTCTAAATGAAACTTGATGCTTTCTAAATCACTCGTCGTTCCCCCTTTAGCAGTGGCGGTTATTCCCTATGTGCTGCAGAGCTGCAAGAGCTGCAGAACTGCCAATTATTTTGTGGTTGGTAAATTTCTACTATAGTTTCTAATATATAAGAATACGTTTCCGACCTCAGCAAGAGGTTCGGAAAGTACAGTTTTCCGTATGTTTTCCGATAAAATCATTTAAATAATTACTAAAAACAATTGCCAACCCCCCACCCTTTTGGAAGTTCCCTATTGCAGCACACCTGCTTCATAATGTCACGAGCCGCCACTGCCCTTTAGGATAATTCTTTACTATTTGTCGTTGAATCCGAATTTGTCTTATTAAAATCGGACTTCCCGATCAACACCTATTTACTCATTCAAGGTCCTTGAGTTACTTTCTTATTTATTTTTCCGTTGCCCAGCTCCTCTGGTTTTTCATTTTTTTCTCCTCTCCAGTATTTATGTTGTCCTGCTTGATTAATAATTTTTATTTACCAACAGTCGCCCGGGTGCCTGGTTATCAACAATACACAACAATACATAATTTCTACAACCAATAAATAACAAATTACAAACTACTCAATTTTTATATTGCTGTTTCAAACCGTTCTCGCCTGATCCGCTTTATTGTATAGGGAAACATGCAGTTTTTGAAACAACTGCAAGTCCAACTTACCACTCCTTTCAAAAAGCAAATCGTAATCACATAAGGATGCATCTATTCAACTTTCCACTTTTAAATGTTCATGTCGCTCTTTCATTGTTTATGCCCTCATGTGACGATGATCCGATTTCCTCTCCGGGCATATTCCTTCCAGATGGTTATCTTGCTCATAGCGTCCGGCTTATGGTGCACAATAACACCGCAGTATATTATGCTACTCAAGCCGTCCATATCTGTTTGACGGTTCATGGTGTTTTTCGTTTTTTTTTACGCAAACCATCTCATGGAGAAGACAGTCTTTGTAGTTGCTAACAGATTTAATGATTCATGTGTTTTTTAAAATCGACATCATGCCCATCGATTGGAATATGTTTGGGTTTATTACATCTAATTGTAGAGATGTGTCCGCTTATCCTTTTCTTTAATCATTGATTGGTTTATCCAACATAAAGTTGCAGTTAGCACAATGATATATAAGGTCGGATTTCTTTTCGGTTGGAATAGGGTCTTTAAATTTGGTGCATAACGTTCCAATGTTGTTGGGGGATTTGAAGGCCATATTGTATGCAATATGGTTAATGCATGGGTGAGTGAGATCTCTTTGAGTCATAGCTCACAGTAGAATATGAAAAAACACTTTAAAAATGATAAATTAAGTAATTATAAATTAAGTAATTAGGGAGACGGTCATTGCCTTGCAGTTAACGCAGTTGGATGCGAATGCGGGACACCGGGTTCAAACCTGGGGAGAGTCAAACTTTCTTATGACCAGTCTCCGTGCTTCGGAAGGCACGTTAAGCCGGTGGTCCCCTAGGTTAGTGAATTGCCACCATTAACATAAAAACCAGGATACATGGCACATCTAAAGGAAAGTCTAGTAAGCTACCTAATGGATGTAAAATTTGTATATGCTCACAGAACTAACCTTCCTTCTCAGTCCTTTTACCCTAAAGAGGGTTTGGTGAACCTTTTAATTTGGGGACGATTTATGTACTTTATATGTTTCGTACTAGGTCCTTTTTTTTTACTCTAAGACAAGGTATCTCATGGCAGATTACACAGAGAGACAGAACTAACACTGCCAAGGAAATGACGCAGATGTTGGTAATAACAAACATTACGGCTTAAACTACGCTGAAGAAGAAGAAGAAGTAATTAGGGTAGCCCTATAACAAACGGGCAGTTTAAACATAAAATGTGAATACCTAATATTCATAACAAATGGGCGATTTTTTGGCAGTTAATTAATGAAAAAAGAATTCGGGCGCCAGACTTCTAAATAAATCCCAGAATTAATGGAAGAGTTGGTTTTATATAAAAGAACAAAGTTAAGGTGGCCGATTTCCATAGGGATTATTTACTGGCAATTATTACTGTCCTTATTTTTAGGTGATGATGCTTCTTGCTAATGAGTACCTTGTAGTCAATCTTGACCAACGTTTTATGTCTGCATTGGGCAATATCCTGGATACATTAATTAATTTTTTTCGTGAGTTATCTTTCGATGACAGCATGTGTATTTTTGTAATTTAATCTTGCCTCAGATATCTTGGATTTTACTAGCTATGTTAAGAGTCGCCTGCATTTATTAATATTTCTTTTGGAATCAAATATTGTCAACCCCACCTTTAACTCCCCTTTTGCTTTTGTTAAATAAAACCACATCTTCTTTTATTTTTGCGTTTTATTTACAAGACTGGCGTCCAAATTCTTTTTTCTTTCTTTAGGTAGATGTCAAAATCACGGATGTATAATAGGTTAGGTGGAGTGACGGCTACCTACGGCATGGCCCTTGAACGTCGCCGGATGTGTTAGACAAGGATATCCGAGGCGCGATATGTTTAAACGTGTTTGAAGCATTGCGGTAGTAGGAACAATTTAATTACAAATATTAAAAAGTTAAGAAATTTACTTACTTTCATGAAATTAAGACTATTTGAACTCTTATTACATTATTTTATTTGTTGCCTATATAACTATATACTTTTTAATGAATTATTTCCCAATTTAGTCATTTTACTGGTCCTTTAATAGACAAGATTAAATTATATCATTAATAATTATTTTATATGCATAGGAATTTATAATAATTATTAATTTAATGATATAATTTAATTTTGTTTATTTAAAGACGAGTAAAACGAATCAATTAGGGTTTCGCTAGAGAGGCAGTACCTTTCATCGTGTCGGTCAAACCAAGTGACATAGTCAGGAGGTTGACATTGATGACTGGACCTCATAGAGGACCCAACCTTCACCTATGGCTCCACGTGCCACACCCCGGGCAACTGCATTGACCTGCAGACCAAACTAGGTGAGGGTAACCAGATATGGTGAAACCTGTAGCGTCGGAACTAGGGCTGGGCGATTGTTAAATTTAACAATCGAAAATCGATTGTGTAAAAACAATCGATTATATCGATCAATCGATTAATCGATTAATCGGAAAATCGATTAATCGATTAATCAAACAATCGAATAATCGAACAATCGATTAATCGAAAACAATCGATTAATCGAAAACAATCGAATAATCGAACAATCGATTAATCGATTAATCGAAAACAATCGAATAATCGAACAATCGATTAATCAATTAATCGAAAACAATCGAATAATCGAACAATCGATTAATCGATTAATCGAAAACAATCGAATAATCGAACAATCGATTAATCGAAAACAATCGATTAATCGAACAATCGATTAATCGAACAATCGAACAATCGATTAATCGATTTTTCGATTAATCGATTATTTCAAAAATTTTAATCGATCATCGATTAATCGATTAATCGATTAAATAATCGATTAATCGAAATAAATTCCCAGCCCTAGTCGGAACCCATAGTGGGCGGCTGAATTGAATCAAGGAAGGCAACGGGAAACCACCATGAATTATTATACCCATGAAAACCCAATGATGACTATTATCAAGGATAAATTTTCCGGAGGTAAAAAGAGTCCCCCAATCGGATCTCCGGGGGGGAACACTTTGAGAATGGTCAAGAATCAAATGCTAAAGATAGGAACCTGGAACATGCGAGGTTTATTGAAGGCGGGAAAGCTTCAGATTATGGAAGAAGAACTAACCAGGAACAACATCCAGATAGCTGGAATTTGCGAAACCCACTGGAAGGGCTACGGACATGTCAATTCAAAAACCGGAAATGTAATATATTCGTCGGGACACGAGGAAAAAAGCATTAATGGAGTAGCAGTAATAATGTCTAAACATCTATCAAAATACGTACTGGGATATAACCCAGTAAATGACAGGATAATATCTATCAAGTTAAACACCAGACCAATAATTCTAAATATACTGCAAGTTTATGCCCCCACAAGCGACGCAGATGAAGTGACCATCAATGAATTTTATAATACACTGACAGAAACAATAGACAAAATTCCAAACAGGGAAATGCTGATCATAATGGGGGACTTCAATGCTAAGGTGGGAAAAATATCAGAGAACGAGCATATGAAGAATGCAATAGGGCAGTATGGATTGGGTGAAACCAATGAAAGAGGGGAGAGGTTAATAGATTTTTGTGTTGGTAATAATCTGACAGTAGCCAACACCATATTTAAGCAACATCAGGTAACATGTACCTACTAGTTATAAATTAATTAAATGATTTGTGAAGAGATATTGGATTTTTTATGAAGCACAAGAGAACTAATTATAGTTTATTTATAAATCTTGGAAATCAGAAATAATGCAATATATTGAACCTATTATTTTCTTAAAAGCAAGCAATTGCGATAAATTATAGCATTCTGATACATAGCTTGCAGTGTAATCGACTCCGTTAGTGTGACGCCACAACTTGGAATTGAATTTTGCATTTTTGATGGTGTTGTCGGCGGAATTTCGAGATGATTTTTTTTTTAAATTGTAGGTATTTTAAGGCAGAATTATGTCAATTTTTTTTTATAATAGTACGAAAATTCTAACATGGTCAAATAATTTTTTTAAAACTTGATCAATTCTTATTTCGTGGAATTTAATAGTGAAGGAATTCCAAAAAATTGTCTTCATATTTCTTATATGATTTTTGATTTTTCTGAATTTTTTGAAATTTTTCGGATATATTTTAGTACCAAAAAAATGAAGAAATGTGAAAAAGTGTTTTTTTCCCTCTAAAGTCCACAGGAATTAAATTAGAAAGCTGAAATTTTGCACAACACTGTCTTTTTACCTAACATACTTTGGATAAAATTCCCACCATCAAATTCAAAAAAGGCATTTTTAACATGCTAAACCGGTCAGACCCTTTCGTACAAGAGAAAATTTAATTAATTATGACCGATCTAATTTTGATTTTTTTCTTATCGACAGCTGACTGTTTTGTTAATTTCTCTTGTTCTTGTCTATGATATAAAAATTAACACAGAACCAATTGTATTCGACTTAAAGTTGCAATAAAATGCACTTAAGCATATGCATTATGTGTTTTAGCACGCTACTAGTGACGCTCGTTGTCTATTCTTTATGGGTAATCTCTCTCGCACACTGACTACAAAATCGTGCCAATAATTTGCGATGAAAGCATAGCCCGTCACTTCACCTAACCTATTATACATCCGTGGTCAAAATATTGCCGGAGTCCGCGCGTACACGCTACTCAGTTCTGACACTTGACGGGGGTGCAATTCCTTACCTGGCTGAACTGTCTACCCTAACATCGTAGATCATCGAGGCAAGTGGTATAAGTATCTACTACCTATAAAAGTATTTAATACCTATCTAAAGGCCGTGTGACACTTATGTAAATTTTGTACAAAATTTAGTATCTACTAAATGGTAACTAACCAATAGAAAACGTTTGATGGATACTAACACGCGCTTTCTATTGGTTAGTTACCATTTAGTATTAAATTTTGTACAAAATTTACACAAATGTCACACGGCCTTAACATCAAAGATTCTAAATTGACAGCATCGTGGTTTTGCTGCATTTTACTTTTCTCTTAACCAGTTATACAAATTATAACTTACTATCTGAGTAACATGCTCTTTGGTTGTACTACCAAACATTTAATACGTAGGAATCATAGCATCATTTATCAAAATTTATTGGTATCTTTCATGTTGTCTTTGTAATAGGTAGTAATAATGGTTTAAAAATAGAGAATCTCTACTATAAATGAAACCAACAAACATAATCATTTTTGCCCGTTGGATTTTTAAATTGTACATTAAAATCGCTGGTAATATAATGTATCTAGTTGTATAGCATTTAGAACTTCAGTTTTCCAAAAAAAGCAGCTTTTGAGCACTGTCTTTGGGCCAATCACTATTTTAATAATTATAACATGGACCCGCATGGGACTTTACAGTCGGAAAGCTCGCAAGTCATATTTTAACTCGAAAACTGACGAAATAGTCAGTAGTGAACTTACAGAATTTTTAATGTAACTTTCAGTTTGGTAAGAATTTTAAGCTAAACTTTAATAATATAGTAGACCCTGCTTTAACCGACATTATGTTGCATCCGACAGAAAACGAGTCCATTTTGTGTGGGTGAGATGTGAACATGTGAGATGTGTGTGAAATGAGTAATTAACAAAAATATTACTAAGAATAATAAATTGCTATATAGCTGCAGGCATACAAGAATATTACATTTTTTGTATAGGGTGTTTTTTTAGCTGCATGAGAACTTCAAAATGAAATAAAACATTAAAAACCTGACGGAATGTTTTGGTTATAATTTTTTTATGAAAGTACAGTTAAAGGCATTTGAAACTAATAATCTTATACCTCCTTTTCCCCACCGTTATGGTGGTCCAGGAAGCGATTACTGCTCACCAGGTAGAGAGCTACCTGTTAAAATGTTGCCCTTTTTGACAGCTAAGCTCCGACGGTAGGCTAGGGGGTGAATTACCCTGAAAATTGACTTCAAAGAAAACACTTGAAAATCAAACCACCAATCAACGTTAATAACAATATAATAAATACTTATTACAAATAAAACTATTTTGGTACAGGCTTCAACTCACGACGGTTCTGGACGATGTAAATAAAAATGAAGAATCAGTCAAAGGACTGCACTCGCCAGTCGAAACTATCCAGTTAAAATATAGGGCAAATACCTTCCACGAAAATTTAAAATCTTAGCAACTTGCAGAAAGACGCAATTAAATACTAATAAAAATCTTACCTTCACTTCCAAAGATCTTTGTTGGAGGAGGTTTACAAACTTCTACCTTATACAATGCTTAGTAAGTAAATTGTCAACTGCAGTCGCTCTGGAGATGTTGATCAGTAAATATCCGGAACTGGTGGTAACGCTACTGGGGTGAAATCCGACTTCCGGAACCAAAAAAAACTATCCAGTACAGACTTGTATAATTGCAGGATGCACTAATAGATAAGGCACCACTTGATAATGGGTTGAATAAGATGCTGATAACCACCAAACAATAAGTTGTACGAGCAATATGGCGATATTGATAAGGCACTGGTAATAAATAATGGTACGCACAATCAAACGATGTTAGTAAAAATTGCTTGCTATGACAGGAACTCACAACGACCAGCCAAAAAGAATTTCCAAGCGTAGTAGACGTCGTTACTATTGTGAATAGTTAGATTTTGGTGTAATTAACACGATTCTAATAAAGTAATTGGTAAATAATTACCGATGTTCGAAAACACGTCGTGCTCGCTCAAAATGGCGTACCCGTCCTTCTTATCAAACGTGCGCTGTAAAACGTCGCAAGTCTGCGTCGTACCTATTGCTAAATGCAAATATATACACGGTGCTGCAAAATTTAAGTAACGAATAAAAAATTCGTTACACATTTATGATTTGAACATGACTTCCGGCATGTGACCACCATGACTAATGGTTACGAAGCGCATCCGTTCAGTCCAATTTTTGACCACTTTTTCCAATATTTCTGGCTTTATTTCATAAATGGCTTGCTGAATATTAGCCTCCAGTGCTTCTAGCGTTGTTGGTTTGTTAGCATAAACCATGGATTTAACATACCCCTACAGAAAATAATCTGGAGGTGTCAAATCACACGATCTTGGAGGCCAATTGATAGGACCACGTTTTGAAATAATGTTGTCACCAAATTGTCCTTTCAATAAATTGATGGTTTCGTTGGCTGTGTGGCACGTAGCACCATCCTGTTGGAACCATAAGTTGTCAATGTTTAGCTCTTGAAGTTTTGGAAACAAAAATGTATTGAGCATGTGTCGATATCTCACACCATTCACCGTAACGGTAGCTCCTTCCTCATTTCGAAAGACATATGGACCAATGATGCCGTTGGCGTGTATTCCACACCAAACAGTCAATTTTAATGGATGCAATGGTGTCTCAAGATAATGTCCCGGATTGGTCTCACTCCATATACGGCAATTTTGTTTGTTCACATACCCATTTAACCAGAAATGTGCCTCGTCACTGAACAAAATTTTACGGTAAAAAAATGGATCCACTTCCAATTGGTTGTGAGCCCAATTTGGAAGCGTTGTTCAATGGTCAATCTATGCATTATCAAATGCCAAACCTTGCTAAACACAAATGTCAAAAAACTGTTTCCATAGCAATCTTGGTTCAATTGTTATCCCTATTGAAAGTTCTCATGCAGCTAAAAAAACACCCTATATTACAACTTATTAAAACTCACCAAATTAACGTTTTTCAGCTTTTATATAAACAGTTTTCAAGCATTTTAGCATTTGTGCAAACTCATACACACAAAACTTACACAAAATCATTGGTGCTGACAAAAATTCTATACGATTTTATTATAATTAAGCGTTGCAAAGCTAATTGATCTAAGTGCCAAAATTTGAAATTTTAGTTTTTTGCATTAAAATGATCTAGATACCAAGGCGAATACAGTGCTATATGATCTAAGCCACATTTCAATTTATTTACAGTTTGAAATGCGATAACAAGGTGACGCAGCGTCTATGTCAACTCGCCGCAGTCTATATAAGTCTAATTAATTTATTTCCAAATTTGTTGTTTTATTTTTTCATTTAAATTTCTCCTGTTGGGTTTAATATCAAAAATGACTTTTAGTTACTTCATGTATAATGTCAATAAAAATTAATATCATATAAAATATAACATTTGTTTTATTACTTTCTAACAACACAGTTTACTACCATTTACTATGTTTAACACCACTTTCCCAAAAAAGTACCTTTTGGCGCTTAGATCAATTAGCTTTGCAACGCTTCAATTATTATTATCGTATCGTAATCATATTAATTATTATAATAAATTATTATTCCTGTTTTAAAATTGAGGACCGTTTTTTCAAAACTCGCTTTGTCCAAATTAAAAAATATTGAGCTTTATATCAAATCTATATAATTTCGTAGCTGCCTTTCAGAATTTGCTATCATATATTGCAAATTTTGCTTTGTTTCTTTACAAAACGCTAGAGAAAACTTAAAGATTTTACAAAACTCGCTTTGTACAAAAGAAATCATAAAATATATTAATATTCCTGAAGAAGCGAAAGAATTTTATGACGAAATTTTAGGGAAAACAACATCGGAAGAACCAGCGCGACAAGTGACAAAAAATTGAAAAGATTAAACCGTATTTTTTTTCTGTGTTCTTTAAAAAGTTTCTGTTTAATTCGATGTAGTATAATAAAAGTATTAGATAAAGCAAGTTTTGCAAAAACTGTAAATTTTGAAAACTTACCAAAAAAAAATTTCAAATTAGAAGCCTTTAAAAGACACTAGGAAAACAATAATTATCTTCAGTTATTTTTAACTAATATTTTGTTTATATCAAATTCACTAAACAATAAAAACCGATTCCTGAAAAGTTTACTTTTAGGACAAAGCGAGTTTTGAAAAAACGGTCCTCAATTGAAGTAAGATTAAAGATAACCAAATTTAACAAAATCTAAAATGATATCCCTCATTCTCACAGTATATTTATCAACTGTTGCATATTCTTTTTCTGTGGCATTATCTATATATAATTCATTTAGATCTGGAATATCTTCAACATCTCTTGTTATAAAACTGAGAAGCCAAATTGCATTGAATAATCCAAAAATACTGAAACGTTTTAAATGCTCTTCTAATACTTCAAATGGAAAGAGTTGTTCAGGGTCGCTTCCAAGTTCAATCAAAAATGTTGAGAAACTGTTATAATATTCCCGAATCAGTATATCGTACTTTTCGTCACGTAACTTTTTATCGGTGCTTGCAAAAATCAAATAGCTTAGGTCACATGCGGGAGACCCTATTTCTGATATCTGCCAGTCCAAAAAGCACAGCTTTGTAGGTTGAGATGGTTCTTCTCTATCCTAAAATATTAAAAACTGATACAAAAGTATTCAAACTATGGATATACCTTACCTAAAACTTATACAAAATGTTATTTGACCAACAATCTCCGTGTATTATGACGCCATATATTCCGGAAGCTTCGGATTTTGAAATATTATCGATTTGAATTAACATTGTAGAGAGGAAATTTTCAAATTTTTCATATGCAATCTTGTCTGTAACCGGATTTAACGTTTTCAAAGCTCGTTGGCCTTGTAATCGAAAATCTGCGGTCATTGCAGCACTATTACCTTCATCTATATAATTTATATGTTCCAAATTACCTACCAATTTTTTAAATAAGTGGGGTTTCTGATCTCGAAGAGCAAAACTGAGTGCATGTAGTTTTCCATATTCCTTAATTGCCAACAGGATATGATTATAATCGTAAGGCTTACGACGATCCCAAAGTTGAAAACCCAATTCTTTCATATTTTCCATTATAATCGCTTCGTTATTTTCATCGAGAAGTGAAGTGTAATATGTAGCAAAGGAATTAAATGGATTAAAAATTCCTTTCGCAAGCTGAAATTTTTTAAACTCGGAGAGTACAGTTTCATAAATGTAAATTTCTCGTTTATACAACGCAGTAAAAGGCATAAGCGATCTCATAACTTCGGTTCTAGGTGCACTCTTTACAATAAAATTATAAACTTGATCATTGTTATTACTTCTTACAGTAACCATTGCTATTATTCCCAGGTAATTATCACCTTTGATGCTACCAGGAGCTATATAAATCGTGAAATTTTCAGTACCTCTTTTTTTAATAAGTATTTCTAATACATTTTCCACATCTTTTGAGAAAATTTCTGTACTAGGTTGGTCCATTTTTCGAACAATAATTCAACTGAACTAACAACACTTTTGAAGGTACCAATAAGCAACACTCATATAGAAATAAATATTGTTCATGACATTATCATGGTCAAGATATCATATCCCCTCTTTATTTTCATTGTTATTGCAGAAAGGTTTGTTATCATGAAATAAATTTTATTTATAATGTTTAATGTAACAATGATAACCATGTTGTGGGGTCTGGAAAAGTAGTGAAAATCTTAATTTCTCTTGAAAGATTTTCATTTTATTATTAAGTTATTTAAATTTGTTATGAGTTTAAAGCGCGCCGCAGTTTTTGGCGCAAAACAAGTTTCAACAGATGGCGCGCACTAAAATATTAATCCTTTATAGTTATCTGTTCACCAATACAGAATTCTAATAATTTATAAAAGTCATGAATAAACGATAACTAATGTAGGCAATGAGGAAGTTTGAACTTTCAAAGTTAAATATTTTTAAAAATATTCAATATTTTCAAATATGAATATCTTTTTGGAATATACTTGTATACTTGTATACTTTTATGTATAAGTCATATGACTTTTATACCTAAATTATTAAAATTCTGTATTTGTGAAAAGATAAGTAAAAAAAGATTAATATTCTACGGCGCGCCATCTGTTGAAACATGTTTTTGCATCAAAATTTGCAGCGCGCTCTTAACTAGTGATAATCAAAAGTAAGCACTTGAAAGCTTGATAAAAATACAATTTAATTTAATTAACCCGTAAAAATGGGACAAAAATATCTCAGATAGAAATAAGAAAAGAGTTGGAATGGTTATGGTGGAGTCGGTCCTTTGCTATGGGTGTGAAGTTTGGAGTCCAAATGCGAACATGCAAAGACGACTAAAGGCAGTCGAAATGGACTACCTGCGTAGAAGTGCCGGGGTGTCTCGCTTGCAACACATAAGAAACGAGCAAATAAGAAAGAAAATGAAGGCAAAAGATTAAGTAACCCAAAGGATTGAGAAACGTGGTTTATGTTGGTTTGGACATCTACTAAGGATGGAAGACAACATGGCCAAAGCGGTTACTTAAATGGGTACCCCCAGGAAGAAGGAAGCGTGGAAGACCGAGAAGATCCTGGAATGATGGGATAAAGAGAGCTATGGCAGTGAGGAACTTGGAGGAAGAAGATGCAACCAATAGAGAGAGGTGGAGATTGGGGATCGGGTAAACAATTCTAATTGTATGGTGCAATATCAAATGTATAAATTATGCAAGTATAATGTACTAATTAGCCCGAAATATATATATATATATTGTTGTGATATTTTCATCATTAAGAGTGACAGCAAACAAATGAGATAGTAATTTGATTAAAATTTCTTTAAAAACAGTGGGTCAGGTGATTTGACTTACATTTAAGAAACATTTGCATCAAATTAACAACAAACCGTTATTTGTAACAATATTACACACAAAACAAAACATTTCTGTAATTATTTGTGAGGTATAAAACTTGTGACACGCCTTGTGTATGAATTTCATTTGAAATTAGCGCGGAAGTCCTAGAAAACGTAAAGTGTGAATAATAATTTAGTGCGTGCACGATAAACAACGTTATGTTACCTGTCACTAGGATCAATTCAGCTTACCAGGATAAAAAAAACTCCCACTACAAAAAATCCAAATTTTTAACTTTAAAAACACAAAAGGCGAGCGAGCAAAAACACGCCAGTTCCTAAGTGGCCTTCAAGAGAAGAGCGCGGCCAGTTCCTGGGTGAAACTCAAACTGAGTACACGTGGAGTTCCTTGGTAGAATCCAATTGATGAACTCGTGCCGAGAGTTTTTTGGATAAAAATCCAATTAGGAAACTCATATCAAGTTTCTTGATTAAAAATCAGGAAGCAAACTTCGTGATTCTACGAAGTGATTTATTACGAGAGTCGTGTTTTCGCGTAATAAGTAATTACGTTCCATTATTAGTGGAAAACTGTGTATTTCAAGCGTAATGAGGTATTAATAAATTGGATACCTACAATAAAAAGTTAATTATAAAAATTGTACGCACGTGTATGAAATTTGGAGGTTAACTCTACGTTTACTGGAAAATCATAATTGATAATTGATCAATTACTTACCGGAAGTGTTGTCTCAGGTAGCAGTTGTCCGATCAATGATTAGTGAGAAGATTGGATTGAAAAATAGCGATTTAACTGGAAATTGGATGCAGGCGGATACAGGAGTTGTACGCGGGATTCTGACAGGTGTTAACATTATGGTCGGTAAAACAGATGTTGGTAATCGACAAAACAGTGGCGCACGAAAACTTTAAGAAGTTTACCATTTGTAAGGTAAAATAAAAATTTATTTTAAAATTAATAAACTCAGATCAAACGACGATTTGTGTTGTCAATGATTTTATTAATAAAACTTGTATTTACTGATTTTATAAAATTACACTTGTTACACAAATGAACAGATGTACACGTTTAGCTTCAGAATTTGAAATATTAAATGTCACGTGTATATCTTAGTCGTTACACATTGATACCTCTGGTTTGAGACAAATTTATTGTCCACATAAAAATTTGATGCAAATCTCTTATATAAAAAATTTTCTTTCCTTTGAATAAATTATGTTTGCTACAAATTACTATTTCGTTGTTTTGTCTGTTGAACCCATCAGCCCTGTACAAGAGAAAAACTCTACTCCGGCATAAAGCTAATTTTTGGGGTCTTTTTGGGGTGAGTATTTGCTTAAGGGTGAATAATCATAACAATATATAACCCGTAAAATTATTTAAAATCTACCAATGTTCATTGTTATTATTTTACTTAATAAGACACATTTATGCTTAATCATAATGCAAATATTAATGTGTATATTGAAACTTAAGAATAATAATAATTTGTTGTATCGGTCATTAGAAATATCTAATATTAAATAACATTTTAATCCGTAATAGTACTTCTGTAAAATGAGTGTATTCAATTAATTCTATGGCCACGTATTCTGTTTTTATTTATGCACATTTGTTATTTGCATCCTCAAATTTACTTTCTATTGGTTTATTTTCTTTTTCCATATGATTTTCTAAGGGTTTGTTTTCTTTTTTTCTAAATTATTTTCAGATGTTACTTCGGTTGTTTCACGACGCTTTTCTCTGTCGGCTTTAAGTTGTGTTATGACCAATTTTGAAGAAAATTGTAGGTATCTGTGAGTTATTTCTTTCGAATTTTCCATCTTTACCTTCATTTGTTTTTTGTGTTCCCATAATTTTCTTCAATCTCAGGGTTAAGAGTCGGTTTCTATAAATAAAGTACCCCAATTTTATCCAATGCGTCACAGTTGATTTGCGACAGATAAAGTAGATTTTTCCACAAGCCCAAAATTATATAAGAAAATAAAGTTTGCAAAATTAGGATTTACAAATGAAATTATCTGAACTTTATAAACTAGCCTAGCTCCTACCAACCATATTACATTTTATTTATAATTTCGTTTTGTTTAACTTGCTGTAAATAAAATTTTTTTTTTTTTTTATTTCAATTAATTCTTAGAATCTGTCTATACAATAAACAATAAGTAATTGGAATGACAATATTAGGTCGCGTAGAAAATTTTCCACTGAAAATTTTCTTTTAATAACAATTTTTTGGTTTGGGTGTTATAAATTTATTTCATTGGGCAAATCGAGTAGCTAGATCAGCTATCTTGAAGCGCTTCAATCGTCTTATTTCGTGTGAGTTGTCCAGTACTGCGTTGGCTAGTTCATTGGGATGGTTTTCCAATCTGTTTTTGTAGTTAGTATAATTCTTATGGATTTCGTCCCGAATGGAATTCAGACCCAAGTCCCGCTGTATGACAAAGTTGGGCACATACCATGGTGCATTTACGATGGTTCTTAGTGTCTTATTTTGGAATCTCTGCAATATTTCGATGTTGGATGCACTGGCAGAACCCCAGAGTTGGATACCGTACGTCCATATAGGTTTTAGTATAGCCTTATAAACCAGAATTTTGCTTTCTATGGATAACTGTGACTTCCTTCCAATCAGCCAATTCATCTGTCTAAGTTTTATACCAAGCTGCTTGCGTTTGTTGAAAATGTGTTTTTGCCATGTAAGTCTTCTGTCAAGCCACATACCTAGGTATTTTGTGTCTTGGTCATGAGGTAAGATGCAGTTGTTTAGTTTTACGGGTGGGCATGATTCCCTTCGCATTGTAAAAGTGACATGTGTCGATTTCACTTCATTGGCTTTCATTCTCCATTTTTTTAACCAAGCTTGGATTTTGTCGAGGATATTTTGCAGATTTTTTGAAGCAAGTACAGGGTCGATATGGGATGCTAATATGGCCGTGTCATCAGCAAACGTGGCCATTGTTGTTAATCTTGTTGTTGGAAAGTCTGCTGTGAATAGTGTGAAGAGTACCGGTCCCAGGACACTGCCCTGTGGTACGCCAGATTTGACTGTATATAATCCGGTGTATTCGTCATGATACTTGACCTGGAAGTATCTATCTTCCAAGTAGGAATTTAGTAGCTGATAAAACGGGTGAGGAAGAGTCTTCTTGAGTTTGTACCGTAGGCCATCATGCCATACTTTATCAAAAGCCTGACTGATATCTAGGAAGGCAGCGGAACAGTATCTTTTATGTTCCAGGTCGTTGCTGATTTTCTTGACTACCCGGTGTACTTGTTCGATTGTGCTGTGTTTGTTTCGAAATCCGAACTGGTGATCTGGTATAAGTTTTCTTTCAACAATTATTGGTAGTAGACGACGGAGAAAGAGTTTTTCAAATATTTTTGAGAGCACCGGTAGCAAGCTTATTGGTTTGTATGATGTCACCTTTTGGGGCTCTTTTCCTGGTTTTGAGATCAAGATAATTTGATATCTCATTTAATTAAGATAATTAAAAATAAAATTGAAATTGTTTTTGAATTGAAATAAAAAATTATAAAAATTTGAACTTCAAAAATTAGAACTTTCAACCTCATCCTCAACCTAATCATTTATTTTCACATTAATAGAAATTCGTTTGGTTTTGATATAAAAAGTTTCGATAACAGAAATATTAATCATGTTAAGCTTACGTTAATCTTATAATTATTTTACTTTGTCAGGATTTTTTTCTATATAATGAGGTCAACAGTTTTTTGAAATTTTTAATTTTTTCGATAACTTCCTTTTTTCAATCTGGAATAATATTTAGGTATAATTTTTTAGCACATTTATTACTAACCGGCTCTAATTTAAATTAAGTCAGCTGATAATTTTATCGCTTTAAATAATATGATAAGTTTGTTTTAAACAATTTCCCAAATCTTAAATGAATGTTTTACTGATAACCTAATAATTTTTTTAACTTTACCATAAGTTCTTATTATGTAAATAGGTATACGAAAAAGTAATTTAGAAAATGCGATAGACAATTTATTATTTTTACAACATAATGATAAATTGTAACAATACATCATGTCAATAAGTTCACTGTAATACTTATAGGTAACTCGACTACTCTACCATAATTTAACATTATAAATTTCGATTATTATAAATAAAATTTCAATTTAGTAACTAATTAAATGTAAATTTTAAACAAACCAATTTAAGTTTTAACGAAAAAACATATAAAAGTAACAGATTAACATAAAACTAGTGATTTTCTTTTGAGATTGAAAAAATTTTGAAAACGTTTACGCATACGTTTCATTAGAGGAAGGAAGAAGAATTAAAACATCTGCGAATAAGACTCAATCGTTTTAGAAAAAATTACTACAATAAATTGCTTTATTTGAAAATAATGGAAAATTTCTAATTGCATTGTAAGATTAAAACAATAACATTCTGTTAATGAACTCTGTAGTGATTAAATCAAACATCTTAATTTTAATAAAGATTAAACAGTTAACATTTGGAGATAATAGTTTTTTTTTCTGTGACTATGTTTTCTGTTTATGATTTACAAGTCCACAAATTTCGGAATAATTACTCAGCCCAACTACTGCCATTTGGGGTTGTTTTATGATCGGAAGCTGTCATTGGCAAAATCCTTATAGATTGTATGAGTACAAAAATCACAAAAGTATGGTTTGGTACAAGTATTAAGTATCCTTAATAATAAATTATCCTTAAGTGCAAATGTCCTTGCATTGAACAAATGTTAACAAACTCGTAATGAAAATAGAATGAAATAATATAACAATACCCTAATGGAAAATATCTGTTTACTTTAGTTTTAGGACTTTAGTTAATAATGTTTGTTTGTTCGTTTGTTTGTTTGTTTGCTTGAATAAACGAACAATGTTAACAATCTTAATCTAAAGTAGCGTGGTCTAAGTAGTGCAACTTTATAGTAAACATATCATAATTTTTTAGACACACTAAAAATGTAATAGACGCCAATTCATTGTTTTGAGTAATTTACTGTTAAAGATACACATGATGTATGACAATTCTTTGGACATGGGCTTGGGTCTATGCTCCATAGATGGCAGAATATCACCACTGGCGTTTGGATCTTTATACACAACGTAAATGAGAACGTAAAATTTTGACAATAATATTTACAAGTCCATTTTTTCAATGTTGTATAATAATTATGTTCTAAAAAATCTGCGTGAAAATATTAATTTTTACAAAGTATACGATTATAAACAGTTCAAGACCGAACGTCTGCGTCTATTGAAACATTTTTTAAATTCAAATTTTGAAATATAATTTTTTAAATTTACTTGAGGTTAGCAAACTTATAATAAAGTTTTAATATAAAATTTAGATTTTACATTTAGTTTTGGGCCTTTTTTTAAAAAATAAATAAGATTTGATTTTAATCATGAATTAAATCAAAAAAATCAAGCGATTTAAATCTTGATTTAAATCGTTTGTTTAAATCAACTCAACCCTGGTTTGTTAAGGTAGTGATCTGGATGTCAAAATTGACTTCAGTGTTTAAACGTCCAGTCGGTAGTGTTCTCTTTCGGTCGGAAATAGAAATAGAGAAATAGAATAACGGTTTTAACCGACACTATGTTGCATCCGACAGAGAACGAGTCCATTTTGTGTCGGTTAAAACAGGTAAACTTTAATACAATTCGCGTTTTACATTACCGTTGGTGGCGCTGCAAACCATACGTTTTAAATACGTTTATGTAAACAAATTCATTGTGTAAACCAATGATAACAAAGCAAAATACTTTCCAAATGAACTTCGAAATTATTCCGTGTGGTGGCGTTTTGTTAATGTAAAACGCGAATAGACCCTGTCTTAACCCACACAAACTGGACTCATTTCCTTTTCAAAATGATTAATTAACAAAAATATTACTAAGAATAATAAATTGCTATATAGCTACTGGAACTCAAGAATATTACATTTTTTGCATTACAATTTATTAAAACTCATCAAATTAACATTGACGTTTCCAGCATTTATATAAATATTTTCTAAGCATTTTAGCATTGGTGCAAACTCATACACGCAAAACCTATACAAAATCATTGGTGCTGACAAAAATTCTATACGATTTATATTATAATTATTATTTTCGTATCGTAATCGTATTAATTATTATTATTATAATAAATTATTATTGTTGTTTTAAAATTGAAGTAAGATTAAAGATAACCAAATTTAACAAAATCTAAAATGAGATCCCTCATTCTGACATTATATTTTTTATCAACTGTTGCATATTCATCTAGAAACTTTTCTGTAATATTATCTATATCTAATTCATTTAAATCTGGCATATCTTCAACTTCCCTTGTTATAAAAGTGAGAACCGTAATTGCCATGAATAATCCAAAAACACTGAAACGTTTTAAATGCTCTTCTAAAACTTCAAATGGAAAGAGTTGTTCTGGGTCGCTTCCAAGTTCAATCAAAAATGTTGAGAAACTGTTATAATATTCTCGAATCAGTGTATCGTACTTTTCGTCACGTAACTTTTTATCGGTGCTTACAGAAATTAAATAGCTTAGGTCACATGCGGGAGAACCTAATTCTGATAATTGCCAATCCAAAAAGCACAGTTTTGTAGGCCGAGATGGTTCTTCTCTATCCTACAATATTAAAAACTAATACAAAAATATTCAAATTATGGATATAGTACCTTACCTCAGACTTATACAAAATATTATTTGTCCAACAATCTCCGTGTATTATAACGCCATATTTTCCGGAAGCTTCGGATTTTAAAATATTTTCAGTTTGAATGAACATCGTAGAGAGGAAATTTTCAAATTTTTCATATGCAATTTTGTCTGTAACCGGATCTAGCGTTTTCAAAGCTCGTTGGCCGTGTAATCGAAAATCTTCCTTCATTGCATCAGTATTACCTTCATTGATAAAATTTATATGCTCCAAATTACCAGCCAATTCTTTAAATAAGTGGGGTTTCTGATCTCGAAGAGCAAAACTGAGTGCATGTAGTTTCCCATATTGCTTAATTGCCAACAGGATATGATTATAATCATAAGGCTGACGACGATCCCAAAGTTGAAAACCCAATTCTTTCATATTTTCCATTATAACCACTTCGTTATTTTCATCAAGAATTGAAGTGTAATATGTAGCATAGGAATTAAATGGATTCAAAATTCCTTTCGTACATTGAAATTTTTTAAATTCGGACAGTACTGTTTCATAAATGTAAATTTCTCGCTTGTAAAACCGAGTAATAGGCATAAGCGATCTCATAACTCCAGTTCTCGGTGCACTCTTTACAATAAAATTATAAACCTTATCACTGTTATTACTTCTTACAGTAACAATTGCTATTATTCCAAGGAAATTATCACCCTTGATGCTACCAGGAGCTATATCAATCGTGTAATTTTCTGTACCACATTTTTTAACAAGTTTTTCTAATACGTTCGTCACATCCTTTGAGAGAAGTTCTATGTTAGGTTGGTCCATTTTCCAACAATAATTTAACTTAACTGAGAACACTTTTGATGGTACCGATTTAAGTAACACTTATTTAGAAGTAAATATTGTACATGACATTGTAATGGACAAGGCCGCATATCCCCCTCTTTATTTTCATCATTATTGCAGTTAATCGTTTCCTGCCATGAAGAATTTTCATACATAGGTAAATTTGAAAGTATACACACAAATTTAATTTAAAAATAATGATATTCTGAGGTCTGGAAACGTAGTGATAAGATGCATTATACTAACTTAATCATAATGCAAATATTAATGTGTATAATGAAACGAATGAAACTTAAACATAATAATTTTTTTTTATCGGTCATTAGAAATCATTGTTTTCGATACATTTCACATAATGTCCATGAACCAGTCTTTTTTTAATTGCTTTTTTTATGTTGTAGTCAGTTTATATTACATTATTTTAGTATTGAGAAAGGTAAGCCAGATAATAAGATGATCTCATTTTTAAGCAGATGCCCGTTATCAAATAGTTGCAAATTTGTCGTCTATCTTATGCTGCATTCAGGGTCGTAGCTAGGGGTATTTCCGCCTACGTGCAAAGTTTAATTTCTCCAAAGTTAAATTCAAAAATTAAAGTTTAATTTAATGTAATGGTGATATCGCGAGAAATAGAAACAATAATTATTAAGATTGTAGGAGAATACATAGAGCAGGTTGAGGAATTTAAATATCTGGGAGTGATAATATAGAGTAATGGAAAGCAAGACAAAGACATTGAAGCAAGATGCGAAAAAATCACTATAAGATGTACCGGATGGTTAACAAGAAGTTCCTAAGACAAACAGAAATTTTACAGAAGACTAAACTGACGGTATTCAAGCGAAACATGGGTACAGAGTACGACAATGAAGAGTAAGGTGCAGGCTAGAGAGATGAAGTACCTGAGAGCTCTAAAAGGAATAAGAAGAATGGACAGAGAGAGAAATGTGAATGTGATAAACGAACTTGGAATAGAGACAGTAAAAGAATACTTGATATGCCCAATCGTGCATACCATTCCATACGCGCGCCGCGTCGTCAAAAATATATCAACTTCGTAGATTATCACCTTAACTCAAATTAAATTCTATTTCTTCAGATTATAATAAAAGCACCCGTCCACTAAATAAACTTTATTTCGACTTAAATTTACAAAAGTTTTCGATCATGCAAAATTTAGGACCTCGATATGTCATCCCATTCTCGATTCTTCTTCTTTATTCTTTAGATGCATATCCGATTCCAGATGGTAGACGATCCTCCCTCCTAAGCCAAGAAGGTTGTTGCCAGGGAAATGTTAATGGAGTGGTGATTTGCCTTTCGCATAGTCCACAGATCAATTTTGGACCTTTTAGATCATTAACATTTCAAGTATTCTTCGTGGCATATTACTTTCGGTGGTTTGCCATTGCCTTCCGAGGGGGGACGTTCAGGATAAAGTTCTTACTTCACTCGGATTCGAACCGGGTATTTAGCGTTCATAATCAACTCGAGTGACCACTATGCTCCGACCGGCGTTCGTTTCTCCATTAGCAACCACATATTACACGATATACTTTTCTGATGCTGGCTAGACCATTCCTTGCATATTAAAACTTTTCATTTTCCGTTTCTTGTTTGAGTGTGCTTGAAGAAATATTATGTTTTATGTATTTAGGTTAAGTATTTAGCATAGTATTTAGTATAATGAGTAATATAATATTGATGATTATTTAGTTATTGCAATAATGCAATTGAAGGTATTGCAGAATGATGAGTAGTGTCTAGTGTAAGTAGGTTATTATTATATGTATGGAAGGAAGAAGTAGAAGTGGATTGAAATGGATTGAAAGAACATTAGTAATAAATCAGTAAGGGCCAGTTGTATAAAAGAGGGTTAACTCGGGGATCAGCTGATCCTGGTTCAATAGCTGACCCAGGATCGCCGCAAGGTAGATAGATTACAAATAAACCTATCAAGTAAATTTTTTTTATAAAATAAACCTATCAAGTAAATTTATCTACCTTACGTTGATCCTGGGTCAGCTCTTGAACCAGGATCAGCTGATCCCCGAGTTAACGAGTTAACAGGATCGCCGCAAGGTAGATAGATTACAAATAAACCTATCAAGTAAATTTTTTTTATAAAATAAACCTATCAAGTAAATTTATCTACCTTACGTTGATCCTGGGTCAGCTCTTGAACCAGGATCAGCTGATCCCCGAGTTAACCCTCTTTTATACAACTGGCCCTAAGAGTAACTATTGGAAGAGGTTAGCAGTAAATAAAAGAATATTTCAATAATAGTAAACTATTTAAGAGGGGCGTTTAAATTTTGATGCGAAAACATGTTTCAAAAGATGGCGCGCCCTAAAATATTCTAAGAATCTAAGAATCTTTTCACCAATACAGAATTCGAATAATTTATAAAAGTCATATGAATAAACGATAACTAATTTAGGGAATGAGGAAGTTTGAGCTTTAAAAGTTAAATATTTGTAAAATTATTCAATATTTTCAAATCTTTTTGAAATATAATTGTAAATATTCAACATTGGAAGCTCAAACTTCCTCATTCCCTAAATTAGTTATCGTTTATTCATATGACTTTTATAAATTATTAGAATTCTGTATTGGTGAAAAGATTCTTAGAATATTTTAGGGCGCGCCATCTTTTGAAACATGTTTTCGCATCAAAATTTAAATGCCACTCTTAATAACAAGCAATAAACAAACATAACAACTAAGTAACATTAACCTTAATGCCAACGGGTGTAAGATAAGATAAGATAAAAGAACTCTATTTGTCTAAGTATTTACATTAAGCGTTATAATTTAAAGTTAGTGCCTATTGCTTCTACAATTTATCTAACATTATATTGATTTATTTACAGTTTGACTTGTTATTTACAGAATGAAGTATTTGCTGGGAAAAATGAGTGTAAAAACCCAGCGCTCTGATCGTACAAAAAATAAAAAAAAGGATTCGTGAGGTTGAATTTGTGTTTTAATATTGGTGTAATTTTGTAGTTGTGACGCGGAAAAAGTCGCGAAATTTATTGAATGAACAAATGATGTATTAATTTATGTCTGAGTTTAAAAGGCGCATTGCTGCTACTGGTGATTGACGTAATTGACTGTGTTAGCGGATGGCTAGGTGTCTTGAATTTGTAAAATTTAAGAGCTTGATCGTAAATGAGTGTGTGTATTCTGGGTACGTTAGCGAGCTCGTGTAGAGTGTAAATTGGAGTTGAATAGGGTAAACCTGTAATTAGCCGAAGGCACTTGTTTTGTATGATTTGAAGTTGTAGCTTGTTTGAGTCTGATGTGTTGCTCCAGACTGGAGACGCGTATAGCATCATGGGTAGTATTATGGTTTTGTAAATTTGTAGTTTGATTTTAATGTTGAGCTGATTTTTGTGTGTTAGTAGTGGGAAAAGTGCATGAAAAGCTCGGTTGGCCGATGCTTTTTTGTTAGAACAGTGTTGTGTATAGGTGAGTGTTTTATCAAGTGTCATGCCCAGGTACTTAACCGTGGGAGTGGGCTCTATGACTTTTTGGTTCACTCGAAGAGTTGTTGTGTATGGATCTTTAGTTTTCTTAGAAAAGATCGTGAGTGTGGTTTTGTCTGCATTAATTAGTAGTTTCCATTTATGGTAATATGGTGACAGAATGTCAATATGACGTTGAAGGTATGATATTGATTGGTTGGTGCGTCTGGATGTTGAAATTAATGCAGTGTCATCTGCAAATAGTGCCACTTTGGTGTCTGGGTGTTTGGGGATATCATTTATATAATATGTGAAGAGCTGAGGTGCCAAGACTGATCCCTGGGGGACGCCTGCTGGGATGGGGAGTGAGTTTGACAGAATGTCCTTTACTGAAACTTGAAAAGTACGGTTTTTGAGAAATTGTTGAATGAGTTTGATGAGATATCGGGGGATGTCAAGTTTAATTAATTTATATATCAGTCCGTCGTGCCAGATACTATCGAAAGCTTTTTCGATGTCCAGCGTGACGACTGATGTTGTGCGTTTAATATTGAAATTTGTTGTAATGATGTTAGTAAGCCGAGCTAGTTGTAAAACCGTACTGTGGTTTGCTCGGAAACCAAATTGCTCTTGAATTATTTGACTGTTCTCAAATTCAAATTGCTGAAGGCGGCTGAGAATGGCCTTTTCTAGTATTTTTGAGAGTGTAGGGAGTAAGCTGATGGGGCGGTAGCTGGTAGGGATGTTCTTTTGCTTTCCTGGTTTGGGGATTGGAATTACTATTGCATGTTTCCAGGAAAGCGGGAAATATTGATTTTTGAAGCATTGATTGAGTATGTAGTATATTTGCAAGATTGATTTTTTAGGCAAGTGTTTTAATATGATCGATGAAAGTTTATCGTGGCCAGGGGCTTTATTTTTGAATGATTTGATTAATTTTTTAATTTCTTGAGGAGAGAGCAGGTCTTCAAGGGGGGTGGGGTGGGTTTCTTGGTCCAGTTTGCTTACGGCTTGCTGAACCATGTTGTGTGTTTGTGGGTCAGAAAGACCCATTGTATTTGAGTAATTTTGTAAATAAGTGGCAGCTATTGCGTCCGACTTTTCTTTATTTGTGATTTTAGGACCTTGGGGCGTTTGGAGTGTTGGGATAGTTTTCTCCTCGTGTTTACGTTTTAATGCTGATGCTATACGCCAAAGCTTTTTCGTGTTTTGTGGTGTGATTTTAGCTAACACTTTGTTCCAATTTTCGCTTTTGATGGCGGAAATTTGGGTGTTAATGTCGTTCGTAATCTTTGTAATTTGTGTCTTGATTGGTTGAAAATTGGTGTGTTGGTAGATTTTTCTTAGCTTGTTTTTAAGCCTGATTTTTGTATGAAGGTCAACTGGAAGTGTGAGTCTGTTTTTAATTACTGTGTTTTTTGTATTTGCATTGAAATTTTGCATGATGTTTTCGGTGAAGGTTTTTACAGCTTCATCGATATCTTCATTTGTTGTTATGTTTGTATTTAAAGGCGTCTTTGCTGTGTCGATTGCAAATTGTTTCCAATTTGTGGATCGCGCAGGCTTTGGTGGGTAAGTAGGGAGTTGTAAGCTCCCTACTTCTATGTACAAGGGTGAGTGGTCTGACGTTAATTTGCTGAGGGCTTCAATGTGGCGAACAGTGATGTTTTTTGATAACATCAAGTCGATGGTGGATGGTTGTTGTCTATTGTTGTAGCTATGATGTGTGTGGTCTTCTGAGTAAGAAAGTAGTACACCATATGTTTCAACGAAGTCGTTGAGGACAACTCCGTTGGGGTTATTGGCGTGGTTATTCCAGTTGACGTGTGCTGCATTAAAGTCGCCTATGACGACAGTTTTATGCGTTGTGTTTAATAGTGCATTTAATTCAGCATCGTCGGAGTGACGCCCCGGCGATACGTAGTAATTGATTACAGTTGTGTCGTTGATTGTGATTGCAAGTGCCTCGGCTAAAATTGTGTTAGTTTGTGTGAATGTGGCGTTTAATATGTTTTTTGCGTAGGTGGTGAGACCTCCGAATTGTGTTTTTGGGCGATTGAATGTTGTGTAGTAAGGTATTTTTGGTGGTGATCTTTTGTTTAATTTAGTTTCTTGAATAATGATGATGTCTGGGTCTAGCTCGCTCGCTAACGCGTGCAGTTCGTTGAATTTGGGGTGTAGGCCATTGGCGTTCCATGATATAATTTTAAGTTTGTGCTGAATTGTGCAATTACTCATCGTATTTAGCAGCAATTTCACTTAGAATTGAAATTTTTGTGAAGGTGTCAGTTACACCTGCTAATTTGGATTTGATTTCTCTCACAATTTGAATTAACTGAGCAACGTTGAACTGCTCGTTGAGCTCCTTGAGCTCTTGAAATAGTGTTTTAATGTCAGATGGATTGGCGTTTTGAGAGGTATGATGCGTGTGGGTCGGTGAGGCCGCTATTGGTGTGAAATTTTGAATTTGAGTCCTTGGTGCTGGAAGCCCAGGGAAATTGTTAGTATTGTTATTTGGCAAAGTTTGAATGCGGGGCGCGTTTGATTGGGCGACTGGCCCCGGGGCTGAGCGTAAGGTTTTTACACTTACTTTTTTTACATACGAAAGGTATGCCTTGCAATCGCGGTAATTGGCAGCATGGTTATCGCCGCAATTGCAGCATCTGACGTTCTGGTCTGGGTTGATGCGGTTGGTCCTGGGGCAGGCTGCGGTGAGATGAGGTTCCAGGCACTTCACGCATCTTGGCTTCAGGTTACAGTTCGTCGAACCGTGTCCGAACTGTTGACACCTGTGACATTGTACTCTTGTGGTGCGGGGTGAGTAATTCTGCCACTTGATAATGACAGGGCCAATAGCTCGGATTTTTCTAAGGGTCTGGAGGTCGGTGGTGGCCGGAAAATGAATTAAATATGACGCAGAAGTCTTTCCTGCCTTCGTGCGCATATTTACTATGGAACTGGTCTGGATGTTGTTTATTTTCAGTTCATTTTCGATGTCCTGTGGGATGAGGCAAGGTGAGCCCTTGAGCACCATTTTCTGGGTGCGTTGTTCTGGTGGGGTGAAGGTATAACCTTCAACGCCCCCCTCGACGAACCATGCATTTTTTAGGCGTTGCTGGTCTTCAACGTCAGTTGCATAAACCCAAGTTTGCCCCCTTATAGTTTGGAAGGAGACGGGGTTGCGGGTGATTTTGTTTGTCGATTGGACAAACGATCTTACGTCTTGGACTATGCTTGGAAGCACGATTGGTGGTGGACGAGTTGATTTAGGCTTTGCAGGAGCCGCAGCCTTTGACGCGAACGTAGTTTTTGGATTATTGCGTAAATTTGTTGGCGTTTCTAGATTAGCTGAGTCTTGGTAAGGGTTTGTTGCCGCAACGTTGGCCAATAGTCCAAATTTATTGTAGGTTGCGTGGGTTGAAATAGTTTCTACAATATCTTCTGGCATTTCTTGATCCATGATGACTTCGTCATCACGCGTCGGGTTTGGCATGATCGTGAGTAACTCTGGTTTCGTCGCGAAGATCGGGTTCGATCGGGTAATTCGCCGGAGCCCATCCGCTTTTACCGGTTTGATTAATTTTTTGACAGGCTTGAATTCTATGATATGTTTTGTTGATGTAATTTTGGTTATTTTCTTTACAGATTTTAGTTACACAATGTGCTTCGTTGAAATAATTTTTAGATTTCACCCAATTTTGAAAAAAACTGGGTGAAAAACTATTGAGAACTTTTTACTTTAACTGCGTCGCACTACGTGTTCACTGCTCGAGCTCTCGACTCGAACTCACGCCAACGGGTGTTTACTGTTATGGGTCATTATCTACGCCGGTGGTAAAAGGATGGTTAGTTACTTGGAATAGTCACGACATCTATTGGATATCGAAACTAATATTCCAACAGTAACTTATTAGTAAATGTTAAGTTGATGTACTGTGGTACATAACATAAATGGATAAAAATATACTTCAATAAATTAATGTTTATCTTAAAAATCAACATAACTACATCCACACACCACATAGACCGCGCCACGTCAATTTCTTCATACCATATTTGAGAGTTATATCCTTTCTTTCTTTTTCTTCCTTGAAAGCGAGTTCCATCTCCTCATTAAGGGAATTTTATGAGGGTTCCTCTTCTTAAGTTTTATGTTCGTCTTGTTGTTTTTCTCGTATACGGTTTTCTTTCAGTTTAAACACAAATCTTTTATTTTTTTTTTTTTTTTTTTTTTTTTTTTTTTCTTTTTAGTGTAATTTTTACACTATATCTTTATTAATTTTTGTAGCTAAAATATCTCCATCTATTGCTTCCTCAATTTTATCCCGTATTACTCGTACTTCTGTAATAAATGAGTATCTTCAATTAAATCTGTCGCCATGTATTCTGTTAAGTATTATATCTTTATATTTTGTTATTCGCATCCTCAAATTGATTTTCTATGGGTTTATTTTCATTTTCCAAATCATTTTCAAACGGTTTGTTTTCTTTTTCTAAAATATTTTCAAATGTTATTTCGGCTGTTTCATGTCGCTTCTCTCTATCGGTTTTTAGTTTTTCTGTATCGGCTTCGATCGGCTTTAAGTTATTTTGATCAAATTTCAAGATAATAAATGATATTGTTTGTGAGTCACTTCTTTGGAATTTCCCAGATTACCTTCATTTGTTACTTGTGATCGCGTAATTTTCTTCAATCTCAGGGTTAACAGTCAAACAATTTTATCCAATGTGTCCCGATTTGCGACAGATGAAGTAGATATTTTCATATGCCCAAAATTTTATAAGAAAATAAACTTTACAGAATTAGATTTTACAAATGGAATTAATTAACTTAACTTGTAAGCCAGCCCAGTCGTGCATACCATTCAATACGCGTCGCCATCTAAAATTTATTAACTACCTGGATTACGTGGGACTTGACTCAAATTAAATCCAATTTGTTCAGCTTAAAATAAAAACACCCATCCAAAATAAGCTTTATTTCGACTTAAATTTACAAAAATTTTCGCAAAATTTGCGATCTCGAATTTACTACGGTATGAATTTACCTATGGTATTACGAGGTCGTATTTGATTTATATTGGACTAGGGCGTTGTGAACGGCTTATCCGGTCATATTTTTTTTGAAAATTAAAGTTAAATGAAAACCATCAGAAGCACGGATTTTGCTTATTTTCATTTTGGATCCGAAAAAGTTGTTTTTTCTGAGGGATATTGTTTGTGAGCTAACTCACTCCCAATTCAAATGTGGACTAAATAACTTTATCTCACTTTGCCCCATAAAACTTAAAATATTCTTTGTTGACATCTGTTGTAAAAAATTTAGAAATTGGTTAGTCCACTTTAAATTATTGAAAATTTGATGAGGCCAAGTATAATAAAGTTACTCATAGCCTCAGTTAATACAATAATTCACAGGAAATAATTACATTATTCAATTAATTATGTTACACCTACATAATACTAACTTATTATACTACATACAAACACTAAATAAATGTGATAAATTAAGTAATTATGGTAGCGCTGTTACAAACGGGTCTATGATTTTTCGGCGCAGCCTGTTCGGCGCACATCCGATTCGACGCCGCCAGTTCGGCGCTGGTACTATTCGGCTCAAGGATGGTTCGGCGCAAGGACGATTCGGCGAATCCCGTTTCGGCGCAAAGACTATTCGGCGCCGCTCAGTTCGGCGCAGGTACTATTCGGCGCAAGGACGCAAGGACGGTTGAGGAATCCAGAAAGTATATCTTGCGACTATGAATTAGCTGCAATTCAAGCAATACGTGAATGTTTTCCACAAGTTCATGTGCATTGGTGATTCTTTCACTTAAACCAAAATATGCAACGGCATTTGGCGGGTATTCCCGGTTTAAGAACTGATTACAACAATGAAAGGGACATTGCGTTGCAGTGTCGTATGGTAACCTGTTTAGCATTTGTTCCTCGAGAACATTTAGAAGCTGCTTTCGATAGGTTGCAAACGGAGTTGTCACCTCGGGTACGGCCTATTTTAGAGTGGTTCGAAAACTATTATATGGGTGCCAGAACGACGCCAGGCAATGCTAGGTGTCCTGCATTGTTCGATTATGATATATGGAATGTATACCAACGAACTCGAAATAATTTTGATAGAACGAATAACCATGCAGAAGCTGCAAATAGGCGTATTCAAACTCAGCTGAGAGTCGTTCATCCAACTATTTGGAGGTTTATAGATGGACTAAATATATTGTTGTGATATTTCAATATTTAAGTAATCTAAATGAATTATTAAGGTGATAAATTGAAAATTCTTTAATTAAATTCAATAATCAGTTAATTTGACTGATAAAAATAGACTTTTGCATCAAATTAATGATAAACCACTGGATGTAACAAATTACACAAAAAACCATACAGATTTAAAATGATTTATGTGAAACAAATATTTTGCAACACTCTGTGAACCAGTGGCGGTTATTCCCTATGTGCTGCAGAGCTGCAAGAGCTGCAGAACTGCCAATTATTTTGTGGTTGGTAAATTTCTACTTTTCTAATATATAAGAATACGTTTCCGACCTCAGGAAGAGGTTCGGAAACTACAGTTTTCCGTATGTTTTCCGATAAAATCATTTAAATAATTACTAAAAACAATTGCCAACCCCCCACAATTTTGGAAGTTCCCTATTGCAGCACACCTGCTTCATAATGTCACGAGCCGCCACTGCTGTGAACGTTATTAAACTTTTGAAATGACAACAGTTTCTTGTGAAATAATAATTTAGTGAACAAACAATTATAAACACCATGTTACCCATAAATAAGTGTGATATTAGTGATCAAAAATGTCGATCCCCACCATAGAAGTATCCAAATTTCGAATTTTGAAAAACGAAAAACGGCGAACAAGTAAGAGAGGGGCCAGTTCTTTGGTGGTCTTCAAAGAAGGAAGAACTCCTAAAACTTCTCTTTGATCCGAGGGTCAGAGAAGTGTAATTTCGCGGTTTCACTAAGAAGTGAATAATTTGCGGAAGTCGAGTCATCACGTAATTGCTAATTACGACTTATAATTAGTGAACGGTTGTGTATTTCTGACGAGTTGAGGTATTAGTAAATTGGATACCTACAACAGAAAGTTGATGATTAAAATTGTAAGCACATGTGAAATTTGGAGGTTACTTCCACGTTTAGTGAAAAACTACGATTGATTACGGATAAGTTACTTACCGGAAACGCTGTTTCAAGTAGCAGTTGTTCAATCAACAATTGCTGAGAGGATTGAACAAAAGATTGGCGATTTTATCAAAATTGGATGCACAAGGTTACGGGAGCAACACACTGGAACGGATATGGTTTCCGACTACAGGGTTGGTAATGCAGATGTTGACGATCGACTAAACAGTGGCGCACAAAAACTTAAAAAAGTTTATCATTTATAAGGTAAATGAAATTTAATTAAAAATTAGTGAACTCAAATAAAACAATGATCTCTGTTAATAATGAGTTTATTAATTAAAATTGTATTTGCTATTTTATAATATTACACTTATTACATGAATGGACAGATTTACACGTACAGTGTTAGAATTTAAAACGTTAAATATTACGTGCATGTCTGAGCCATTACACCAGAACACTTGTGGTTTGAGACAAATTATTATGTTCATAAAATTTGATGCAAACTGTCTATGAAAAATTTTTACGTTCAGATAATAAATTATGCTTATCACGGATTTACACCCTTTTATTTCGTTTATCGAACGCATCGACTCTGAGGAAGAGAAAAACCCATCTTCGGCGAAAAACTAGTTTCGAGGGCCTTAGTTATAGTTCGTTTGACGAGAAGATCATAACAATATAGAGGTCTTATTGATTATTTACGTGGACTAGCACATAATTTTCAAATGCAATCATGATTAAAGTTTTGTAGTTACTACATTTAAATACTTGTAATCAAATTTTTACTTTTAATTTAAATAAATTATTGTATATATTTATTTATACTTTACATATTCTGTTGTTTTACTTGTACTCTGCCAACGTAAGGAAGAAGGCGGCAAATAAAATTTGGCAGTTTTGAGCAAAACGCCAAAACGGGTTACATGGAATCGTCCTTTCGACGGACGTATGGAATCGTCCATACTTCCAATTGGTTTCGCTCCAAATTGTCACTGCACCGAATAGTCTTTGCGCCGAAACGGGATGCGCCGAATCGTCCTTGCGCCGAACCGTCCTTGCGCCGAATAGTGCCTGCGCCGGACTGGCGGCGCCGAAAAGTCCCATACCCGTTACAAACGGGCAGTCTAAACATAAAATGAGAATAATATTCACAACAAATTAAAGTATGTGGTATTTTATCATCATGTACTATATGAAAAATTGAACAAATTCGACACCATGGTGGGTAGAAGACGATTGGATTATGATGACGACAATTTGTTATTATTCTTTCGAATATAAACTTTTAGTTGTACTACTACTCAATAGCAGTTGGTACCCGCTCAAAAATCGCCCAAATTCATAGAAAGGTTAGTTCATAAAACGTAGCCCCGAGACAGATCGGCATATCGGAATCTTGGTCTTTGTGATTTATTTTAAAAAAGCTAGCACCCACATAATTTTCTTAAGTTACTGCTAATCGCCGGAAACGTAACGTTGTGAGAACCGACAAAGGCATTGAGTCGCCTGCTCTCGGAACAGGATATGATGGCCGGTTGTTTAAACTTTTAGAGATCGATAGATTCAATATTGACATTATGGGCATTAGCGAGATGAGATGGTCAAATCCTGAACAGAATCAAATTAAAGATCATACTGTGCAATATTCAAGTAGTGACGTCAGTACAAAAATGTTGCTTCAGTTTCAAAACGAATTATAGTCATTCAACTTCAAACGAGCCCAGTAAAACTTAATGTGGTTTGATAATATCCAGTATGAGAACCTTGCAAATATTTTCAAAAAAATTAGAATACATGACAGAGATCAAAGAATCATCATGAACCTGTACTGTAATAAGACTACGAGTGTACGGGTAGCTGGAGAGCATACAGAAGAAATTACTATTCAGCGAGAAGTCAGGGAAGGTTTGTATCCTCTCATCTTTGTTGTTCAATCTGTATTCGGAAAAAATATTACAAGAGGCTTTGGATAGTCTGTCAGATGGAATTCAGATTAACGGAGAATGTCTTCAGGACTTCAGCTTATGAGTAAATGTAACTCTCCCCAAGGTAGTGTATCATCTATATTTTCTTCAACTTCACCCATCTTCACATTTTTGGTTATCTTAATTCCGGAGTATATTGTTCTAAAGACTATATAATGTTCTTTTTCGTTTGTTCAGAAGCATCCCATTTGCAGAAAACCATTTTCCCATATTCTGGTATATTTTATTTGAACCTTTGATTACTTCTGGCTATGTTTCTCCTGATAGCAGTAAACTGGAATCATTATCAGATTATCACATATTTAAATTTTTTATATTAAACTTTTGTTAAAAAGGTACGTAACTCAATCGTTGCTATTAAAACGTTATGAAAAATCATATTAGCAAAACATCACATGCACCTGCTCATGAGATAAGGTAAGATTCTGCACACTTCTGTCGTTATTCACAAGTGAATTTCTGAGAAGTGTCGGATAAGACAGATTGCACCTATATTATTACCAGATTTTTTCAATATTGTATAAATTTATTAAATAAGAAAAATGTAAAATTATTAAACAATTGATAATACTTATAAGGTTATATCCGGATTTGTAGGCATTTGCATGTTTTTTTTGCGTTCAGGCACGTGAAAAATTTTAAAAGGGGAGCATGTTTTACGCCTTTCTGAATCGTTTTATGTAGTTTTTATTTTGCCTATAATGCATATTTTGAGTTTAAGTGCATATTTGGCGGTTTGTTGCCTATAAATGCTTATTTGCTTATATTGGTATTATATTTTACATATTTAGCAAATAAAGTAAGTACTTAATAAAATTTTAAATAATTTTAATTATTCTCTTTCTGATATTGCCGCCGTTTGTATTATTTAAAACAATAATTTTAATTAATAATCTACTTTGTCAACCAGTGGCGTAAATAAGGGGGGTGATCAGGTGATGAATCACCCCCAAAAGGCTAATAATAATTTAAAAAAATACATTTAAAAATAAAAATTTCCAAAATCCCAGATCGCCGGTGGTGTCTCCTACCAGATTCATCACCCCCCAAATTCAAATCCTATTTACGCTACTGTTGTCAACTGTAGGTGATTCAGTGCAATAACTGCATATTCTATTAATATTACTGCTCTGATCATGTTACCAAGAAGGTGCATGTCCCCAGCCCCCTCCCCCATTTCGAATTTTGACTCCAAAATAGTCTCAATCGTTTGTGCTTTGTTTGTGCCTGTTTGTGCAATAGTAGTTTACATTATTTTCGTTTGTACCCAAATAGTTTTCGAGATAATTCAATTTTAAGTTGGGGGGGGGGTAGAGACATGCCTTTTTGATATTCGAATTTCGGATTCAAAATAGTCTCAATCGATTGTACTTTGTTTGTGCTTGTTTGTGCAAATATTATTTTCGTTTGAACCCAAATAGTTTTTGAAATATTCGAGATTTTCGGTAACACGTATTAGCATGATGTGGTAATATTTACAGTTTTTGAAATTTGAATTTCGGATTCAAAATAGGTTCAATCGATTATAATACTTCGTTTGTGCCTGTTTTTTAGCGCATATTTGAGTGCTTATTTTGAAGTTTTTAGAGCATATTTGCCTGCATATTTTCAAGTTTTTTAGTGCCTACAAATCCGGACCCTAGTTATAAGCATAACCGTTAAAAACATTAATAATAAGTATAACAATAATAAATTGCTAGCTGCTTACTATTATTAAAATTATATTTATAAATATCATTTTATATATTATTATTATTAATACAAGATTATTACATTTTTTGTATTGCAATTAAAACGCACCAAATTAACATTAACGTTTTCTAGCTTTTATCTTAAACATTTTCTTGTGCTAACTAATAAACACAAAGCTTACACATAATTATTTGTGTTAACAAAAATTGAATATTATAATAAATTATTGTTATTGTTATTTTAAAATTGAAGTAAGATTAAAAATAACCAAATTTAATAAAATCTAAAATGAGATCCCTCATTCTGACATTAAATTTATCAACTGTTGCATATTCCTCTAGAAACTTTTCTGTAGCATTATCTATATCTAATTCATTTAGATCTGGAATATCTTCAACATCCCTTGTTATAAAACTGAGAACTGAAATTGCCATGAATAATCCAAAAATACTGAAACGTTTTAAATGCTCTTCTAACACTTCAAATGGAAAGAGTTGTTCAGGGTCGCTTCCAAGTTCAATCAAAAATGTTGAGAAACTGTTATAATATTCTCGAATCAGTGTTTCGTACTTTTCGTCACGTAACTTTTTATCAGTGGTCACAGACATCAAATAGCCTAGGTCACATGCGGGAGAGCCGAATTGTGATAACTGCCAATCCAAAAAGCACAGTTTTGTAGGCCGGGATGGTTCTTCTCTATCCTAAAATATTAAAAACTGATACAAAAGTATTCATACATGGGATATACCTTACCTCAAACTTATACAAAATATTATTTGCCCAACAATCTCCGTGTATTATGACGCCATGTTTTCCGGAAGCTTCGGATTTTAAAATATTTTCAATTTGAATGAACATCGTAGTGAGGAAATTTTCAAATTTTTCATATGCAGTTTTGTCTCTAACCGGATCTAGCGTTTTCAAAGCTCGTTGACCGTGTAATCGAACCTCTTCCTCCAATGGAGAACCTTGTCCCATACAATTTATATGTTCCAAATTACCAACCAATTCTCTAAATAAGTCGGGTTTCTGATCCCTGAAAGCAAAACTGAGTGCATGTAATTTTCCATATTCCTTAATTGCCAACAGGATATGATTATAATCAAAAGGCTGACGACGATCCGAAAGTTGAAAACCCAATTCTTTCATATTTTCCATTATTAGCGCTTCATTATTTTCATTGATAAGTGAAGTGTAATATGTAGCATAGGAATTAAAGGGATTCGAAATTCCTTTCTCACGCTGAAATTCTTGAAACTCCGACAGTACAGTTTCATAAATGTAAATTTCTCGCTTGTAAAACCGACTAATAGGATAAAGCGATCTTATAATTCCAGTTCTAGGTGCACACTTTACAATAAAATTATAAACTTTATCATTGTTATTACTTCTTACAGTAACAATTACTATCATTCCAAGGTAATTCTCACCCTTGATGCTACCAGGAGTTATATCAATCGTGAAATTTTCTGTACCACATTGTTTAACAAGTTTTTCTAATACATTCGTCACATCCTTTGAAAGAAGTTCTATGTTAGATTGGTCCATTTTCCAACAATAATTTAACTGAACTAACAACACTTTTGAAGGTACCAACTTAAGCAATACTTATTTGTAAGTAAATATTGTACATGGTATTACCCTGGACAAAGTCGCATATCCCCTCTTTATTTTCATCGTTATTGCTGAATCGTTTCCTGCCATGAAATAATTTTGATCTATAGGCAGGGCCGGATTTCTAAATAGGCTGAGTAGGCTGCAGCTTAGAGCCTATCAGCTCTATCATTTTATTACTACACAAAAATATTTTGTAACCATAAATTTTCTAATTTGTCAATCTAATTTCATAAATTCTAGCTGGAAAGCCTCAAAATTCACCATTGTGAACCAAATGTTCAAAAAAATCTACGGAGGACTGTCCCGACCCCCGGATATTGGGGAAACCCCACCTGGCGGCCTAAGGCCCTATTTGTTAGCCTCCTCACCTTACTTCCTATAATTTTTTTTATAATAAAGGGGCAGCAAATATTATGGAGCCTACAGGCTGAAAGTTGGTAAATCTGGCCCGGTCTCTAGGTAAATTCGAAAGTATACACACAATTTTAATTTAACAATAACAACGATATTCTGAGGTCTGGAAAAGTAGTGAAAATTTTAATTTTTCTACAAAAATGTTAAATAAATTATTCTTAAATTATTATGTTCTGTATTATTATTTTACTTGATAAGACGCATTAATGCTTCATCACATAATGAAAATATTAATATGGATATTGAAACTTAAACATAATTTATGTTTATAGTTATTGATAAATGATAAAGAAGTATGTACATAGGAATGTATGTTATAATTTATAATAATAATGTTATTGTTTATTTAGCAGTGTATGCAAGGATGTTCCTGAATGGTGGGTGTGTATTATATTAGTAGATTATTATTAGTTGCATAGAAAGTAATGGATTATACGTGACTATACCGGGTGACCGGCCGCCGATATGAACATAGGAAATTAACATGGTAAATTGATTTTTCTTTAATTCCTGCTTCCCATCAAAACGGATAAGAATGAAAATTGAAAAATCAATTTGAAGAGATTTGTGTTCCGCTTGTCAAGATACCTAACGCTTGATATCTTGTTCTTTAATTTCTATTAAAAACTCACTAATAAAATGCAAAATAGCGCATTTAAAATATTTTTAGTTGCTTTGTTTGAATTTTATTTCAATTGTTTTTGCTTGAAAACCAATAATTTCTAATAATCGGGTCTATTCTGTAACTTGAGCAACTTGCTAAAAATGAGCAATATTGCTAATTATTGCTAATAACCATGGTTATGCAATTTTGCTCCAATAGGTATTAAGCAAAATTATTATTTAGCAATATTGCTCATTTTTAGCAAGTTGCTAAAGTTACAGAACAGACCCGATTGCTAAATAATAATTTTGCTTAATAACCTATCGGAGCAAAATTTCATAACCATGGTTATTAGCGGTAATTAGTAATATTGCTCATTTTTAGCAAGTTGCTAAAGTTACAGAATAGACCTGAAGAAGTTACTGTGACGGATTGCAATAAACTTAGTTAAAAATGAACACAAACTTTAGTTTATTGAAGTTTATTGGTTTTCAAGCAAAAACAATTTATTGCAATAAAATTCAAACAAGGTAACTAAATTTTTTTAAATGCGCTATTTTACATTTTATTAGTGAGTTTTTAACAGTAATTAAAGAACAAAATACAAAGTGTTAGGTATCTTTAGAAGCGGAATAAAAATCTTTTCAAATCGATACCTTTTTCATTGTTATCCGTTCTGATGTGAAGCAGGAATTAAAGAAAACTCAATTTCCCATTTTCCCAGACCTGGAAAGTTATTAATAAATAGATAACAGTATTACAGCCGTATTCATAAAAAACTTAAAACAGTCTTGTAAGCCTGTTTTAGTTAAAAAGCTCTTTAACAAAACTTTTTACTTTTTTTGCTTGCATTTCGAATTTTTTTAGGTTAAAATACCAACTTATTACAGTAAACGCGCTAAACTCCCTATAAAATAGTTTCATTTAAACCTTACTTTGAACTATTTTCAAAAGAGATACAAAACAAGATATGGTCCATGGCAAAGAGTGAAATGGGTAACGGAGAGAGAGTTAGAGTCGCTTACCAGAAAATGATTAAGAATAATATAGTGTACGTATGGGATAAGAAGGAAAACACTCTGAAACCGCATAACGATCGAAACAACTTCAACTACCTCGGAGTCATGATTAACAGAAGAAACGAAAGAAGATCAGAAATAAGAAAAAAGATACAGGCAGGCAACAGAGCATACTACGCAAATAGAAATATATTAAAAGATAAACAAATAAAGAAAGAAACCAAGATAAAACTATATAAGTCGCTAATTAGACCAGTTCTTACATATGCTTCTGAGGTGATCTGCATCACTAAAAGAGAAGAAGAGGAACTAAAGGTTTTCGAAAAAAGGTACTGAGAATGATAGTAGGCCCCACACGACTAGACAACGGCGAATATAGAGTAAAGACAAACACGGAACTACAACAGGTAATGGAGGGAGAAGACGTAGTCAAGTTCATTAAGGCCCAGAGACTAAGATGGTTGGGACATGTGATGAGAGCTGATAGAGAAGAAACGATAAATGCGATAGTGATGTGGAAACCGAATGAAGATCGTGCTAGAGGAAGACCAAGAGCAAGATGGTGGGACGGAGTGATGGACGATTTAGAGAGGATGGGAGTGCGAGGATGGAGACAGTTGGTAAAGGACCGCACAGCCTGGAGAGCAGTGACTAACAGCGCAAGAACACATAAAGAACTCTAATGAAATGTACGTAGTTGAACATGTAACCTACGAGGATTAATCCACCTCAGTAAATGGATTTTGTAAGTCTACGGACAGCCAAATTCTTATGAATGTAGAGCTAATTAATATAATATATTAGCGCGTTTACTGTAATAAGTTGGTATTTTACCCTAAAATAATTCGAAATGCAAGCAAAAAAAAGTTAAAAGTTAGGTTAAAGAGCTCTTTAACTAAAACAGGCTTACAAGACTGTTTTAAGTATTTTATGAATACGGCTATAAAAAATTTTAGTGTCTTATATTCATACACAAGTACATCCTCCCGTTACATAAATTGTTGTATCGGTCATTAGAAATATCTAATATTAAATATCAAACAGCGCCGGATTTCAATACGTTGGCGTTGCTGTTAATTCCCCGTTATCAAATAGTTACAAATTCAAGTTTGCCATTTATCTTGTACTGCATTCAAGACTGTCGGCTAGAGCAGTAATATAACCGCCCGTTCTTTTTTTATGTTGATGATCATCGCTCATTTCATTTGATTTATCGATCATTTGATGATCAATACCCAATATTCTAGACCGCACCACATCAATTTTTTCATACCCTATTTGAGCGTTATTTCCTTTCTCTCTTTTTTCTTTCTCTCATTGGTTGGAAAAAATGAATGAAAAATTTGATTGGTTTCAAAAACTGTGTCTTTTGAAATCAATTCCAAGTCCTCAGCCTTTACCACTAGCCCAATTACCTGTACACACATACAGTGGAAACATTTATACGGATTTTCGTAAAGAAATAGATTTTGTTTGCAATTTTCTTACAAACACAGGGTGTCCCCGCACTCACTTTACATAACTTAGGTGGTGATAGAGGACACTTTTCTAAGAACAATATTTAATAAAAAATTTTTTCTAAATTCAAACCCTCGAAAGTTAGGCCTCTTTAAAGCATTTTTTTTAATTTCCACCTTCACGTGACCATAGTTCCGAAAATATTGATTTTTCAGTAAAAATATTTTACTGCTTTTTTAAAGAGCGTGAAATAATCTACAAACTAGATTCTAACCTTTTATTGTCTAAAATCAACGGCTTTCGAGTTATGAATTAAAGTATAAGTTAAAAAATGTCGAAAAATTTGAGTTTTCTTTTTTGTTGTTGTTTTTTTTCAGAACCCTGTATCTTTTAGGCGAAACATTTTATAGAAAATCTGACGCCCCATCCCGGATAGGAAATTTAACGGACTACAACTTTTGTCTAGTAAAAATTTTTGAAAAACCAATCCATTTCACAGAAAATCAGAAAATAACCAACAAAACAGCTACAAAACATAAAATTAAATTCACAAAATTTTTATTTTTTCGACCCTCATTTTCAATACACAGTCGTGATTGTTTTAAAAGATGTTTGTCGAAAAAAATCGAAAACAGTCGATTTTTCGACACTTTTAATCGCAGAAATTCAAAATTTTGACATTTTTCACACTCACAGATTGACCAAAATTGGCCTCGTGATCGACCGGTCAATCCCTCGACCTTGTTATAAATAATACTATAAAGCATATTTGAAAACGAGCACGACTGTGTATTGAAAATGAGGGTGGTCATTTTCAACATTTTACTACTTAAATAATCTAATAGTTTAAAATTAATTAATAAAATAATTTTTCAAAAAATATACAAATTTTGTGAATTTAATTTTTTGTTTTGTTGCTGCCTTGTTTATTATTTTCTGATTTTCTGTAAAATGGGTTGGTTTCTCAAAAATTTTTACTAGACAAAAGTTGTAGTCCGTTAAATTTCCTATCCGGAATGGGGCGTCAGATTTTTTGTAAAATGTTTCGTTTAAACTTTAAAGGATACAGGGTTTTGAAAAAAAACAAAAAAGAGAAAAGCTAAAATTTTTCGACATTTTTTAGCTTCCTTTAATTCATAACTCGAAAGCCGTTGATTTTAGACAATAAACGATGTAAACCTAGTTTGTAGATTATTTTACGCTCTTTAAAAAGCAGTAAACCATTTTTACTGAAAATTTTAATTCTGATTGGTTAATGCCATGGAACCAATTTGAAATTTCAAGTAAATTGCTTCAATTCTAGTGTCAAGTTCAACTCAAAAACGAATAATCGTAATTTTCAGAAATACGTAACAGATGAGTTTACTTAACGTAAGCTATTTTATATTTAGATCAAAAGTGTATTTTATGGAAAACTGAAAGAAAATTTTTTTTATATTAATTTTTTTGAAATAAAAAATAGCTTACGTTAAGTAAAATCATATTCTACGTATATTCTGAAAATTTCAACTTTCTACGATTATTCGTCTTTGAGTTGAACTTGACACAAAGCTCAGCGCCTACACTGAGAAAAAATTCTAGTAACTTTTACTAAAAATTTGTGTTAAAATTACTAGATTTTCATTGTAATTTGGAAACGGTTAATGATTTTATTAAAAATTAATATTGAAATAAGTATATTTTACTAAATGCGTTTAGTAATTTTTGTAACCCAAATGTTGGAGTCGCTACTATACAGATAGTAAATTGTATAAATCAAATACCAAATATTAATAGTAAAAGTATATTTTACTTAATGCGTTTAGTAATTTCTAAAAGAAAATAGTAAATTTTCTTAACTAAGCATATGAATTTTTTTATATTTGATGTCGTGTTAATTTTGGATAAAGGAACAACCAAAATTGTAAAGTGGGAATATTTGTTGGGGAAATTTAAATTTTGAATTCGCGGTTTTTCGAGGTCGCTGTGGAGCACAGGTTCCGGAGGTGAGAAGGGAAGAAGAAGACTTGCGTACGCCGTCCAAGTCGTGGACGGTCGTTCTTTTTGATTAATTATGATTATTAGTTATAAAAGTTGATTATTTTTGAGAATAAAAGACAAGTGAAATTTGAAAGAGTGTTATTTCTTTTAGATTGAGAATTTAGAAGAGAAAATTTTGTGAAATATAACTATTTGCAATTGGAATAATTTTGCAAAAGCATTGAAGGTCGCTTGATAAGGGCCGGCTTTCAAAGAGATTACGATTGAGCCAGCCGGGTAAGAAGTGTATTTCTCCGCCCGAGTTAAAAATTTTACCAAGACAAGTTGGAAAGTTTTATAATTGATATTTTAAGGGTGGAAAATTACACGTCAATATTTTTTTTTTTTTTATACTAGCTTAGTAATAATTCACATTCAATTAGCAATTAAAGCTATTCACTATAGTAAATTACGCAAATCTATTAAGGATAAATTAATGAGAATTATTATTATCAAACTTTTTATTATTCAAGTAATTAATACATAATACATAACAAGTACATAAATATAAACACTAAAATAACAACACACACAACAAACAAACACAACAACAAACACAACAACACACAAAAATAACACACATAGAAAGAAAACATTAAAAAAACAAACAATATACAAGAGCACACATAAACATACAGATTGAAAAAAGGAAACATTAAAAAAGCAACTTTAAGACCATCTCTTGGCAATATAAAATTTGCCATTTCCTAAACGGGTTTGGAATGTTATATATGCATTTTTTATTATTGTCCAAGGTAGTCTTTCATAAGCTATAAAGTATCCTTTTACTTCATAAGCTAAAAAGTGATAATCATATTCATACGATATCTTTTTTACAATAGCTATCACTTTATCGCTATCAGATATTACTAAATGACAAATTGAATAAAAATAAGGCATATCCTCAGATGGTATCATAAGGATTGATCCTGAAGTTAACTTATTGTTATAAAATGATATTGATCGAGCAATATCAATTTTATTATGTGAAATCTCATTTTTTACTAAACCTTCAAACGACAAATAATCACTTAGCATAAAAATTTCTTTGGTATTTATACGACCAGTTTCAAATTCCGGATATGATTGAGGCTGAATCAATTGATAATTTAGCATTAATTGTTCTTTAAATGCTATGGTGTACAAGACATTTACACGACTCAAAGAACTTGCAGCAGTTGTTTTTCCAGATTTATGTTTTCGCTCGAAGTTCATGCATCCAACATGAGAAAGAGGTCCAATAGTTTTCATTACTCTTCCATAATGTACCAAGAAATGATGCTTTGGTTTAAAACAACCCGGGAATAACTTTTGCAGTAAAGTGAAGTATTCCGTTATTATTGTTTCAAGGTAATCATTAGCTGAACGGTGACAATATTTCTCTGTCGCACAATAAATGATTTGATTCATTAATTGAATTAAATGCCAATGCTCACTATCTTCAGGAATTAAATGACCAATAATCATTGGTAAATTCCGAATTAAACTAAGCATTTCTGATGCAGACATAGTGTAATTCTTATTTTTTAAATGATTTTCAGTCAAACTTGTTGGCTTGTTCTGTTTATCAGTATATATGTAATCAAAACCGTCTTTTAGAGAATTGAAAGTATTAATTGAGAAGTACGGATTTTTTTTACTGATAAAATAATGTAGTATAAGACCTAAATCATATTGGCATACGCCCTCCAATAAGTCGTGCATGTAATCAACTACTAAATTTTCGGTCATATGAAAGTCATCTAAGTCTTTAAAAGCACTTTCCTTTACAATACCCGTCTTCTGAAAATCATTGGCTAATAAGTCTTGGGCATAATTTACTTTATTTCGCAGTTCGCAATCACTTTCATTAAAACATTTATTCACATTTGCTCGGTTGATTAAACAAAAACGACAATAAACTAATGCTCTAAAACTTTCAACAAGTCCAAATATTTGCTGTAAACCCAGATTATCACCGGTGATAGTAATCAACTTAAAATAAATAGTTTGCAGTTTTCCATTATCTCTCTCATCAAAATTTCAAAATCAAAATCGCCATCGATTTTAATTGGATCTAGGACCATTCGCCGCGGCCGACTCGCCACCGTCAACTCCCCGCTACCAACTCGCCACAAGTCAGCCCGTCGCCAGTCCGACTCGTCGCTAGTCCGACTCGCCGCAGGCCAATTCACTGCGAACCAACTCGCCGCGAAATCTGCTTATTAATAATTATTAAATTTGATTTTCCATAATGATTATTATTGGTTTTAACCAATATGAATTTATATGTAACCGCTAGGTTCAATTCTATACTCTTTATCTTCTTTCTTTTATCTTATTATGTTTTACCAATACAGTTATTTTGTTTGCTTATATAATAATTTAATAACTAATCCCATTAATTAAATTACCAACCTAAAAATAAGTCCTCTTAATCAGGATCATCATCAATATGGCCTATTATTCTATTCAATATTCCACCTATCACGTACGATAATACTTTTTCACATGTTGTGTAGTTGGTAACAGTAATAATTTCGAATTTTTTGTTTTATCATCCACCCTGTATCGTTTCCATTTTGCCCCCAGTTATTCGCTGGGTGCGAAGTGCATAGTGGGGGTATTAAAAAACGACGCCAGCGTCCGCTGCGGACAAATTGTGCAAAAAAGGTGGTCAGATGTCACGCACCCATTGGCTGGGTGCGTAATGCATAATGGTGGTATTAAAAACGACGCTAGCGTCCCCTTGCGGACAAATTGTGCAAAAACGGTGGCCAGATGTCACGCACCAATTGGTTCATATTTGATCTGGGTTAACTTAATTTTAATCCGAGCCCCATTAAGCGGATGAGTTTACCACTGCCCGTTATAGAAAGGGGAAAGGGGTAAATCTCGATTTCTTTTTCAACTCTGTCGTAGGTGGATGTGTTACCAAATTTGACTCTTCCGCTCCGCTTTGCAGCGCTCCAGAGCCATTTTGGCAACACTATACTCATTAATAAGGCCCGGATTTGTAGGCATTTGCCTTTTTTGATTCCGTACAGGCTCTGAAATTTTTTTTGCAGCAAAATGTGTTTTGCGACTTGGCGATCATTTTAAACCACTTTTTAATATGCCTAAAATGCCTATTTTCTACATTTAGTGCCTTTTTTCATCTAATGCGCCTAAATGGCTTTTTTTAATTGATTTTGTCCTATAATTTGCCTAAATTTGTAAGTATGTAAGTATTTTTGAATGAATACCACGTACAAATTTTAAATAAGACACAGGGCCGTAGATAAGGGGGGGTTCACCCCCCCCCCTATGGGAGAGCGAGATATTGAAAAAAGGGTTTAAATTTTTTTTTTGCGTGAACCCCCCCCCCCCCATGGCATAAAAAAAACTTTTTTTTTCTTTAAAATTACTAGATAATTTTACAATGTGGCCCTTTGCCGATCCTTAATTTTAAGTTATTTAGGAAATACCCCGAAAAACCTCATTTTTTGTGTATGCATATGCTCTCGTTACTTCTTGTGATGAAGAGCGGTGAATCTGTGAGAAGTTTTTTTACTCCAGAAAATTTGGAAAAAGCTTTAATTTGTTATATAAACTTTATTTTTTGTACAAAATAATGTTTTAATATTTAGTGGTTTTCTTTATATTAATTATTTAATTATGCATTTTTGACTGCCTATTAGTGCCTATAATCTAATTTTTTGATGCCTAATTGCCTGCCTATTTTGGCAATTTTCAGTGCCTAAAAATCCGAGCCTTACTCATTAAAAACATCCCCCTAGGGTCTTCCAACTCGGCAAATTGTGCTACTGGGAAGGGGGTAAATCTCGCTTTCTTTTTCAACTCTGTCGTAGGTGGATGTGTTGCCAAAATTGGGATCATCATTAGTATGGCCTATTATTCTATTCAATATTCCACCTATCACGTACGATTAATACTTTTTCACATGTTGTGTAGTTGGTAACAGTAATAATTTCGAATTTTTTGTTTTATCATCCACTCTGTATCGCTTATTGTCTAGAATTAGGATTTCACAAAAGGAAGATTAACTACTCAATAATTATTTTGATTGATATAATATTATGATTAATTGGTCCGCGGCGAATTGGCCCGGCGGTGAGTTGGGTTGGTGGCGAGTTGACTTGTGGCGAGAATAGTCCCATCCCCAGTTTTCTATGCATCGAATATCTTTTTTGGTCTAGGTATATCCATTTTTTAAGAACATTCATGCACTTGTAATGCTGTTCTCGACTTTTCATAATCTATAAAACATAGACATTATTGTATTTAGGTCAATTCAAATGAAAGTAGATAATATTTTTATAATTCACAAACTAAAGTCTAGATGAATACTAAAATTACAAAGTACATTATTTGAAACTATTTCTAAGTTAATCTAATGAAGTTTGAGCTTTGATAAGAACTCGTACGGTCCAATGTTCTAAGACAACATCCTGGTTATCGGTTACATTTGGTGGATGATGTAACTACTCTCCCCCTAGCTCAAAATCCCCACATTTTGAATATTAATAATATCTTCTAATTCGTAATCTTCATTAATCTGTAGTTTTACGATGTTTATTTACTGACACTTTAATCTTATAATAATTATAAGAAATGTAATAAAGAAATGAGTTACACGTAATACAGGATGTACAGAAATTTTATTATTTCTAAACCTTTTGTTTCTTCTTTTAACTCGCTCAAATTATTATCTAAATGTTTTAATTGTAATTTTAAATTAAATTCCAGTTTGTACTCTTCGATTTTTAGCGACTTTTTAAACGTAAAGTTCCCGAACGCGTTGGTACTTTATTAACCGTGTTTTCACTTTCTTTTTGCACCTACACGACTCCGCACTTTATGCGTCCGTGATTTTCTTTATGCATAACGCACGATTTTCAATTTTCTTACACTTTTCGTTTGTCCAGAATTCGGTGTTTGCGTTTTGTAGATATGGTATTCTTAAGTGCAAGCATCACTCGATTTCTTAGATTGGGTATAATATTTGAAAACTCTAGTATTATGAAATTTCGGAAATTATTTAATTCAATTAGTTCTGATTGTTTATAAATTAGCTTTAAGTGGTTAGTAATCTCTATTTCTAGATTTGCTATTTGTCAAAATGCTAATGTTCTTCTTTCCTTTGAATAAGTTCATGCTTTGGATATATGATTTCTTTTAGTACCTACAGTTAAAATGTTTTCTAATTCGCTTCCTTTGCTAATTATGATATGATAACTAAGTTTTCTTTGCCTTTTTTATAAACAATTGTGTAATTGAACTCTTCTAAGCATAGCCGCCATTTTCTTAACCTCGAGTTCGGATCCCGATGTGAAAATAACCAGGTTAAAGGCACCTACGCTATTTTTCTTAGAATCATTTCTTCTACACGACCTTATTTTTTGCTTCCGGGTAGTATCATTTTCGAATGTTTTCGTAGAATGACTGGATTCTGGATTGCATCTGCATCTGTTGAATCATACAAAAAAAATTTAAAAAATGTAATTATCTGCTTCATATTTAAGTATTTTGATTAGAAAAATGAATTTGTCATTTTTATTTTACTATTAATTCTGTATTTTCTGACAAAGCTTAAAATAAATTAGCAAAACGTTGAAGATATACGCAATCTAAATATTATTTAATTCAATAACCCAAAAATAACAATAATAAATAATAATGTACATAATTAAAGTTACTATGTATAGGGTGTTTGTTTAGCTGCATGAGAACTTCAAAATGAAATAAAACATTAAAAACCTGACGGAACGTTTTGGTTATAATTTTTTTATGAAAGTACAGTTAAAGGCATTTATGATTTGAACATGACTTCCGGCATGTGACCACCACGACTAATGGTTACGAAACGCATCCGTTCAGTCCAATTTTTGACCACTTTTTCCAATATTTCTGGCTTTATTTCATAAATGGCTTGCTGAATATTAGCCTCCAATGCTTCTAGAGTTGTTGGTTTGTTAGCATAAACCATGGATTTAACATACCCCCACAGAAAATAATCTGGAGGTGTCAAATCACACGATCTTGGAGGCCAATTTATAGGACCACGTTTTGAAATAATGTTGTCTCCAAATTGTCCTTTCAATAAATTGATGGTTTCGTTGGCTGTGTGGCACGTAGCACCATCCTGTTGGAACCATAAGTTGTCATTGTTTAGCTCTTGAAGTTTTGGAAACAAAAATGTATTGAGCATGTGTCGATATCTCACACCATTCACCGTAACGGTAGCTCCTTCCTCATTTTGAAAGACATATGGACCAATGATGCCGTTGGCGTGTATTCCACACCAAACAGTCAATTTTAATGGATGCAATGGAGTCTCAAGATAATGTCCCGGATTGGTCTCACTCCATATACGGCAATTTTGTTTGTTCACATACCCATTTAACCAGAAATGTGCCTCGTCACTGAACAAAATTTTACGGTAAAAAAAATGGATCCACTTCCAATTGGTTGTGAGCCCAATTTGGTAGCGTTGTTCAATGGTCAATCTATGCATTATCAAATGCCAAACCTTGCTAAACACAAATGTCAAAAAACTGTTTCCATAGCAATCTTGATTCAATTGTTATTCCTATTGAAAGTTCTCATGCAGCTAAAAAAACACCCTATATACAGGGTGTCCCCGCACTCACTTTACATAACTTAGGTGGTGATAGAGGACACTTTTCTAAGAACAATATTTAACAAAAATTTTTTTCTAAATTCAAACCCTCGAGAGTTAGGCCTCTTTAAAGCATTTCTTTTAATTTCCACCTTAACGTGGCCATAGCTCCGAAAATAATGATTTTTCAGTAAAAATGGTTTAGTGCTTTTTAAAATAGCGTGAAATAATCTACAAACTAGGTTTATACCTTTTATTGTCTAACTTCAACGGCTTTCGAGTTATGAATTAAAGTAAGCTAAAAAATGTCGAAAAATTTGAGCTTTTCTTTTTTTTGGTTTTTTTCAAAACCCTGTATCTTTTAAACGAAACATTTTACAAAAAATCTGACGCCCCATTCCGGATAGGAAATTTAACGGACTACAACTTTTGTCTAGTAAAAATTTTTGAGAAACCAATCCATTTCACAGAAAATTAGAAAATAATAAACAAGGCAGCCACAAAACAAAAAATTAAATTCACAAAATTTTTATTTTTTTTGAAAAATTATTTTATTAATTGATTTTAAACTATTAGATTATTTAAATAAATGTTGAAAATGACCACCCTCATTTTCAATGCACAGTCGTGCTCGTTTTAAAATATGCTTTATAGTAGTATTTATAAAATTTCCTTTTTTGTTAAGAGCCATAATAGCAGGGGTGGTCAACAAGGTCGAAGGATTGACCGGTCAATCACAAGGCCAATTTTGGTCAATCGGTGAGTGTGAAAAGTGTCAAAAATTCGAATTTCTGCGATTAAAAGTGTCGAAAAATCGATTTTTTTCGATTTTTTTCGACAAACATCTTTTAAAACAATCACGACTGTGTATTGATAATGAGGGTGCTCATTTTCAACAATTACTTTATTAATGTAATAATTTAAAATTAATTAATAAAATAATTTTTAAAATAAAATAAAAGTTTTGTGAATTTAATTTTATGTTTTGTAGCTGCCTTGTTTGTTACTTTCTGATTTTCTGTGAAATGGATTGGTTTTTCAAAAATTTTTACTAGACAAAAGTTGTAGTCCGTTAAATTTCCTATCCGGAATGGGGCGTCAGATTTTTTGTAAAATGTTTCGTTTAAAAGATACAGGGTTTTGAAAAAAACCAAAAAAAAAAGAAAGCTCAAATTTTTCGACATTTTTTAACTTACTTTAATTCATAACTCGAAAGCCGTTGATTTTAGACACTAAAAGGTTTAAATCTAGTTTGTAGATTATTTCACGCTCTTTAAAAAAGCACTAAACCATTTTTACTGAAAAATCAATAGTTTCGGGGCTATGGCCACGTGAAGGTGGAAATTTAAAAAAATGCTTTAAAGAGGCCTAACTCTCGAGGGTTTGAATTTAGAAAAAATTTTTTGTTAAATATTGTTCTTAGAAAAGTGTCCTCTATCACCACCTAAGTTATGTAAAGTGAGTGCGGGGACACCCTGTATAATGTGTAGTAAGTACTTATAATGTACTTGTAGAGTTATTGAAGATTTGAGGTCATTTTATATCTTTTCCTAGTAAACATTCTTTGATGCTTGATAAAAGGTCACAAATTCCTATTTTTTTGATATTGTAATTTTATAGATTCAATTTATTTTTCGTCTTCTAGTGGTTAATAGAATATTAATATTTATAAGTGTTGTTCAAAATTTCCATTTTTTAATGGCAAAAACAATCCGCTTATATCAACTGACCTACATTTTTCTTGAATGTGACTTTACCTAATATCAAAGAATTTTATTATGAATACTTTATTACCCTATGTACATAATATAAAACATAACATTTCTTCTTGACGATTATCTTTCCAAAGAAAAAAAAATTAACACAAAAAAATAATATACAATGAAGGTTTTTACTGTCACATTTTATTATAATTATGTTTGTTAATCTATTTTGTAAGTGATAATTTCAAAGATTGAATAAAAAACAGAAAAAAGTTGTTATTCATAAGTTATCAAAAATGAAGATTTTTTTGGCTTTCCAAAGAAAAAAACTTAACATACAAAATATACAGTGAAGGTTTTTACTGTCACATTTTATTATAATTATGTTTGTTAATCTATTTTGTAAGTGATAATTTCAAAGAATGAATAAAAAAACAGAAAAAAATTGTTATTCATAGTTATCAAAAATGAAGATTTTTGAGATTTTTCAACTAAGGTAGCTGCGGGTAATAAGGCCTAGCTAAGGGAGATTTGAAATAAAATGAAAAATATCCAATTTAATCAACAAGTTTTAACAATAATCATTATTTTAATACAGTTTCTATAAAATATAAACAAAAAATGGTCAGTTGTGCCCATATATAAAGACAGAATTGAACATTTAAAAAAATGTTGCTAGTAGGCCTTATTTTACTACGGTAGGGTATAATAAGGCCTACTGCTTTAATATACTTAAATAATCAAACTACATGTAATATATTTGGTATTTTAGATCACTAATCACATGAATACACCAATTGCGACTTAAAACTTCAATAAAAGTCTTAAATGTTTCGCCTAACAGCATTCAAAGTCATTAGTATCATCTACTGATAAACCAACAACGTACTATTCATGATACCACTGCCATTTACCTATGGGTAAATTAGTAGGCCTTAATATCCGCCGACCATGTATGTAAGAAAAAGCAAATAAAAAATATTTGGACCACGATACGATATTCAAATACTTAAGATCATCAAAGCATGTATTAATAAAGATAAGACTTCGATTTTTCATAGCTAAGTGTAATATTACAAAAAATATTTACGATTTATTTAGAGCGATTTTTATTATTCGTGTTTGACTCTTGCGACTTATGATGGAAGATTTAATATTTTTGGCTGGGAGCGGGGTATTGCGCCGCCAAAAATTTGTAGCAACATCTTCGTGCAATAGGCGTCTGCCAGTGTGGCCTTGAGCGACAGGGGTTATTTTAAATACGATTTTTGGCACTTAGGCCTTATTACCCGACAGGCCTTATTACCCGACAGGCCTTATTACCCCCAAGTACCTTTCATGTAGTAGATTGATCTAAAATCGATTAGATTTTGTTTTTGACTTTCTTGGTATTCGTATTTTGGTTATCAAAAACGAAAACAACGAATCTATCGATATTAGATCAATCTACTACACATTTTGTATTTCTTAACGGCCGTTATATTCATCTCTTCGTAAAGCACCTCGTAATTACGTGCCAGATAAGTTTATAAGTGCCCTGTAAAAAATTTGGATATATTCATCTTGAAGGTAACTTATTGAAACGAATAAATGTTTTCTTCTAGTTATAGTATGTGACTGAGGGCGAGGATCCCCAAAGTCAGTTAGTTTATTCTCCTGCTAAATAGTTAGATATAATTTATTGTTATCGTGTAAGTGGGACTTTGAATAAATTTGACGTTTAATTTCCAAACGCCATTTGTCATCTGTAGAACTGAAAGTTAGCGTAGAATCTCGTGTAAATTAGGAAATAATTTACTTTGAGCTTACTGTTTTAACTGTTTTTACTGCTTTGTGAGTCATGTTTGTGAGTGATTTATATTAAATTCGAATTCGAAACAGATGATAGATGGCGTTTGGAAATTAAACGTTTTTATTCAAAGTCCCACTTACACGATAACAATTATTATATCCAACTATTCAGCAGGAGGATAAACTAACCGACTTTGGTGGATCCTCGCACTTAGTAGGATAGCGTTATAAGATATTGGGTGCGTTTAGCGAAGGTCAGCGGCTGAGAAGTTGACTACAGCGGTTTCGCTAAACGGTACGCTGAGCAAGCGCTTACTTACAACTGTTGAGTAAACAACTCAGCGCAAAAATTTTACGCTGCGTCGCACAGCTAATGATGAATTTAACACGTGACCCTTCCCCGCCCATCCCTTAACCTTAAAATGTTATGTGTATGTTTAGTTCAGGTGTTTATGTTATGTTTAATCAATTAATTGGGTTTAATTTATTAATATCTTAAGCTTAAGCAGCAAAATATACACAACTTAACCTCACACTTTTAATTCACTTTTAATGTATTTAAGTTGACTAACTACCCTCCCACAACAGCTTCGATTTTGACCGCGATTACCATAAATACAACACTCACAATTCTAGATATTTTAAGTTAAAATCTGATTTATAAAACTTAATTGCGCTTCAAGGGGCTCTTAAATTAATGTTTTACATCTACTAAGTTCAAAACTGTTTTGTTTTCTTGTTTTTTTTTGTTTTGTTTAATACAAATTGTATTTTTGTATTGAATTTCACAAATAATAAGTACTTGCCGATAAAAAGGCCTAGCTAAGGGAGATTTGAAGTAAAATAAAATATATCCAATTTTATCAACAATTTTTAACCCTCATGTTCCCGTATCGAGCTACCGGGTACTTTTTTGACTTTACCGTCGAATACATAATATTATGTCTGTTTGTATTTGTCATCCCAGCAAACAATTTACTGATGGGCCGGCAACGGCAAAGCGTCGAAACGCCTGAAGTGACCGTGCTGGGCCAGTGTCTGTTATCTGCACTGGGCCGGTACCTATAGGAGAATGCGGCCGTCAGCCGGGCCAACGCTGGCTGTCTGCCTGTAACATGCACCCGCCCGGCAATCTGCCGTACATTAATTTTGGTACTTTTCTGGGGTTCTAGACACAATAAAATATATATATATTTCTGTATTATATTTTTAATTACAAAAAACAAAAAATACAAACAGAAATTAAAATTCCTTCGAAAAGAAAAAACGGAAATAACCTCGCTTTCTTCTTTTATTCCGCCCACCTCTGTCAGGGGCATTTCGCAGCCACGTTTTAATTACATCTTCGACTTGGGTTTGTATGGCATCCTTAGTCCTTACAGAGACGATTCTTTCTGACGACTCCTGAAATTAAAGTGTATATAAGTATAATTTTATTGAAACAATAGAAATCGTAGAACTGATGTAACTTTATGATCAAGTTGCATGACTTGCAGAAGCGCATATAATACATAATATTTACTATTCATACACACGCAATAAATAGACGATTCATGTAATAATAGGATTCGGTAGCAGGGAAGTAGGCTCAGCTCGAGAATATTAAATTGATTAAAAAAAACTCGACGGATTTAGATAGAAAAAATATAGACGAAGCGACTAAGGTGAGGATGAAAGTCGTATATCGATTAGTTTGGCCAATAATCGATTTTAAAGTTGCCAATTTTAACTCGATTTTCAAACGTCACAGTCATTCTGTCGTCAGTCCGTGTGGTGTGAGTTACTCTAACACTTGGAAAAACCGGAGCTCGCTTACGCACCCAGTAGTACCTAGTCCGTCGCGCAGTTAACATCGACATAATTTCACTTTTTAGGGGTATTTTTGACTAAAAAACACGGGAAAATTCATCGTACAGTTAATGTCGAGGTAAATTCACATTTTCAACGTATTTTTGGCTTAAATTTTCAGCAAAAAAAAGCGAGATTCACCCCTTGCTAATAGCACAATTTGCCGAGTTGGATCACCCTCGGGGGATGTTTTTAATGAGTTTAGTGTTGCCGAAAAATGGGTCTGTAGCGTGCGGAGCGCAGCGTAGCGCGCGAAAGGCCCATTTCGGCAACACAAACACACCCGCCAGAGATGCATAACAAAAGCGAGATTTACCCCTTGCTAATAGCACAATGTGCCGAGTTGGATCACCCTAGAGGGATGTTTTTAATGAGTTTAGTGTTGCCGGAAAATGGGTCTGTAGCGTGCGGAGCGCAGCGTAGCGCGCGAAAATCCCATTTCGGCAACACAACCACCCCTGCCAGAGTTTCAAAAAAAAAAGCGAGATTCAACGTCGTTAAAACCGTAACCCTTTCTAAGTATTTTTGGCCCTAAAAAGAACTGTTTTTTAACGCTCAACACACGACACATTGTTGTGATCGCCAGTATGTACTGAGAGCATTTTATGAAGTACACACCTTATATAAGCTTTTGGTGGGATATGTTAGAGGCGGGGTTTCGGCAGCCAATGGAATGTTCTAAACCGTTTCTAACTCGTAAGACTGCATCGGACAATACAAATTTTGAAAATTTGACTTTTTAGAGCCCTATTTACAATGGTTCGCAAATATTTTGTTTTATAATAGCTTTTTGTACCGTTTTTAATGATTCTTGACAGTGGAAATTTTAAAAAACCGAGCTGAGGTTACTTACCTACCACCCACATACCTTAGACACATACGTAGCGCGTTAAACGACATAAGACAGTTCGTTGAAGCGCAGCCAACCTGAGCTGTATAACCAACATAAAAGTAATAGATGACAAATCTTACCAAAATCCAAAAATAAAAAGACAATATCATATTTTTTATTATAATTGGTGCTTCCCGGAGCCCGTAATTTTTGAAAATACAAAAAACACATAGTGATCTGATCAACACAATAATAATTAGACGTAAAAATTATGCCTGTATTGAGATGATGCTGGAAACCTCTTGAGGGCCTACCGGCGGGCCAATGCACGTATTCAGACAGCGTTTCCATGACTCTGGTCCTGCAGCGGCCCGGTAACTGTAGCCCGTGGCCGCTTTGCTGCCAGCACTGCCGGCATAGTGCCGCCTTACGGCCGACGGTGTAGTGTTTGCTGGGATATTACTAGTTGCTGGAGCACAAATTTTTATATTACAATAATTAAAACTCATTAAATTTTCATTAACGTTTTTCAGCTTTTAGTAATAATATAAACATTTTATTGTGCTAAATCATACACACAAAACTTACAGAAAATTATTGGTATTAAAAAAAATTGTATATTACAAATAATTATTATTGTTGTTTTAAAATTGAAATAAGATTAAAGATAACCAAATTTAACAAAATCTAAAATGATATCCCTCATTCTGACATTATATTTATCGACTATTCTATGATCCTCTAGAAACGTTTCTGACATATTATCTATATCTAATTGATTTATATCTGGCATATCTTCAACCTCCATTGTTATACTATTGAGCATCTCCATTGCCATGAATAATCCAAAAATACTGAAACGTTTCAAATGCTCTTCTAACACTTCAAATGGAAAGAGTAATTCAGGGTCGCTTCCAAGTTCAATCAAAAATGTTGAGAAACTGTTATAATATTCTCGAATCAGTGTATCATACTTATCGTCACGTAACTTTTTATCAGTGCTTGAAAAAATCAAATAACTTAGATCACATGCCGGAGAACCTAATTCTGATAACTGCCAATCCAAAAAGCACAGTTTTGTCGGCCGGGATGGTTCTTCTCTATTCTAAAATATTAAAAACTAATACAAAAGTATTTAAATTATGGAAATCCTTACATCAAACTTATACAGAATATTATTTATCCAACAATCTCCGTGTACTATGATGCCATATTTTCCGGAAGCTTCGGATTTTAAAATATTTTCAATTTGAATGAACATCGTAGAGAGGAAATTTTCAAATTTTTCATATGCAATTTTGTCTGTAACCGGATCTAGCGTTTTCAAAGCTCGTTGGCCGTTTAATCGAAAGTCTTCCTTCATTGCATCACTATTATTACCTTCATCGATAAAATTTATATGTTCCAAATTACCAACTAACTTTTTAAATAAGTCGGGTTTCTGATCTCGAAGAGCAAAACTGAGTGCATGTAGTTTCCCACATTCCTTAATTGCCAACAGGATATGATTATAATCATAAGGCTGACGACGATCCCAAAGTTGAAAACCCAATTCTTTCATATTTTCCATTATAATCGCTTCGTTATTTTCATCGATAAGTGAAGTGTAATATGTAGCATAGGAATTAAAGGGATTCAAAATTCCTTTCGCAAGCTGAAATTTTTGAAACTCGGAGAGTACAGTTTCATAAATGTAAATTTCTCGTTTATACAACCGAGTAATAGGCATAAGCGATCTCATAATTCCAGTTCTAGGTGCACTCTTTACAATAAAATTGTAAACTTTATCATTGTTATTACTTCTTACAGTAACCATTGCTATTACTCCAAGGTAATTATCACCCTTGATGCTACCAGGAGCTATATCAATCGTGAAATTTTCTGTACCACGTTTTTTAATAAGTTTTTCTAAGACATGCTCCACATCCTTTGAGAAAGCTTCTATGTTAGGTTGGTCCATTTTCGCGAACAAAACTTTAACTTAGCTAACAACACTTTTAAAGGTACCACTTTAAATAACACTTATTTAGAAGTAAATATTGTTCATGGCATTATCATGGACAAGGTCGAAGATCCCCTCTCAATTTCATCATAATTGTAGCAAATCGTTTCTTGCCATGAAATAATGTTGATCTATTGGTAAATTCCAAAGTATACACACAAATTTAATTTAACAATAATAATGATATTCTGAGGTCTGAAAAACTAGTGAAAATTTAATTTTCTCGAAAAAAATTTTCAATAAATTATTCTTAAATTATTATGTTCATTGTTAATATTATACTTGACGAGACGCAGTAAATTTTAATGTGTATATTATTGAAACTTAAAAGATAATACTCGTATTAAATTGTAATTGTATCGATCATTAGAAATATCTGTAATTATTAACTAAATAACAAAAAGTCCTTTTTTGTAATTACATTCTTATTATAATATGTTATGTTATAATATTTATGTTTGTATTATATTATTATTTTACTAGCTTGATACCCGGCTTCGCCCGGGTTGGGACACCCAATATTAAAACTCTTTTTTTCCTTTTTTTTTCTAATTTAGAAGTTATTTTTTATTTATTCAATAATATAAGTATTTATTTAAAAGTATTATTTTAATATTCGCTTTCTCAATTAATTATTTTTACACGGAACCGCCAGGCTTTAATATTTAAAATATAGCAAATTCGTTGAGATAATACTATTCTATAAACAATATTCTTGGTATTAAGCTTTTTTGGGTTCATAATTTCAATTTATAAAAAAAATTTCGAAATTACAGATTGATAATTTTTTTCAATGTGGATGCAATTTAAGATATTCAATACCAAACCAGCATGAAAAGAAACAAATATACTTAGTACCAAGTAGAAATTGTCAATAATAACGACAGGACGTTCTATACAAATAACAACTTTTACATAAAATTGTCAACAGAAGAATGACGTGGGGGGGGTTTTCTGGGGTTTTCAAATCATTCCAAATGTTTCTAAAATATCTTTTTATAAATTTTAATTAAAATTACTTCTTAAAAATTGCAATTCTAAACAAATTTATTTTTTTACATGTTTATCCCTGAACAAAATTATAGACATTTTTGTAAATAATTTTTCATCTACTTACATTTTTAAACACTTTCCTTTCATAACATAGGTAAGCATTATACGGACCTCTAACAAGATAAGGCAAGCGCTTATCACAATGTCACATGGTACGGGTTACGTCATACAACTTACGTTACAAAGACTGCATAATATTATATTCAAATAATATTAGTACTTATAGAAATTATTACTTTATAAATTATTTAATTACATAATATGTTATACCGGGTGTACATAAAAAGTATTTATTTCTAAATTGATTTTAACTTGAATAATTTTGTACAAAAAATAATACAAATTTTATATAAGTGTATAAGATATTATAGTTCAAACAATAATATCGAATCTCGTTACATAAATTTAAAAATCCTAGAATTGGTGGACCAAAATTAAAAACTGAAGTTTTACATAAAATAGGAAACAATGTCGATTCAGAAACAATTCGCAGGGTTTAAAAAAAATGATGTAACCGTCGAATGACTATTACAAGAAAGTTCTACGTTATAGATTGAGAGCAATCAACGGATTTCATCCTGGATTTTAGGAGTCACGAAAATTTTATGGCTTATAGATAGGCACCCCTTCAATATAACACCGTAAATGGCAGACGTCTACCTGGTCGGATAAGAGGGGGGCAAAGGGGGGGGGTACAAAGGGATAAATGTTCTAAAACTGCTAGACTTCTGCCGACTTCAAAAAACGGTTACATAATGTTTGTAGATAATGAAAAAAAATTTCATTTTGAAAATTCGATCGGAAACATAGTTAAATTAATGTTTTAAAATTGTAAAACTTTCGATTGAGCCTGTGAAGGCGCCTTTTATACGACGGGATACTAAAGATGTATTGTAAGGGGACACGCGCTCACAATAGAAAGCTATTGTATAACCTTTCGGTATAGTGGTGTAAGAGACGGTCATTGCCTTGCAGCTGACGCAGTTGGATGCGAACGCGGGGTTAACAAAAAACAGGGCTACAGGCACATCTGAATGCTAGCCTAGCAAGCTGCTACCGGATGTAAAACAACTATAGTCCAAAATCAATCTGCGGACTACTCACCAACCCGTCTGGCCAGCGTGGTGAGTTATGGCCAGATCCTCCATAATATGGAGAGTCTTATGTCCAGCAGTGTGCGGAAAAAGGCTGAAGAAGAAGATAGTGGTGTGAATACCTTTTTACCGCATCCCTCGAACCCCGCGCCGCTCTACAAATTCTTACTATTTTAAGATCTTATCCTAACCAATAGACGTCTGCCATTTTCAGTTTTGTATTGAGGGGGTGCCTATCTATAAGCCAGAAAATTTTTATAACTCCTAAAATCCGGGATGAAATCCGCTAATAGCTCTCAATCTATTATTAATGTGAATAGAATGAAACGTATTCGGTACGCAAAGACTTCAACAATAAATGGTATTTTGAATGGTATCATGGTGGAACAGTGTTATATTTGCAGACGAAAGGATCTGGCCATAACTCACCACGCTAGCCAGACGGGTTGGTGAGTAGTCCGCAGATCGATTTTGGACTATAGTTGTTTTACATCCGTTAGCAGCTTGCTAGCCTACCATTCAGATGTGCCTGTAGCCCTGTTTTTTGTTAACGGTAGCAATTCGTCAACTCAGTGGGACCGCCGGCTTAACGTGCCCTCCGAAGCACGGAGACTTGGTCATAAGAAAGTTTGACTCCCCGAGTTTGAACCCGGTACCCCGCATTCGCATCCAACTGCGTTAGCTGCAAGGCAATGACCGTTTCAAAAATTTCTATTTGTAACCATATTTTTTCAAACTTTTTTTGTTTTCCGTGACCTAAGGAGAACATGAACCAAATTGTTAATAAAACCAGAGTTTTCTTTTCAAATAATTGAATTATGTGGTAAAGATTGCAATTTTAGTATTAGGTGCCCGGGTTATTATATTAGGTGGAACTCTGCGGGAAGATTTCGGCAGAGAGAGAAAGAAAGGAGACTTACGCCGCGCCGACGGGAAGTCGCGAGCGGCTGTGAAAATTTAAGCGTATAAATTATTGGCTTGTATCAAGAATTTTGCGAATGAATAAAAAGCAAAGGTAGTGAAAAAAAAGAGTGTTCTATTTCTTTTAGAAAGCATGGGTTGGCTTGGTATAATTGTGAAATTGTGTATAAAATTAATCCGGCCGATGGAATTTTGCAAACTTTAATGGTCCATATTTTATTTTAGAAAGTTGTTATTTTGGAAAGTTTGTGGTCTGGATTAATTTATGACAATATAATATACAATTTAAAATTGTTATCAAATTAATATTATAAAGTGGTAGTATTATTTAAAAAAAATTAATTAGAATTTTTGTTAAAATGTACGAGACATCCGTTAGTTGTTATTGCAACGTCATAAAGATCATATTATCAACAAACTAATAATATGCACCTGCTGATTAAGCATTCGTCTACTTATTACTGATAATAGAGTGTAGCGATTGTGAAGTCACACTTTTACGTCGTTATAGCGCGCCACCTATTCTTCAATAGCCTGAATCACCAACAAATGGAATGCTAACACCAGCTAACACCAACTGCATTATCCACTACTTGGAGTATTAAAAATTAATATTTTAATTACAAATTTTCGATTGTAGCGCCTCTGCAGGATTTTTGCGGTAACTTACATTGCGCTCCCCTCAAGGGCGGATCCAGGATTTTTTTCTGGGGGGGGGCACAAAGGGGCGGACGGGCAAAAAAGTCATCAATAACTGTTATCATATCACACAAAAATAAAAAAATATACATAAAAATACACCGTCTCGTGTACGTCACTGGATCCGCTACTGGCTCCCCTTTTAAGAGTATTTATAGCAATCTTTCAGTAGATAATAGTAAATAGCAAAAAGTTCTTTATAAACTACATATTGGTTGTTTTCTAAGAGGAGAGCACACAAACAGTTTTTTAAAGGATCCAACTCTGGAGAATCCCACATAAAGTTTGTAACAAATTTTTGCTTTGTTATTATGGCTCTCCTTTTCAAATCGTTTCACAATATCCCTGAGTACGGCCCATTCCCTTTTATGCATTTTCAAATGCATTTCGCATTGACCTTGCAATTTTGGAACGTCATGTGACTTGCAATCGGACGCGGTTGAGTCGTATTAAGTTGGATTTGAGATATCGAATGAGTACGTTCGATTTTCGTGCGCTGAGTTTTCAAAGTGCCTTTTAGTGCCGAATTACAGGTGCTTTATGCATTATTTTTGATCGGCCAGCTCCTGTTTTTAGTGGGCGTTACTTTGAGCCTTTCGTTGCTGCGTCACAGTTTTTTCTACTGTGGAAGTACACCACATGTGGATTTTGACAAACCTACATACTGTTATCAGCATATAGCACGATTTCTCCCCGCGCGCAAAGTTTTGCGCAGTCCAGTTTCGTTTATCTTTTGACGAGTACCGAGTTGTGTTTGGATGTTTGCTTTGGTCTCCTTGCAACATCAAACCGTTCGAGTGTCGTCCTGGATTCTCCACCTTCAACGAGGATCGTTCGATCGGCAATTTCACCTGCTCTCAATTCACCACCATCAACTCCAAGCAGTGTTTGTTTTGTGCGTGTGTTTAGATCAGGTACTTCTGTGCTAAATTTTTCGACAAGTGCCAAGTCACCTGTTTCAGGACCCAGTTCGTGATCGATAAGATTACGCCTGTCACTGAGATTTTGTAAGTTTGCTGGATGCTCTTGGTAAGCAATTTTTAATTCTTATTGTTATTGCCAACGTGGTGGTGCTTGCTTCACTTTCAAATGATATCACTTGCGTCGTTTATAGCAGGTGCTTGTTTATTTTTATTATAGTACACCTTTTGATTTAAACCAACATTTCATTGATACTGTGTATTTGTTATCGCAGTAATTTATACATTGTAATTGTTTGGAACTGTAAGAGCGTCTCGAATTCTGTTGTCATTCAATTAAAGCACATTTACCATCATAGGTGTCTTATTTTTTTCACCCGTGGCTACTTGTCAAAAAAACGGCTAGTCTAATTACCATCGTGGTAAAACAAACTGGAGAGGAAATCTCCGGATTGTTGCAGACTCTGGTCGATGGTGTGATTAACCCTCTCATTAGGGGTTGCTATCCAGAGGGCAGTTTTCGTTTCAAGTTAACCAAGGGCAAAGAGATCTTCTTGTAACTGCAGCCCAACAACTTTCAATGTTTGCCATGTGATTTATTAATCGACATGGCAATTTTAATTATTAGTCTCACTGGAAATTGCAAGCACTTAAACTGGATTGGCACATCTGATGTTATCAGGGGTATTCTAGGAATAAACGTGTCTTCTCCTTTGCCACAACCAGTTTGTATTTTATATTTGGGCTTTAATAATTTGGGGGTGTAAAGCCTTTACAATTAGTCGTATACCATTGCAGAGCTTAAGCTGATCCAAATTCCGGAAGCGCATTATTAGAGCTCCAACTTTTAATCGTAATACGTGCAGGGATGCAGTCGTAAAATAAGAAGTGCCGGGGCGATAAAAAAAAATTTTTTTTTAAGGGGGCGTGGCCAACGGTTTTTTTTATGAAGTGTTTATGTTTATGCGTGTCCCTAAACGCAAAATGTTTATGCCTCAAACCATGCAAATTATCTGGCAGTTTTCCGGTGGATGGTTAACATCAGGCCCGGACTGGCTCCTTTGGGGGCCCTCGGCTAGAGACTGGGGAGGGGCCCCTTACTAAGAGCGTAGATTTTTGAAAATCACATTTTCAGCTATTTTGACACTTGGAATGTATATGTTACAGTTAAAATTTTTTTTGATAACTATTGTTTTATAAATTTTTTCATTTCTTTTTATATGGTACAGGCCGTGTTCTACTTGTATTAATTATTAAAATTAATTATTATTATTAAACATAATTTTTTAATTTTTTTAAAAAATTATAACAATTAAGTGAAATCGTACCTGGAAAATTCAAATTTCGTATTTGAAATGTATTTTGAAAGATATATTTAGGGTATTTGAAGTACAAAATGCAAAAGATTTTGAAATTTTTATTTTAAATTCAAAATATGAGATACAAGAAAATTCTAAATTATCGTGTGCTTGCTATCGTGTGACAAATTGGATAGCGGAGGAGTTACTGCCATGGGAAAATCAGCTTTAAAAATTTTTTTAAAGGGGGCATGGTCAACGGTTTTTTTTTTTTATAAAGTGTTTATTAACCCATTAGTGTACAACGTCCGTTTATTTAAAAACTGGTGCGCCCTGGCACCACTGTAGCCAGGGCGGCGCCCTGCCTTCAAAAAAAGTGGCGGGGCGGCGCCCTGGCGCGCCCTGGCCCGACTGCAACCCTGAATACGTGTGGTGGCAATCCTGGAACTTCTAGCGAATGAAAAAACTCGACTGGATAGTGAACAACTTCATTTGGATCGACAACCGTATCTGCCTATTTGTAAACTTGGAAGTTCAGCTGAAATAATTGAATCAATTCGATCAGGTAATTAAATTAAATTTTTCGTTTTTTAAAAAATTGGAATTCTAAATACTATCTACTCTTTAATATTGTCTTTTTCAAGAAAATAAAGAATCCAGAAATATTTACAGGCACAAAAAGAAAATAACCATATCGTCAAAAACTTTAAGAAATCTTTGGAAATCTGCAAAGATATAAGTCATTTATTTAAAAACAACTACAAATGATTTTATAATTTATTATTATTGCATTATATTTTACCACTAATTTTTCTGAACATAAGAACAATATTTTATTAGTCTTCTCTGCTGTGTTTATCGATCCTTTGATCATTCTCATCGTCGCAAGCACGTACTGGTGTCTTTCCAAATTTCATTAACTCCTATCAATTCAAAAATGAATATAATAATTATTATATAGATTAATACTTAAAAGCAAAGATCAAATTTATTCGAATTTTATCAAACAGACTTACTTCTGATTCCTGAAGTAATTTAAGATCCATTTTTATTTTGCGTTGGAAAAATCCTGCCTATGAAATAAATAATTCTGTTATATTAGTTAAACAGTTTATATTTATTAGAGTACATTATAAAATGAATTATAAATGGGCCAAATGGCCCATCTGGCCGCCTTTAGCTAGGCAGTGCTTGATTGATGAGGTTATTATGTGTTTGGCCTCACTCCGAGATATTGGAATAGCTGGATATTCGGCCTCGTTCATGGGAAATTGTGACAAATCAAATGCATGCCTCTGTTTCATAGGTTGTAAACTGTTTTTAATTTAGTAAACTTAAACTACGGTTAAATAGTCCATCGAAAGAAATATCACAAGAGACAAATGGAGGCTTCTGACAGTGGTAGTTAAGATGTGCCAGGATTTGCCATATATTGAGGAGCTAAGGGTCGACAAACAGACTGTTGGCGAAGATAATAGTGTTAAAGTAGCTATAAAAATTCATTGAGATATCAAAAGGTATAATTTATTATAAGGTCGTAAACACCTAATGGAAAAGCTGAGATGCAGTCCTAAAGGATTTCAGATGAGGTAAACTCACAATGAAAATGGCCGTCCATGTCAGAGGTATAGATCTCTATACGAATGTAGAGGAGATTAGGGCGAAATAGTAAATATAGAAGGAGATGCAAAATTGTTGTCTATCACAACCCTTAGGACTTCACCAGAGAAAACGAGGATAGCTACGATCGACGTAGATCTGAGGAATGGGGGAGTACTTTTAAATTTCAAATCAGTGTAGGTAGGAAGAACTTTCTTAAAACAACCAAATTGCGGTTACTTGCACCCGATGTTGGCCTTTAGGTCATGAAGCAAGTAACTGTAAATGTGTGAATAGAATGAGCAGGTGTTGGCGGTGCTATGAAGCCGGTCACTATGCTTCCGTTTGCAAGATGAAGCCGCACTGTGACTTGTGTGACAAAGACGTACACAGGCTAGGAAGTTCACGCAACAAGGAGGCAATTAAAGTGTGTAGTCCCGTAAGGGCAAAGGTGATAAACAAAACAAATTATTTTTAAACCAGAAAGCCAAACAAAACAAACACCTCCTTAGCTGTGAAAGTAGTGCCTAATAGCGATATCCTTGTGGCTAAGCTGTGGGTGAGGTTTTAGTAACTGCATTCTGTCTCTCTAAAGAGATTTCCTCTCTCTGCAGGATACAAAGAAGGTTAGTAAAAAACTGCTGAATGATTTTAATAAATTTTGCACTTAAATTTTACGAGACTAAACAAATTTGGATTTGATCTGTCATAAATCTGAGACGGTCATTGCCTTGCAGCTAACGCAGTTGGATGCAAATGCAGGGCACCGGGTTCAAACCTGGGGAGAGTCGAACTTTCTTATGACTAGTCTCCGTGCTTCGGAAGGCACGTTAAGCCGGTGGTCCCCTGGGATAGTGAATTGCCACCATTAACATAAAAACCAGGATACATGGCACATCTGACGGCAAGTCTAGCAAGCTACCTGATGGATGTAAAATATTTATATGCTCACAGAACCAACACTGCCAAGGAAACGACGCAGATGTTGGTAATAACAAGCCTTAAGCGTGTGTGACACTATCACACTTTGGTTACATTTTCGTTCAACTTTGTTGTCAAATGTTTGATGAAAAATATTAAGCTGTGTTACATTATCACATTTTCATCACACTTTCGTCACACAAAAAGTAGCGCGTGTCACATTTTTAATCACACTTTTCCTTCAACTTTTGAATAATCATGCGCATTGCTGCAAAACTTAACAATACCAACCAACAAAATACACGAAACAAAATTAAACAGTTGATTTTGACACTAGTAACTTTGGCAGTGGGCTGCAAAGGTTGGCTACGGAAATTTCGTGAAGTATGTTTTCAATTTAGTTGCCAGCTTCACTACAAACATATCCCCACCCAAAAATTTTCATTACACTTTCAAACCAATGTTTGACAAGAAAGTTGAATGGAAAATGTAACCAAAGTGTGATAATGTCACACAAGCTTTACGGCTTAAACTAAGAAGAAGAAGAATAAATCTATGAAAAATGCAAATACAGCAATGTAAATAGTGGTAATATTTTAACCCCTCTATTGTGATTCAGGGGTTAGTTCTAGGCAATTATTTGTAATAAACTCTTATTGAGATAAATGTATAATGAATAATTTTTATTTGAAATATAAAATTTGAGGAAAATCAATTTACTGACAATAATTTTTCAAGATGGTGAAGTTTCTTCAATGAATTCAACTGTGGACTATTATTACTCCATAGGTGAGTACACTTTTCGTAACATGTTGGAACAAAAATTGCTCGTGTTACAATTTTTTCCTTGTCAGGCCACTTTTCTTCTACTAAAACGGTTTTTACTAGCAATCAGTAATGCATTGATAATATTAATGATTGAAAAATAATAAATTAAGAAAGACTTATAAGCTGAGTATTACATTATTTTTGTATAAATTTTCAATCAAGAAGTTCCTATTATTTTTATTTAAAATTAGTGAATTTCTAATTAATACAAGCAATACAAAAAAAGTAATAAGCAAACGAATTCTTTTGAATTTCGCTAAAGCGAAGTGAATTTAGATAAATCTAAATGTAAATAATTGTATAAAAATTAGCTCACCTTAACTAACCCTAGAGTAAGTATGCCGAACAGTAAAATACCAATTATAACAGCTACTATTATAATCCAGTAGTCAACCGTAGCTTCCGGCATATCTCTAATAAAGACACTAGATACCCGTACTTTGTCGGATCTGTACAATAAAAAATACTTATATAATAATATTCAATTAGAAATGGATTATCCATTTTAACAAAATATATAAGGGCCAATTAAAATACTTGCCTTTTACCATTCTGAATAAAATTTATTGGACTTTTAACAACTATTTTCCCTTCAGTTGATAAAATAATGATATCTTTAGTTCCAAATTGATCTATAAAATAAACAAAGCTAATAATAAATCACGTGATATATAGAAACTATTGAGGCATGATAGAATATCATTTAAAAATACATTATTAGCTATAGTATTGAAGCTTCCACTACCGTATGAATTATGCGAACTGTTCGAAGTTCACAAATGCAGGGGTGCAGTCGGGCCAGGGCGCGCCAGGGCGCCGCCCCGCCACTTTTTTTGAAAGCAGGGCGCCGCCCTGGCTACAGTGGTGCCAGGGCGCACCAGTTTTTAAATAAACGGACGTTGTACACTAATGGGTTAATAAACACTTTATAAAAAAAAAACCGTTGACCATGCCCCCTTTAAAAAAATTTTTAAAGCTGATTTTCCCATGGCAGTAACTCCTCCGCTATCCAATTTGTCAATGTTAACCAAACCCGGACTGGCCAGGTCGGCTAGTCGGCGATCGCCGAGGGCCCCCAACTCAAAGGGGCCCCGAAGAGGCCTTAAAAAAGTGGTGTATGCTTGGGGTAAAAGTGGTTTGTATTTTTTATATATGTTACAGTTAAAACCCGAAATCAGTTAAAACCCGAATTAACTAGTAAATTCTAGTTTTAACTAACCTCTTTAGTAAATTCTAGTTTTAACTGGTATTAGTTTAGTTAAAACTAGAATTAACTGATTTCTAATAAATCTTTTTAGTAAATTCTAGTTTTAACTGATATAAATTTAGTTAAAACTAGAATTAACTGTTTGGTGTTAGTAAATTTGTGATCTATCGCCGTTACAACTAGATTTAAAGTAAACGTAGACGTAATTAAATAAAAATGTTAATTTGTTATAGCTTTAAAAAAAATGGAAGGAAGCACACGATAATTTAGAATTTTCTTGTATCTCATATTTTGAATTTAAAATAAAAATTTCAAAATCTTTTGCATTTTGTACTTCAAATACCCTAAATATATCTTTCAAAATACATTTCAAATACGAAATTTGAATTTTCCAGGTACGATTTCACTTAATTGTTATAATTTTTTAAAAAAATTAAAAAATTATGTTTAATAATAATAATTAATTTTAATAATTAATACAAGTATAACACGGCCTGTACCATATAAAAAGAAATGAAAAAATTTATAAAACAATAGTTATCAAAAAAAATTTTAACTGTAACATATACATTCCAAGTGTCAAAATAGCTGAAAATGTGATTTTCAAAAATCTACGCTCTTAGTAAGGGGCCCCTCCCCAGTCTCTAGCCGAGGGCCCCCAAAGGAGCCAGTCCGGGCCTGATGTTAACCATCCACCGGAAAACTGCCAGATAATTTGCATGGTTTGAGGCATAAACATTTTGCGTTTAGGGACACGCATAAACATAAACACTTCATAAAAAAAAAACCGTTGGCCACGCCCCCTTAAAAAAAATATTTTTTTTTTATCGCCCCGGCACTTCTTATTTTACGACTGCATCCCTGCACAAATGGTGACTATATGAAAAAAGTATCACTAGATTATGACTTTCATAGTAATATGATGTAAATAATTGTGTACTCATATAAGGACGCCACAGGACACGAGAGGGTTAAAGCAAATACAATAGACTACTAATACGTACAACTTCGTCAAATTTGAGGAATATTGCACAAGTGCGCCTCTAGCGGCACGGTGGTGTTAAAACCATTGTGTTATGAAAGAGTTGTTAGTACCTGTTTAAATCCCGTGTGCCCCAGCGCCATAGAATAAAAGATCTTTGAGCCCACCACCGACAACACACCAGATGGCGTGAGGGAGCCGTACTCCAAAAAATCTATTGTTTACCCCTGAAGTTGTACGTATTGGTAGTCGTTAAAGTAAGCTCAAATAAATGTCTAAAATCGTTACTTACCAGAAAGTGCTGTCATATTTAACAGCATATTAAGTTGAACTTTAGACACGTTTTGTTTATTAAATGGGCCAAGATTGCACTCAATTTTTGAGCAAGAAATATTTTCATCATCAGAACAATTTATATTAAAAGTTTTATTCGGCGCATATCCGAATGCAGTTTTACTTTCGCCATTGTCGATGTTATCTACAGATCTTTTTGCAATGATTGACTTATTTTTATTTACAATTTCAAATAGAAATATCTCTTGAGTTTTTTCTAAACCATATGATAAATATTTAGCATTGCTTGTACAATATATCGGCTGACTGCCAAGCATGCCGATAGGTGTATAAAACTGTGTAAATGTTTCAAATCTAGATTTTAATATTCCAGATGGTATCAATAAGTGTAAAACTACTTCTTCGACTGGACTAATGCCATATTTTTCTATCTAAAAATATTCTTGCTACTTTTGCACCAAAATCCATATTACATAATTATACTACTAATATAAATTAAATAGATACCTGAAATGAATGCTGAAAGTTTATAACAACATCTTTAGCCAAGTTATCAAACAAGTAACTTTGTTGGGTTGCCTCCCTAAAAAAATGTAATGAAAGTAAGTATTGACGAAAAAGTTATAAAATAGTATCTAAGCCCAATTTCCCATGCGTACCCTGTGATTAGCATATCGGCACTTCGAGATACTTTCAAACTATTGACAAAATTATTATTCTCGTTAATATTTTGGCTACTTGTTCCTAAAATTGTGTTGAAATACAATGTATCCCCATATTTAAAGGCATCTATATTTCGCATATCCAACGTTAAACTTGTGGTTATCTAAAAGTCAAAAATTAATGTATATTTTTCATTAAAAAGTTAAATAGTTGCATACAGTTTCGTTCGATTTGATTGGATTTCCAATATTGCAGACAACTATAGATTCACCTTGGGTGAAACAAGAATTAGGTATTTTCCTGATGTAAATCGATTTTGGTAAATCTATAATAATGTTGGTGTCATAGGCAAGTTCTGCGGAATTATGAACAATGAAGTTCACGTCTAAATCATTTGTAGATCCCACCACGTAATTATTATTTCTAGAATTAGACGAAAATTACAAAAGCTTTTCGAAAGTTAAACTAAGAAGGTAACTCACTGAACGTTCAAAAAGTTTACTAATAAACTCAGGTTTGAATTACATAAATTATTATCAACTCCGCAACCTAATCCAAACGGTAAAACAATTGATTGTTCCTTGGATGATAGAAATGGATTTAAAATTGCACAATTTTTGCAGAATGTATCCTGTTTGATATTGATCGTACTATTGTCAGAAACGATGATTGCATTGAGTTGATCTGGTTGCAAAATAAGGTCTACTGATGTAGTCACCTTTATCAGATCTCTCCTGTTAATTGTATTCTAGAATTGGAATTGGGAAGTCTCCATAAAGATCAAGTATCCCACTTTCCCTACTCACCTTTATATTAACAGTAACAATTTCACATGATTGCACGTTGTATGTCAAAATTAAATTTTTTGAGATTGGATTTTTTAAGTCCAGGTATCTTGCATCATCTACAGTAATATTTCTGATTATATCTAGAAATCCATATTATTGTAGTAAAATCAAATAAATTAAAATATAAATTGAATATTACTTATTTCAGGCGGTGCTTCATAACCAATATACCAAAAGCAAGCTGTTACTATAAATTGGTTCAAACTATTATCCAAAAATGGTGTTATAGAAGTTAGTGATTGTTCTATTGTAATTATCGGTTTACTTCTTAATATGACTACATGACTTGAAAGATGTGCACCTATGGCTAAATCTAAAATAATTAATAAACATTATTACTCGAATTTCTTATAGATACTATAAAAATATGAAAAAGCTTTTAAAAAAATGCTGTAACATGAAAAACAAAAATATGTGGGAATATTGAAAATTGGAGCAGCAATACAGCAGGCAATAACCCAAAATTAGACCAATAAAAATTGTGTATCTACCATTATACAAATTTTTGTCGATATCTGTTGGTTTTGATATGCTAATTCCAAAACCTTTTACTGTAGGTATAAAACTTTTTCCAATAAGTTTTTGGGAAAGTACAATTAATCCATCTTCATTTCCTCTATAAATATAGACATTTCCACTTCCATAATTTTCGTAAGGAGCTCCTACAGCAATACCTTAACAGAACAAGCATTCTGGTCGTAAAAAAAATTTTTAGATCATGCAAAACCTACTTGCATATCCATCATTGTTAAAATCCCCTAGAAACATTAAAGATGCTCCAAATTGCCCTCCCGTATTTTCACCTTCTATAATTGAATCCTTTCCTCGAGTTTCAAATTTTCCCTAAAAAATAAAATCTTTCAATTAATTCACATTAAATGGTAATTGCTTATAGTAACCTGTAAACTTCCCAAAAATATGTATATTCGACCTGTATTATACGTATTACTACCAAAGTAAGGTGATCCCACGATTAGATCATCCAAACCATCGCGATTTATATCACCTGATGTAAGAGCTCCCCCAAAATATTCTCCTAATTGTTGACCTTCTTCAGAAGTTCTAACTTCTATTTTATTAGATGTGGTTGTAAACTTAAATACCTGTACCTAAAAGTATTCCTTGAACATTAATACTAAATAAGAATATAATCAAAGAGAAAATTAATGATTGTTATGTAAATTCTTCTGTAAATTACGTAAATTACTCCTAATTAAAATTTTAGCACCTTCGGCAGATTACGGAACTCGCCTTTGGTTTTTTTTGTAAATCATCTGCTTCGCATGGTAAAATAAGTCTCTTTCTACACCTAGTACCTGATATACTATTCTAATATGTAATATTTTATCTAACTAGAAAATTGATACCTCTCCCTTACACCTCTGTCTAGGAGCTCCAGAGGCATACAACATCTCAGTTCTACTGAAGTAGTACCCAGATGTTGCGGAATATCCTAAAAATTATATAAATGCAAATAAATTTAAATAAAACTTTATATTTGTTTTTCTCATACCAAACCACTCATATGTAAACTCATTTGATGATTTGTCTCTTTCTGCAACTACGACCTTCAAAAATTGATTTCGTCCAGTTCTTGATCCACTGAAAGGTCCTGTATGATCTCGAGAAATTATTACAGTACCATCCCAATTTTTCAGTCCAGGTGCACCCATTATCAATTCCTATTGGTTTTAGTTCGATTAGTTAAAATTAAATGAACAAATAACATTTGAATTTCGATGCAAAACTGGGAATTTCAAAAGAAATTTGCAAATTTAACCACATTGAAAACATAAAACTCCAATAAGCATGGATGCTATTTTTTGCAATTCTTTGGATTTATTACCTAAACCAAATCAAATGTAACACAAGTCAGGTATAGGAAACTTTTCCGTCTATATAAGTTTGCAAATCAGATATTTTTTCCCATGAATTACTTTTTTGATTAAATACTTGCCTGTGAATTTGTAAAATGAGCGCATGTTCCAGCTTGCCCTTGTGCGTAATAAAATGGGTTGTTCTTTTTTAAACCCCTTTTATACATATAATCATCATAACCTCTGTTTCTTAATGGAATTATTTTTTCGGAGAAAGTTTCATTTTGGTGGAACAAGTAGCATGCACCTCGCATAAAATACTCAGTTATAACCGAACGTCTCCAACGATGGCCACACACCTAAAATTAAAAACAATTCTAAACTATAATGCAAATTAAAATTTAACTATCAAAAGTTGTTTAATCATTCAATATTACCACAATTTGACCTGATTGTGGGTGGATATCCATTGTACCCCCTATCCAAGAGCCATTGAATATTTCCCCAAATACATCTAAACTGTAGCTTCCTCGATAACGTGAAGCTAAGAATAAAATGGTTTACTAAAGAAATAATTACTAAACTTCAATTTTATAATATAATACTCACTGGCATCAATGTTAATCATAACGCAAGGTTCAAAAATGTTACATCTATAAACAACACCAGGTTCTGTAATATTGCTATAATTGGAGTTATTACCTCTTGGGGCTCCAATTTGTACCCTAAATAAAATTATAAAAGTTTACAACATTAAAACAATTGCATTTACGTTACCATGTTATATTATCACGATTGGTATACATTATAACGGAGTAACCAAAATAGGAAGATCTGCCATTAGAATTTCCGGATGGATCCATGTACACTACAGCATGATTTGTATCGATATTAAACCCATAAGTTAATTGGACATTTAAAAATATAATTAAAAATAAAATAAAATACATCTTTAAGTTTAACCAAATTCTTGCAGTTTAACAGTTAAATTAAAAGTTTGCTGCATAATCTGTAATATTTTTTGCCAATCTTGAAGTACCTACTTCCTGTGGTCGAAATCAGTTTGTTGCTGAAGGAAAAATGTTATAAGAAATAACCTCAACTTGCGAGATAAAAAGTTAAATATAAATTTAAAACTCTTGAGATCATGAGTTCTCAAACTTTTTAGCATCGCAATCCCCTAAAGACCCAAAATATGAAGTAAAAATTCTTACGGCCCTTTTAGTTTATACATTTTTACGACCTTTTTTACTATCACACGTCGATAAAAAAGATTTGGTACCATCTACATTCTACACCATTTCCAGTTTTAATTCAGAAAACGTCAGTTACAATTCAGATTAACGAATACTTTCGGCCTCATGGACGCCCATATGGATAGCTGTGCGAGGCAGAATACCGAGCAGCGTCGTAGAGCCATCAGCCAGAAGGATTAAAGCTGAACTTTGAATGACCTCTCAGAGTTAAGCAAAAGTGTGGCTGTAAGGCCAGAAATACTGGTTTATCTGAATTACAATTGATACTTTCTGAATTATAGCTTGAATTGGTGTAGAATAAGAATGACTTCTTTTATCATAAAGAACAAGAATGACTTTATTTTCTATCACACGCAAATATATAAAATTTGTTAAGAAAATTTGCTATTTTCTTCTACGTAATTGCGACAACCCTAATACCTATTCACGAATCTCCTTGAAGTTGATATCCAGGTTGAGAAACGGTGGCTTAATATTTTGAAAATATGTTTGCATGTTGTCTCTAAATCTATGATAAATTGGAATGGGTCTGGCATTTCACCACAAGATCAAGAAATCATGTCTATTTTTCGATCGTCCGCCATACAGACATTTTTGCTCCTTATCAAATATAGGTAGGTACCATTAACATTTTGCATCTATATTTTACTAAAAGACAAAAGTGCTAGAATTGGTTTGCCAAATCAAGAGTAAGTACGTTTTTGTGTAATTTCTGAATTGCTTATTACTTATAATTTGTGTACTAAACTTTCAAATATCAAACTTTTGCATAAAATAAAAAACATTAAGATAAATTTGTTTAAAAATAAACTCCTAACTTTTAAGGATATGTAAAATACCACAAATAAGATTTCGAGCTCTTGGGAATTCCAAATTGAGAGGAAATAAGATTAAATACCTAAATATTTAATATCTTATTCATTAAAAAATATTGGTTTAACCATAAAAGTCTTACCTTATCCAAATTTGACGAATTTTTATTGCCGATTGAAATGTAAATAAAATATTTGACCATATTTGGACCGCATAGAAAACCGAAACTTTGCATGGACGCGAGGTTGCTATTAGATCAAGAAACAAAATGTCGAAAAAGCGACTCCCTTTTTTTCTCTAGATTTTTCATTTTGTTAATTTTCCTTCGAAGTACCAGTTATTTTTAACATCAGGTTACTTAATTGCTATTTTATCACTTGCGGTATGTTGGTTTGCGGTATTTCTAAACGTTCGATTCCGATATTACCTAATATGAATAAATCAATTTCTTTATTTCGTATTTGAATACGACGTTTCTAATGAGAATGGCGATTACTTAAAATTTTTATAATATTATTTGTTTATTTTTTCACAGGGCAATGGGACAGAACAATTACAAGATTATCCTTACATAATGAAATACTTTTCGTGGTTATGATAATTATTGTGTGTATTACAAATAATGCTACTATGACTCAGCTATGGAAGTTGACTTTATATAATACGAACCAATTAGTATGTTTAATTTACGTAATAATTTATATTTGCTTATAATTTTCTTCTCATTTTCTGAACATCATGTAGCATTCGTATTTCTTTTATCAACTCAATAAATATTCTAAAGAATTTCTAGAAAATATAATATTGAGCTAATTTATTTAGAAAATGCTGCTGGAAATTTGAAAGCTAATTGCAATAATAACTCGTAGGTACCTGTACGAGTATTTGTTGGATTTTTTAAAAAGAAATTATAATTTCTTTTATAATAAAATTTAAATTAAGTCGTAAAATACAATCAAAATTCTTTCATTAATTTCGAAAACCATTGAACTGATTTCGTTTGCATTCGCGATTATTATTATTATTATTATTATTATTATTTTTTTTTTTTTTATTATAGGATATAAATTATACTTTTCAAATAATAATATATTAAAATTATTTTGTATAATATCTACATATTGCAAATCGGTAAGCGTAACATATTTTAAAATTTGAAATGTTTAAAAATTATATACTTGAATATGCAACAAAATATCAAAAAAAAAAAAAAATTAAAAACATAATGATTATCTACTTATTATAAGCATTTTATTAATCAGAGTACCATCATCAGATACCATACATTTATAATTGCATGATTGTATTTTTAACAATAATTCAGCGTTTTTCTTTTTACCCCTAAATATAACAATAATATAACTGCTTGACCGTTAAAAAAAACGAAGCATATTATTTTCATAACTAAAACACTTTTTTTATAAATTTTAATGAACCAGTTACCAAATTCTTGAGTTATTGCGCCCTCTAAAAATCATATTGGAACTTCACAAAGTCTAGTATCACTCCTCGAATTCTAGAAAAATACTTTTGCAAATTTTTGGCTTCGTATTGCAACTTTTCAGAAAAATTCTCCAATTCCGATACGTTGTGAATATCGGGAATCTCATCCACATCACTCGTCATTAAAAATAATACCATTAAAGATAAACATAATCCATAAACAGAGTACTTTTTCATGTGTTGAAGCAAAACATCATACGGGAATAATTTATCTGGATCGCTTCCCAATTGTCGCAAGAAATCGCAGAAGCTTTTGTAGTAAATTTTTATTAAATCGGAATGATGCTCTTTCCTAAATTCTTGATCAGTGCATGTAAATATAAAGTATGATAAGTCAAGCGCTGGGGATCCCAATCTTGATAATTGCCAATCCAATAAACACAAATTTGTTGGTTTTTGTGGAGATTTGGAATCCTAAAATGAAATTTTTTTAATTATAATTAAAAATGTTATTCCGGAAATATCTACTTTTTTGTACTATAATCTACTTAATTTTTGGTGACATTGAATAAAATCAACACACGCATGAGAATGGCTTACTCATCTGTGAAGAACGTAGTATTATAATGATCAATTGCTATTATAATAACTAAAATTATGAAATAAATACTATTGCATAAATAATATTACCGACTTTTTTAATAATTTTTAAATTTGTTATAGTGAGGTATTTATTAAATCTCTATTGATTGAGTAAATATAAAAAATTCTGAGTAACGTATCATTACCGTCACGATAGTTTATTAAATGATAAATAAATTAACAATAAATTGCTAGCATTCTTCAAACATGATTGTCGTTTTTATAAACAAAAAATATAATTGCAGTAACCACTTACAGAATATTTAAACAACATATTGTTGACCCAACAATCTCCATGTCCAATCACAGAATAGTCTTCGATGGATTCCGATTTAACAGAGGTTTGAACAGATTCCTTTATTTTATTATGAAATGTTACAAATTTTTGATGAGCAAACTTATGCACAATGGGATCTAAAGATTTAAGTGCTCGTTCAGCTTGGGTACTTAAAGCTTTGTAGAATTCGTCACTGGTATCCACAGAAAAAAATAAATCCTTTGAATTTTTTGCCAATTCTTTAAACAACTCTGGTTTCTGATCTCTTAGTGCGAATGACAGAGCATGCAATTTTCCATATTCTTCCAGAACAAGTTTTACGTGGTTGTAGTCCAAAACTTGTTGACGATCACGTAACTCGTATCCTAAAGCTTTCATATCTTCCATGATTAACGCTTCGTGGCACTCTTCCATCATCGAAGAATAATATTTTGCATACGATTTGAACGGATTTATTACTCCTCTTTCCTGTTGCAATTTGCAAAATTCGGGCAAAACCTTGCTGTAAATGTAAATTTCCCGACCATAAACTTCTCTCACTGGAGCTAATTTCCTGAAGGTTCCTTCCCTGGGTGCACTTTTACAGATTAAATTTAGAGTCGTCATTTTTCCATCGCAACATTTTCCATTAATTTGAACTTTAGCAATTATTCCTAAGTAGTTATCACCCTTAATTGATCCGGCTGAGATGTTCATCGTATAATCGGTTATTTTCAGTTCGATCATCAATTTTTTGACCAAACATTGTACCTCTTTTGAAACAAGTTGTTCTTGGCACTGCGAATCACTATTGTTATTGCATATATCAGTCATTTTTTTGTAGTAATGAATTTTAGATACGGTAATGATCAATGTCACACTGAAACTTCTCTTATATGTAACTATTTTATCCACTCCAGTATTTGTCATAACTACATAGTACTTTAAATAAAGTAACAACTAGGAGTTTGAATTATTATTTACGTCATATAATTACAGGCAATACAATGGCAGGCAAATTTCATGATTTGCAATATATTTTAATATGTACTTGAAGATATTAAGTAATTAGAGTGCTTAAAATTCATTCCCTACCAATTTCCAAAAATTATTAATAACTTGTAACGTTTTTGTATTGTCTAATATGTGCCATAAAATATAGCTTAGGTATATACTTAAAATTAATTACGCAAATAGTTCTCCGTTAAACAATACCCACTATTAAACTTATCAACTATTTTTGAATAAAAGTAAAATATTACACAGGAAAACTATAAATTTTCTTATTGTTATGTAGGTCCTAAAAGTAATAATAGTTTTCAATAAGTAATACATTTTTAACAATGTTCTATTATAACAATTTTTATTTTTCATTTTTCCCTTAGGTACTACTTAGTGTTATTTATGTATATAGTGTCATCAATCATCTCCAACCGCAAAAACAATTCAAAAACCCATGTCTCCTCGCCCGTAATTATGCTTTCGATAATATTTGACCCCAAAGAAAGCATTTCTTCAGTGACAGCAATGTGATACTCTTTCTGCAAGAAATTGTAAGAAAATTTGTACAAGATTTCTGCACAATACGCAAACCCCCCCAAATGATTGTGAATAATGCTCTGCACCAATCAGAACAACACTCCAAGATCGGATGATATCTCCTGATGCTCACTCGTACAATTTTCTTAATTTTTTGGACATTTTTGACATTCGAACTAGTGGATGGACGACCAGAACAAAGCAAATCATCAACCACACTGAAGCCCGTTTTAAACTCTTTGTACCACTGGTATATCTGTGTTTTCGACTTTGTCGAATCCTCGTAGGCTTTCTTTCACATTTTAAACGTTTCAGCACATAAAATTTCGTTTGAAACACAAAATTTCAGGCAAACTCTTTGCTCGAACTAAATTCGGCATTTCGGCATCAGAAGACAATCATCAAATTATTATTATTTTTTCAAATCAGTTTGTGGTATCAAATTGATAATCTAGCAAAATGTTTAGAACAAAATATCACAATTTATTAAAGCTAAAACAAACTAGTTTTTGAAAAGTGGGGGCCAGAGAGAAAACAGTTTATTGCTTTTATAAAAATTAAAAAATTACATTTAACTTATAAAACTGTTTTCTTGATGCAAGTACTTGTTATAAATAAATTATTTTTGATATGATATAATATACTCTTTATTATTCCACTCCACAAAAAAAACAAAAATAATTAACTTTTGCAATTTTTGTATAATATAGAATAATGATCTTTATTTTATACTAAAAAATATAGTGTATCTGTGAATTTAACACTTGCAATATCGTTATTATAAATGAAAATGATACCATGTTATCGTTATTATTATTTAGTTATTATTATTAATATAGGATACCGAAAAAAATATTGCGCTACCGAATGTCCTTTATAATTGGTTTATGGTCACTCGAATGGTCGTTCGGCGTTACAAATTACATGTAATAAATTGACTTCAAACCTCAAATTGTCAAAGAAAAGAAGAAACCGGTGCAACAAGAGCAAGAAGAACAACAAACTATTCTTATCTTGTTTTTTCTCTATCTCGCTTTGCTACTGTTTGTAGCAACTAAAAATTATCAAGAGTTCTGCAATCAAAGAACATAATTATTACGTGAGGTGGCGCTGTCTATCATTAAGAAGATGTCATAAACGAAGAGGCAAGGGGAAAGAATTTCAAATTTTAAAAAGTCACGTGGTGATGCTTCGCCTTAACACATTAACGCGGTAGCGGATGCAGCAATAGGGAAGATGCATGAATAAAAAAATTTAATTAAAACAGTATTTTTTGATTAATCTAATATATTACATAACAAATCAGCAAGAATAACTTCTATTTATTGTATTTTGTTATAAATAATCGATTTTAAAATTCACTGATAATTTAAAATATATCATGTGACCATGAACGCAACGCCATTGGTTTGACGTCATAAGGTAGAACGATTCCCGCGTATGCAAGCAGTTGGTACGTATTCAAGGTATATTATACGAGTTACTTTGGTACGTAATTCTGTTTTGTGTACGTAATAAAGCCGATATCGTATTTAAATAATATTATTTTTGATTGTTTTATTAGTTTGTTTGAGTGTTTGTTATTTCGACCATGACTGAAAGTGGTTTTCTGCAAGCTCAGTCTGATAATTTGCCTAAAATAGACGTGTTTACGATGAGCCATGATTCGGTATCGAGTATAATTTGCCATGCCTTTTTCTACCTATCTAAAATTGAAATAAATATTATATTATACATCAATAAAAATTGGAAGTACGTAATAAATAATGTAATGCATTCATTTTTCAACAAAACGTGAAATAGTTAATTTAATTTTGAAACCAAAACAGCTCATTTGGTGTTTTTATTGTAGTGCTCTTACATTTTAGAACAATACAATACTAACTTATAGCCCGTCTTCTTTTTGGTTTCCATGATAATAACACTAACTAACTTCAACTTTCAAAGCACAAAACTAAACTAACCCAAGATCTAAAATTTTAACAAAAAATTACGCGCTAAAATATATTTGTCATGTATTGAATGTCGTTTATCAATATATTATAGAAATAGAAATATTTATAATATGTTTATGTTGGTACAAAATTAATCAAGATTAATCCTTTAATCTTTAATTCTTTCTTGAATTAGTTTCTAAACTAACGTAAGTCGTGCGTAAGTCCCATACTACCAGATCACAGAATACCAGATTACGTCACAAGTAAATGGCGCCATGCGCGGTCGTTTCCTACCATTCAAATTGATAGATTTTTAAATATTTTTTAAATTGTTATCGAAACGAAAATTAATAAATTAAATAGTATTAATCAGTATATTTAGGTATTTTTTATCCAACTACGCTATAAAAAAATTTTATGCATCTTCCCTATTGCTACGAGCCCCGCGCATCTGGGGACTCCATGCCCGGCGGAAGTGTTTTTATTTTTAAAAAGGTTATTCCTGTTCTCGCTTCAGGGAAAATAGCGATTTTAAGTTGAGGTGTCAAGAAAAGGTGCAAATAGGTCATTGAGAAAATAGGACAGCTCCGCGATAACATCTGATAGGGGTAAATGTAATTTATGGATTAGAGGATTTTCGTTTTCCTGTCCTTATTATAACAGTATTAGTATTTTCATGAAATAATTCCAGCATATTTGAAGATAATTTAACTTTTATCAAAAAATGTAAATAATAAATCGCACTGAAAAAACCAAAATCATTGGTATATTTTCATTGCATTCATTTGTTTATTTACAATATTTATACAGCTCCACCAACGTTAGAACCGACTTTAGGGGCGTGTCAGGCGCTGCTAAAATTAAAAATGTACACTCAAATGAAGAAGTTTCTCGGCGTGAATATTTAAAATTCATAAATTATTTTGTCAAATTGCAGTCACGAAATTTATTTTAGATTTATTTTTATTTTATTTATTGTAGACAATAAAGCTCAAATAGAAATAACACGAAACCGAATTAAACAAAAAACCACGACAAATGTAAACACACGCAATGATTTGTAACTTTTACAACAGAATGTACTTGAGAAATAACTCAACGTTCATTGGTTCATTCAAATTTTTATCAAATTAGTTGGCATATTTGCCGCGTCCTTTCTAAGCTTGGTGGAGCTGTAGTAAAATCTATTCTAGAAAAAATTTGATAGATCTTACTACTTATAAAATAAAAAGTTGTAGTCATCTTGAAAATAATTTATTTTCCAGAAGAAGAACATATCCAACAAAGTTTAGATGCTCCTTACCAAATAGACCTCTCAATTAAGCCTATAAAAATATCACAAGTAAGGCCATGTATACAAAATCTTAAGCAAAAAAAAGCACCTGGTTAACCTGATAACAGGAGAAATTCTAAAAATTCAATCGCCTAAAGGAATAAAAATGATTACTATGATATTTAATGCCATTCTTAGATTGGGTTATTTTCCTTCACAATGGAAGGTAGCTCAAATAATTCTTATTTTAAAGCTTGGTAAAGATCCAACGGAAACTGCTTCTTATCACTCAATTAGTCTCCTGCCCGTCCTATCTAAGGTGTTTGAGAGAATCTTTGCAGTTAAGCTCAAACTACTACTCGAAGAAAGGCAATTAATACCCAACCACCAGTTTGGATTCCGACAAAACCATTCCACAATCGAGCAGGTACATATAGTTGTCAAGAAAATCAGAGAGGACCTAAGAGCATAAGAGGTACTATTCTGCAGCATTCTTGGACAGTTCTCAGGCGTTTGATAAAGTTTGGCACCCAAGTTTAATCTTCAAAATCAAGATCAACTTACCTCATCCTTATTGCCAAGTACTGAAGTCCTATCTGACAGATAGACACTTTCTCGTGAAGTACGGAGATGCCTACTCAACTCTGTTTGCTATAAAAGCAGGTGTACCGCAGGGCAGTGTACTTGGCCCACTTTTATATCTCCTGTATACCGCCGGTCTACCTACTAACCACAGAACTGAAACTGCCACTTATGCAGATGATACTGCGGTAATGGCCTCACATGAAGACCCAAATGTTGCCTCTAGTACCCTCAAGAACACCTTGATGAAGTAGAGAGATAGATGAAAAAGTTGCGGATCATAAACTTTGAAGTTTTTTATATTCTTTGGAAAGTTCGGAGTCTATTTTATTCAATTATTCAATTCTATCCATTCAGTCTGGATGTCATTTCATCTGGCTCATTTGAAATTAACTACAAGGTCGAAAAGTGTTCCCATCCAGGTTCCAGCATAAAAAACCTCAGTGCAGTATTTGTAACACTCGATCAACTGGTCAGGTGTTTATGGTTATTTGGGAGAATCTTAACCATTGCCATTCACCCCTTGAAGCCACACATAGACCGCCGATTTGGGGTAAACTACTCTGGCACCAATATTGTGTAAACTTACGGAAGAGCTCAAACTAAGGTATTTTTTATTCTTTTAATCGATATTTTTACGGGGTCCGTTAAGTTGCCCCCCCCCCCCCAGTTAATATTTATTCTCCAAAAGCTAGCTACCGAATCCTTATAGCTAGCACCAGCTAGCACCCAAGTATAAAAGCTAACACCGTTATAGTTTTTCCACAAATCGATATTGAAACCGATGCTTTCGGTACTGACGGACGCGTATGAATGGATTACCGAGATTCCATTTTTTTTTATAGGGTAGACTGCCGACAAACTGCACGAATGTGTAGATAGCGAGTTATTATTATTGTGTAACAAAAAACAAATTTTTGTTTCGATTACAAAAAGTAATCCTAAACCAATAATGAAAGCTCATTTGGGTTCTAATTCTAACGTTTGATACCATTTTCACCCCAAAATTCGACTTAGAGAGGGGGAAACGTGTCTACTTCCTGTAAGTAATGAAAAAGATATAATATAATGTAAAAATACAATTATACCGTATTCGGCCCTTTTAGTTTTTCAGAAATGTGTGCAGTTTTTACAAATTCTTACAATTTAACTTACATTATTATACGAGAAATGGGCGTGGATACTTTACAATAGTGGGAAACAGAATTGAAACATAAAAGTATGAAAACTTTTGTAAAATTAATTTTTCCATTTTTATTTATTATGAAGATTATAATGGCAAGGAGGATTAATTTTTTTTCCAAAAATCGTCATAGAAACAACACTTCCCTGCGTATCTACGCGCAGGGAAATTGAATTATACTGACTAGTCCGGTAATGTCAGTAATTGATTTTTTCAATGTGTTTTGACACATTGACAAACTTGATTTTTGCTAATTTTAAAAATGTTGTTCAAGTTTTGACACATTGACAAACTTGATTTTTGCTCATTTTAAAAATGTTGTTCATTAGTGTTTTAAAATTTCGATTTTTTACGATTTTTGGAAAAATTTAATACAAAATACGTCAGGAAAATATCTCACTTTACTCGGAGCTCTAAAATACTCGGCACAAAGTGCCTCGTATTTCAACATTGCTCCTCGTCAGTAATATATCATTTTCCTGACTTTCATGTAAATAACTATTAATCTAAACAAAAGTTTTAATCTGGTAAAATAAAATTAAATGTGAGGATTATCGGACGCAGCTTGCTCGGAGGAATCGAAAATTTGAAATGAAAAAACTTTTTAGAAAATAAAATTAGGATGTTGGAAATGGAAGCTCATTTAGGCTCTAACGAAGCTCTAACGTTTGACACCAATTTCATCCAAAAATTCTTAAAAATAACGAAAATAGAAAATCATGTCTGTGCCCCCCCCCAACTATTTCGCGAATAACTCCGCGACGGTTGAGGCTCAAACGAAAAAAATGGAAGCTCATTTAGGCTCCAACGAAGCTCTAACGATTGACACCATTTTCACCCCAAAATTCGACTTGGGGGGGGCCAGCGACATGCACCTCAGATAAACCCATTTTTTAAGTAACGAAGTGCGCTAGAATTATGCAAAGTATTGTAAAGTAATGCTTCTTCAAATGTTCCTCCGTAGTTCTATAGTAAGGTAATATTTTACCTACAATAATAACTCGCTATCTACACATTCGTGCAGTTTATCGGCAGCCTACCCTATAAACAAATGGAATCTCGTTAATCCATTCATGCGCGTCCGTCAGTACCGAAAGCATCGGTTTCAATATCGATTTGTGGAAAAACTATAACGGTGTTAGCTTTTATACTTGGGTGCTAGCTGGTGCTAGCTATAAGGATTCGGGAGCTAGCTTTTGGAGAAAAAATATTAAATGGGGGGGGGCTAGCGTTAAGTTGCCCCCCCCCGGTTTCAATATCGATTTGTGGAAAAACTATAATGGTGCTAGCTTTCATACTTGGGTGCTAGCTGGCGCTAGCTATAAGGATTCGGGAGCTAGCTTTTGGAGAAAAAATATTAACTGGGGGGGGGGGCCAACTTAACGGACCCATTTTTACGTGCTTTTGAAGTTTTTTTGTTATTACATTAAATGGTAACTGTTAGTGATTACATTTTGTTTGATGCTCGCCTCATGTTATTGGCACCACCTTTCGACTACGCTTATTTTTATACAACTCTTGATTATTTTCGAGCCAGTATTTTATTTGAGAACCTGCCCCCCTTCCCAAAATTTCTTTCAGAACTCACCACCAGCTCTTCGACATATGTCACCAGGGGTTGGCTTATACAACTACCGTGGCAAAACAAACTGGAGAGTTACCCCCTCCGGATTGTAGCCTTTGATTGATTTCTTTTTAGAACAACCCTCTTATTAGGGGTTGTGAAATTAAATTAAATGATAATAATTTTTTAAGCTTTCAAGTGCTCACGCACTCTTCGTCAGAATAATACATAATATTAAGTAAACTTAAATATTATAATTTGAACACATCGGACTTGGAATACTGTGTTTCAAAATGATGATTAACTAAAATAGTAATTACATTATTATCTCTTTAATTATACACAATTACAACAAATAATGCAAACAACAAAATATTACTTTTTTATATCTTCTTTTTCTGATTGTAACATTTCATTGGGGTTCTCTTCACCACATTGTACAGACTCTTCCTGAAATTGTTCTGCACCCTATGAGATCATAATAAATAATATAAATTAATGCTACTTATAATAAAAGTAATAAATAAAATATATTTATATTATTATAAAATAAAATATTATTTGAAGAACAACACTTACGTCTAATTCCTTTAATGCCTTCAGTTCCTGCTTAATTTTTCGTTTGAAAAAACCGGCCTGTAACAAATTTTAATTTAACAATAATTTTTTAACAAATTAAACAGCAAAATATGTAATTTATTACGATGAGCAATTAGATACCATAAAATGGAAACGGTTGTGGTCAGCAATGAAACACTATGATATTTTCTTGACTTACATACAATTTTATATATTTCCTAATTTCATTTAAAGCGTTATCAAATTTTTAACCAAAGTCAAGGTAATGAATTAAAGATAATTATAATATTAGATAGCAGATAGAATCCCCTGCTCTCTCGAACTCTTTTTTTTGCATAAGATGGCCGCTGTTATTACGATACCGCTTGCGAGGGAACCAAATCTTAATTTTATGAAATTATAGTTTAAAGTTTTACTCACCTTAGTTAAACCTAATATAAGTAGACAAAGTAGTAAAAGACCAACAATCACAGCTAATATTATAATCCATAATTCAATTGTGGTTTCCGGAATTTCCATGATAAATATGCTAGTAATCCGTACTTCATCTTCTCTATTAAAATAAAAAAAATTATTTTAATAAAGCTTGAAATTAGTAAAATTCATTATCACAATAATAAAATAAGACATTTACTTCGATCCAGTTTGTACAAAATTCCTTGGAGTTTTGATGACAACCTTTCCTTCAGTTGACAATGCAATAATATCCTTATTTTTTAATAATTCTAAAACAAATTCGTTACTTGATTAAACTCTGATGGCATACAGATAATTTACCAGATAATACAACCACATTTAAACGTATTCTGAGTTCAATTTTAGCTATATTTTGTTTTCTGGTAAACGGTCCAATGTTGCACGTAATTTTTGAGCAAATAATATTATCATCGGAACAATTAATGTTAAACACTCTGTTACGTGCGTATCCCACTTCGCTCATGGTTTCGTTATTTTGTAAATCATCTTCTTCCTCAATATTTTGCATTACATTATCGACGGATCGTTTCCTTACAGGAATTAAATCATCTTTGTTTTCGTAACTGCTCATTTGTTTGTTATCTTTCATTAGATCTAATCCGTATTGAGGATTTTGCTGTAAATCGTCCAATATATAGGCATCATCGCTTCTACAATTTATAGGTTGGTTTCCATGTATCCCAAAAGGTTGATAAAATTCTGCAAATCTTGTCCATTGGGTTAGCAATACACGAGAAGGTACTGAAATTGTTAAAACTACTTCTTCTATTGGGCTAGCGCCATATTTTTCTATCTAAATGAAATTGATTGTAAATATTTTCAATAATGATGAGTTATGGATTATGATTTAAAAAATACCTGAAATATATGGGTAAAATTGGGAGTTGCATTTGTGGAATTGTCAAATAAGTAACTTTGTTCGTTTGATGCTCTAAAATAATAATATTTATTAAATAATAACATTAGAATTATATATTTATTTCAATAAGTAATCCAAATACTTAATCTTTCCAATATTGGGATTTCTAACAACTTCAAATTTAAAGATTGTTAGTAAATGTGTACAAGTGTATTTTCCCAGTAATTATTGGTAAGGTACACTTGTACCTTAATTATTTTTTTAAATTTTATTTAATACTTATGTTCAATGGTCGAAAGTTTATGGGGCTTTTTAGATACTTCCAGAACATGAAGGTTAATCAGTCATGGTTATTATTGTCCACGTATATTTTAAATACTCACCCAGTAATTGCTATATCTGCTTCTCGTGATATTGTCAAAGATTTAACAAATCGATGTCTATTAAGATTTATACTGCTTGTTTGTAAAGTTATATTAAAGTACAAAACATCTCCATATTTAATAGTATCAACTTTTCTCATATCTAACACTAAAGTTACGACTCTCTGCAAACAAAAGTTTCAAGAGTTCATTTAGAATAAAATTAGATCATGACATACTGTTTCATTCTTGACAAGTGGATTTCCAACGTTACAAATAACAGCTGAAGAAGAATTTTGATCGGAGCAAAAATTAGGTATTCTCCTGAAATAAACAGAATTTGGCAATTCTACAATAGCTTGTGTTTGGTAAGCATTTTCTTCGAAATTATGAATAGTAATCTCAAAACTTAGATCATCCGTAGAACCCAACAAATAGTCATCTCTTCTAAAGTTGATCAAAAATTAAATCGTAAAAATTTAAAAGCACCGATATGACTTACTGTATTTTTATAAACTTGGACTGAAGATTCAATTTCGTTCTGCATATGTTATCTTCTCCACAACCCAAAGCAAAAGAAAAATCAATTGTTTGTCCCTTGGTGGACAAATATGGATTTGAAATTGGACAGTCCTTGCAAAATGTATCGAGTTTAGTTAGATCTTCATGATGAGTAGCGTATATAAAACGTTTTTCATCTGAATTCAAAATAAGTTCTGGTGTAACGGTTACCGTCATTGGATCATTCCGATTTGTAATGTCTTGCTGAAACATCACGATTTATATAATTTAAATATTTGCAGACTAACAGTTGTACCTTTATTAAAACAGTAATAATGTGACAAACAGGATTATCATCTGTCAGTGTTATATTTTCTATCCGTGGAATACTCGGATCTAAAGAAGCTCTAAGAAACAGTTCATCCACGAAAATTGTTCTGGTGATATCTGAAAATTTATACTGTAACTTCAAGAATTATTCAATTTTTAAAATTACTTATGGTGGGTGGTGCTTTATACCCAGTGTACCAAAAACAAGATCTTATCTGAAAGTCTGTTGAAGTATGGTCCAAATTGGGTGTTAAAGGTACCAATGATTGCTGTATTGTAATAACTGGTTTACTTCTTAATATAACCACGTGTTTTGAAATGTAGGCTCCAATCGCTAAATCTAAAAATTATAATTTGTACAATTTTATTTGCAGATAAACAATTGAACATTTGGGATAGAGAGATCAAAAGCGAATTACTGATCAGTAGTTATTACTTACTGATTAAACGAAAACGTGAATCTACAGTTTAACATGGAATCCTAACCACGGCACAAATAATTTAGAAGTAACTTAGAGTCGAATCTTCGACCCCAAATTCAATTCCCTGTGCACTAGCTAATTATATTACATTATATTTATTTTTATCATAATTTTTCTTGTATTTCAATTATTATAAAATCAATTAACTGTAACTACCATTGTAAAAATTTCTATCGATATCTGTTGGCTTTGAGATACTAATTCCAAAACCTTTTATACTTTGCGAAAAAGTACTTCCCAAAATTCTTTGGGATGGTACAGTTTGTAAACCATGTTCGCTTCCTCTATAAATATAAACAACTCCAGTATTATTATTTTCGTATGGAGCTCCTACAGCAACACCTATAAAAATTGATTGATAAAGTGTTAATGTTATAATAAATTTAATACTTACTTGTAAATCCGTCGTTATTAAAATTGTTCAAAAACATTAAAGATGTTCCAAATTGGGCTCCTGGACTTTCACCCACTATAATTGGATTCAACTGTGGTGTTTCGAATGTACCCTTTTATGATAAAAAATTAATTCAAATTGAATGTATTAAAGGTAGTTTGGTATACATACCTTTAATGTTCCTAAAAATATGTAAATTCGACCTTGATTATATGTGGTACCGGAATAGTATGGTGCTCCCACAATTAGGTCATCTAATCCGTCATTATTTATATCACCTGCTGTGAGAGAAGCACCAAAATATTCTCCAACTTGCTGCCCTTTTACAGAAGTCACCACATCCAATGCTTCATCGGATATGCTTGAAAAATTGTATACTAGCACCTGAAAATAAGTAGCAACATTTTGAAACATTCAAATAATCTATAGCTTTCTCTTCACCCGGCTATAAAGCATGTCGTTTCGTTACTATGATACACAAGGTTAATGTTTTATTTCGGAGCCATTGGTATATCATATTATGGGTGCTTTGTCAGCTGGGCGGCTGCAAAAAGCCATGGCGGCAGACAATACAAAACAATTTATTTTTGCCATGAAAAGTTATAATTCTCTTGATTTGCAAAATTTCGCTTTTATTTGAACGTCGAATAAAATACTTTCTTGACGCTTTAACTAAATTTAATATTCGAGGTTTGAAGGTAATCCGCATTATTCAGAAAAAATATAATTGTTGTGGCTCATTCTCTCCCTTGTGATTGTCTCTAATTCCCTTCAATGGACCGTCAAATTACAGATTCGTCACAAAAGTGATCATTTTGCTCCTTATAAAACAATTTATTATATTATTGATACTTCAAGTTCATACCTGTCCTTTATAGCTACTTCTAGGAGCTGCAGAAGCATATAAGATTTCATCTCTTTTGAAAAAATATCCCGATGTTGCAGAATATCCTGTACCATAAATGTGAAAAAAGTTATTGAATAAAAGTCAATATTATTAACGTACCAAACAATTCAAACGCAACTGTTTCAGTTGTTCTTATTGTATTTGCAATATTAATTCTTGAAAAATCACTAAAAGCTGTTTGACGTTTACTTCTTCCATTTGAACTTCTCTGTGTTAATCTACTAGCATTTGGTATATTGTCGATACCGTCCCTATAAATTATTGTTGTCCCATCCCAGTTATAAACTCCAGGAGCACCCAATAACAATTCATTTCGTTCCTATTAAATGTAATAAGGATATCATATTCTGAAAAGCTGCAAATAACATTGCACTTACGTGTGAATTTGAAAAGTGTGCACAAATTCCGGCTTGCCCTTGCGCATAATAGAAAACTTGATATTTTCCAACTTCGCCGTAAAAGTTTTTACCTAGAACAATAATTTCGCGGATTAGGTACCTATTGTAAAAATTATTATTAAATAAACAATCTAAATAGTAAACTTAATAAAATAATTAAAAAAGAAAAAAAATTATTTTACTCACCTTGGCTCTTTAATGGGATTAATTTTTTGTTAATTGTTTCATTTACATGTGACCAGTAGCAGACTCCTTCAACGAAATACATTGCCTTTCTCTCATGACCTCTCCACCGATGACCACAAATCTACAATTTTTAGATATTCTCTAGACTTGTTTTATCATAAATGTAAAAGTAAATACATACCACAACTCGGCCTGATTGTGGATTTATGTCCATTGTACCACCTAGCCAAGCACCATCAAATAGTTCTTGTGAAGAACTTTGTTGGTAGCTTTGAAGATTTGAAGCTAAAGCAATAAACATTATAAAATATTACAATTTGAAATTTAAAAAAATTATACTAACAAGTTTCGACATCAATTGGCATACAAGGGCCAAAAATGTTACACCTGTAAATGACTCCAGGTTCTCTAATATTATAACCAGAGATATTACCCCTTGGGCTTCCAATTTGAACCCTAAAAAATATTCTCTAAATTAGTTATCTTAGCAGCAAAAATTCATAACTCACCATGTTTGATTAACATTATATGCATCACTATATAAAATGACTGAATAGCCATAATAACTTGATCTATCATAATTACTAAACTCATCAGTAAAAATTACAGCATGATTTAAATCGATATTAAAACCACGAACTATTAGAATATTTAAAAATAGCATGCAAATTAAAAAGGAAATCATAATTTCAAAATTTAGCTCAAGTACCTACTGCAATTTAAACACTGAATCAAAATAGTTCCAGAAACACAATTGTTTGTTGGTCAACCAATACCTACTTCCTGTAGTCATAATCAGTTTACTCTTGGAGGAAATGAAATAAAAAGATATCACGAAAAATATACCTTAATATGATAATAGGAACTAAATGTGTACATTTTATTGTCACTCAAAATTTAAAAAATAAAATAAAACATAGTTTTAGGGACGCAACACAAATTTTTTTAAATTGTAGGTATGAGTAAATCTACAATGATTTAGTAATAATAGTAATACAATTTACAAGAATTTATTTTATTAAAAGTAAATCAGAACATTATGTTTTACCTATGAATCATTTCCTTTACTTGTATGCATATCGTAACGGTGATTTACTAAATAAAATCTACTTTGATAAATAGTGAAACATTTGTGGGATATCCAGAAAAAACGGTAATATAGAGGAAAATCAAACAATATAGAGTCTGTTGAGTTGAGTTGAATTATGTTTAGATTACGGAAATAAACATCAAATTTCCTTCTTTTCATGTGGAATATGAAAGAATTCTTAGAACATCCTTGTGCCATTAATCCGCAGTAAAATAAATGGCAATGTTCAACAATTCATAACAATTAGAACATCGTAATCAGATGATGATAATTAAATTTTGACAAAATGCAATTTAAAATAAAAAAAATCCAAATATGGATGCTAATATGCTCAAAAACATCGAATTTGGACATGAATGCTTGAATGCAATTGAAAAATTGAAGGAAGACACCAAATACCTCATTATATGGTAGACAAATAGTAATTTTAGGCAAATAGTACCTGTCAAGCCATCAAATAGCTATAGCAAAAAATAACAAATAGATAGTGCAAAATTGGGGATATCATCATGATTGCAGCCAATAGTGCCAATTCGGTAAACCTAATTTTGTTTTTCAATTACAATGCCCTCTAAATTTTTTCTATCTAATGGTTATATTTTCTTATATTCTCTCCTTGGAATGCATTTGGACCGGCGAATGACTTGGAAGAAGCACATCATCACAAAGAGATTGCAACTGGGACACAAATTGAGGTAGATGTATTGGCTCATAGGGCGAGATTCCCAACTCTCTGTTGAGAACAAGGTACTGCTGTACAGGGCAATTTTAAAACCAATATGGACGTATGGAGTCCAACTCTGGGGTACAGTTGCCAACTCGAACATCGATATTCTACAGCGATTTCAGAATAAGGTCCTTCGCTATATTGTAGATGCGCAGTACGATATACCAAACTCTGTAATACAGAGAGATATTCCATTACCATCGATCATGGAAGAGATAAAAAAAACACAGCCTCAATTATAGAGAAAGACTTTCGAATCATACAAACGTATTTGCTGCCCAATTGCTGGACCGAGTTAGTAAGGTGCGAAGGTTAAAAAGATACCAGCCAGCTGATTTGGCGAACAGACAGTGAATTAGTTAAAAGTCGCAAGTGAATTGTGAATTGATATACATTGTTCAAAATACTTATAAAGAGATTGTTCAATGGAACAATACTCTGTATGTTATAATCAAATTGTCAACAAATAAGCTTATTATCCCTGGATAGATTGCTTGTATCAAAGGAGTTCTAATAAAAAAAAAGGTTATCTGGCAAATTTAGCAACAGCGACAGTTTGAATTTGCCTATTTCTATATCGTTAAAAATTGTCCAGCTTCTTCACGCCATTAGTTCTGCGGCTTTGACATATCCCCTCATATAATTTTTTCGAAGAATTCTGATATTATTCTGGTTATACGACTGCGAAAAACCTAATCGTCTTTATTAGTAACATCACAAATAAACGTGCACTATTTTTTCACACTTCAAACAAGTGTATGCACATATTATGATGTGCTTTTCCTGACGTAAACCACAGCAGTAGAAGTCACTAAAATTGACATTACACAAAGTAAACCCAACCGACCAAAGAGAAGTTTTACTTTCTTCCATCCAAGTTCTTAATATTTCCTCAACATCTTGTTTCGACAATTTAATACTATTCGCCCAACAACTGTTCCGGCAGTTACTATAGCATTTAAATGAGAAAATACAACGTTATAAAGCTATTTGCTTAGGCAAATACTGTTTATCTAGGAAAAAGCTACCAAATAATAAAAGTAATCAATTTGGATGCAATGATAGCAAATAGAAAAATTTTCTTTATTATTGGATATTTTACAGATGATCTTGTAAATATTGCTGAACCACATCTAAATAAATAAGCAGACGAGTTTTTTTCTCTCCTTTTTGTCCTCGACATTTTATCAATTGGCCAGACAGCCAGAACTTATGTAAATATAGAATCAATTTTTAAATCCACAGCGTCAATATTCACTGGGCGGCCAAATGAAGAAATTGTATGAAGTCCGCGATTCAAACTCAGAATTTCCACTACGCAGCTCAACCAGTGATCATATAAAACCACTTGCACTGTAAATTGTAAACTACTTTCAGCTGCAAATAAGCATTCGTCCTGGACGTAACATATCGCAGTATATTTATGAATTATTTAATGGGTACGAGTCTCATTTGGTAATTCTTTATCCAAAACCTTTGGGCGTACCACATTTTAAAAGTTTAGTTACTTTTTTAAATATTCAGTTTAATTCACTTATCTTAACTCAAATGATTAATCTAACCGACTTCTTGAAATTAAACAATTACAATTTTACTCGCCTTATTAGTTAAATCTAAATAATAGGCTAAGCAATACATAGAAGACCAATAATCACAGCTATTATTATAATCCATGATTCAGTTATCATTTCCGGTATTTCTAATTATTACCGCACTTCCTAACCGAACTTCATCCTCTTCGATGCAATAAACTAATGTTTATTTTAATAATATCCACAAAAAACTTGCTTCGGCCCAGTTGGTTCAAAATTCCTTGGATTGTTAATGACAACTCTTCGTTAAGTTGACAATGCCATAATATCTTATTCCTAATACGGTATTACCAATCAAACTTTGAAATTTAAATTTACTAAAGAGCAGGCAATTTTATGTAGGTACATGTGTATTATGTAGAAATACTTAATTGGTTATCGGTTAGGCATACTTGCTGAATTGTAATGAGCAAGAGGAAAAAAGGTAGACAAGTGTAGTTGGCTGTAATAATGAATCTCAAGAAAAATATTAACAGCTTGTAGATGGATATCAAAACTCGGGGTGAGTACGATAACCTGTCACCGGATTTAAAAATTTTTTTATTGAAATCATGGTAGTTGAGGGTGCAAATTACAAATAATATGAACATTAAATTTTGCGGATCATTTAAAATTTGTACTCACTCTCCTACACCGGACAACCTTCTGGAAGATAATTGTTTTAGGGCGGAGCTGATGCATTGAGTAAACACCTCAACTGTGTATGTCCCTACGCCCTAATAAGCCTTGCTCCAAATATTTACGTCGAGCGCACATACCGTCAACAGAATGCGACAACCATAAGGTTCTTACTTGAAAAATCGATGATTTTCAATCGATATTGACCATTCATCTTCACCTTATCCGCTTCATTTTAAAGTAATCTGTTAAACCACATCGAGTTTTAGAATTTTTGTAAATAACTGTAGTTGATTGAATTATTTCATAACATAATTAATTGAAAGATCAAACAATAATGCAATTATAATATTTATTTACACACACAGTACATCGTTTATGTTTATAATGTTTAATAATAATCAATAATCACCATCATTACATTATATTAATAATTATTACTCGTTACAGGTTTGACCACGCATCGTACATTGGCCAACCATTCGTTACGCGTCTACCGTCTGGCTTCGCTCGTCTTCTATTGCATGTAAAACAACTCCTCTTAAGTTACTTCTACCAGCTTACCTCTACATCAAACATGTACGTATCTCTTTCTACATGCAACCCTTAAAAACCCCATATAATAATAATATATCTTTATGCCGTGCTATCGTACTAGAACCCAAAACTCCAAAAATTCATATGAAATAAGGCAAATCTTATTAAAATTTAGGAACAGGTCAACTTATAACAAAATAACAAGAATCAGCCTCATAAAAATCAGCACCGCGTAGCCATAAATATTAGAATCACAATAACAATATAGCGCTATACAGCAATACAAATTTAGACTTTGAAGTCTAAATTTGAATATTTCATACCAAAATTGTTTTGTAACTCTTTTCAACGAATATTTTTCAGATCTCTGCTTTCTCTTTTTGAGAATGGTTCGTTTTTCTAGTGTAATTCTATTTTGAGCAGAGAAACATTCAGACGGGAAGTTTTTCCTGTGCATTTGTCCATTTTATAAATTATCAGTACCTATTAAGCTATTAATTAAAATCAATTCAACATATTATTATAAGATTATCTAACAGTAGGTACTATAGGTACCTACATATTTTAGAATCACTAAAATGTACCAAATTATATTATCAATCCAAATAATTTATCCTTTCAGTATATTATGTGTATAATAACAAAAAACGCATCTGGAATTAATGCATACATCTACAAATCCCTCAAAACGTCGTTTAGTTACTCTCTTCGATCTAAAATAAAAGATCAAATATTTTGACTTCAATCGGCCATAAAATGTTAAATATTGTTGTAAAAACCGACTGCGTTAGTCAAATTTTCTCATCAGAGAAAAACTCAGAGCTCTTGAATGACCTTTTTTAACCTCCCGCCTATATTTGCTCCGAGCAACATGCGTGGACCGGTCGATCGCGCAGCCCTTAAGAATGTGCCACCCTCATAGCTATGCTACTGTGTAAGCACTCTAATGCCAATCAAATATTATTTAGTTAGAAATGGGCCGACAGCTGTGACAATATTTCTTTTCATTGAAAATCATACACAAAAATTGGCAAGAGAACGACGGCCCACTGAGAAATTTTTCGGTATTTAAGGCTTAAAATGTTTTCGCTATTTTTCTATCCGTTATAATATTACTAGTATGTTCATGAATTTCCAGAATATTTGATCAAAATTTAATTTTTATCAAAAATTTAAATAAAAGCAAATTAGGGCTTTGAATTTTTTCTTTTTTTTTTCTGTCATTATTTTAATATTCTTAGTATTTTCAAGAATTTCCATAATATTTTAAAAAAATTTAGATAAAAAATCGCACTGAAATCGAAATAACCTTAAATCTAGGGCAATTTTGGGCTTAGAAATTTTTTGTTATTTTTCCTATCTTTATATAGTGGGTGGTATTTTTTTTTCAAGAAATGCAAAAACACGTCAATTTTATCATCGACGGGGACAACTTTTGCGACCAATGTCACTCCCGTATTGTTTCATCCCTTCGCGCTGTGATGACAACCCCTGAAATGTTAATAGGGATGATATAGCAAGTGACACCTCATTTGAAAGGTATTGCTTCCCTGAATTCAGCGATATCATTTTTTTGAAGTTTTATCAATTATTCAACAAAAACAATTGAAAACGAAACAGACGGGATTGTGGCCAGGGGAATTTTTTTTTCAAGAAATGCAAAAACACGTCAATTTTATCATCGACGGGGACAACTTTTGCCACCAATGTCACTCCCGTATTGTTTCATCCCTTCGCGCTGTGATGACAACTCCTGAAATGTTAATAGGGATGATATGGCAAGTGACACCTCATTTGAAAGATCTTGCTTCCCTGAATTCAGCGATATAATTTTTTTGAAGTTTTATCAATAATTATTCAACAAACAAACAGACAAAAGTTGTCCCCCTAGATGATAAAATTGACGTGCTTTTGCATTTCTTGAAAAAAAAATTCCCCTGGCCACAATCCCGTCTGTTTCGTTTTCAATTGTTTTTGTTGAATAATTGATAAAACTTCAAAAAATATATATCGCTGAATTCAGGGAAGCAAGACCTTTCAAATGAGGTGTCACTTGCCATATCATCCCTATTAACATTTCAGGGGTTGTCATCACAGCGCGAAGGAATGAAACAATACGGGAGTGACATTGGTCGCAAAAGTTGTCCCCCTAGATCAGTGATTCTCAACCACTGTGCCGCGGCACTTTTGTGTGCCGCGAAATTCTAAAAAGTGTGCCGCGAAATTTTAGATATATAATTATGTTAATATTATTAAATAATATGATTTAAAATTATTTTATTTCGCACATTTAAAATTATTATCATAAACTATTTTACGCAGTGTGTTATAGGTAAGTAAATAATTTTTCAACTTTTCTTTTTCTTTGTGTGCCGCCAAATTTTGAAATCGTTAAAAGTGTGTCGCAACTTCTAAGGTCGCAACAAAAAAAAGGTTGAGAATCACTGCCCTAGATCAGGGTTTCCCAACCTTTCTTGCATGGTGCCCACCGGATTATAAAAAAAATTTTCATGCCCCCCTATATTTTTCTTCATTGCTTCAATAAAAAACACAAATTATTTTTACGATATTTATTTCACACGATTTACTATTTATTAATGGGATGTTTGCGCCTGCATTTTTTGAACCAGTTGGTCGATATCAGGTTCTGTTTTTGACAGAGCTATCATCAAATCATTATCGACTGCAAGACGATTTTGCTGCTTAGTTTTAATTTGCACTAATGCTGAAAATCTGGTTTCACATAAGTAAGTCGAAGAAAATGGCAGAAATATTCGCAAGGCAAGAGTGGCAACTTTTGGATTAAGGAGAAAGCGTTTTATCCAAAATTTCTCTAAAGTCAAGAGGTGAAAGTCATCTTTTCATTGTCGAATCTGTCTTTATTTCCAGAAATTCTTCTTGGACATCTTCTGGTAATTGCAGAACTTGACCAAAAATGGATTTCTGGTCATGTGCCATATTGGTGATTCTGAATTAACGTCTCTGTAATATCGGTGAAATTCTGTTTGCAACGCTTCCAAATGAGCTGATATATCAGTTTTCATATCTTTGTCCAGTTCTTAATTTTTAATTATTTCTTGTAGTTGAGAAAAAGATAGCACATTTCCGACAATTACCCTCTGAGACCAAAGTTGAAGCTTAGATATAATTAGATTAAAATATCCGAACACTTCATGCCCCCCCTAAGATCTTTCTACGCCCCCCCCCAGGGGGGCACGCCCCCCGGTTGGGAAGTCCTGCCCTAGATGATAAAATTGACGTGTTTTTGCATTTCTTAAAAAAAAAATTCCCCTGTCCACAATCCCGTCTGTTTCGTTTTCAAAGGGCCGCCCTGTATTTAATATTTATTATTATTATAGGGTACTAAAAATCTACCAGGAAATTGATGACCGCCGGCCCAAAAATGTAATGGTCACAGCCCAAAAATGTAAGTGGTCATGATGACAAAAAATATTAAAATCGCGAGCGACTGCGACGCAGGCGAAAATTTTTCAGTGGGGGCAAATGCCTCAGCGAAAAACAGCTGCGAAAAATTTGTTAATTTAGGGAGGGAATGATGGGGACTACGCTCCCTAATCCCAATCAAATCCCCTAATCAATGTTGCCCTAAATGATTATTTACTTAGAATTTACCATTGAAAATCATATTGTTGACAAAAATTGGCAAGACGGCCCACAGGGACTTTTCCGTTATTATGGTGGGCCCATCCGCCACTGATTATAAACCTTATTCTAGGTTGTTGCTAGAAGTTCTAATAGGATAAAAACTTGATACTGCTTTCGTTTTTATAATTAATTAGTTTTACTAGCAAAATACTATTTTTTGTTCGATAATGATGCTGAGGAATTAAAAAAAAATTATGTTTAAAAATCTCACATATTTTATTCAATATTTCAAAACATAGTACAGTAATTCGATAAATAAACTTTAATATCAACGTACCAGAGCAAACGCCACATAGGTAACATAAAAATTATACTTTTTCAAAACAACTTCAAAATAATATTGCTAGAACATATTTTTTGTAGTTGCAGAAAAAAACCAAAAACACTTCTTTTTCATAAATAAATTTCAGCATAAACAAAATATCACAAAAAAAATAAAATAATAGTAGCTATACGATAAGTTTAAATTATAATTTCAAATAATACACAACATAACAAAATTTCCAACATTTTGAATATTTGAAAGTTTTAAATAGCAATTAAGCTAAGTAAAATCAGTGATTTATATGTTCAATAAAAAAATTTGAACACAGCCGAAGAAAGGTTACAATTGCCATTTTTCAAATTTCTTTTATTTCGTTTCATAAAAACTTTTCTGATCTTAATAATTGTAATACAAGTTTGAAAATTAGGAAGAGACTGAAGACTCCAGATGGATGTTGTATGTATTGAAACTCTTAATGTAATATTAAAAATACAAACTTAATAAATGTAGCAATAACAATTAACGCTTTAATTTAAAAAGTGTACGAGCTTAAACACAAAACATTAATTACAAATAATCTGTAATTAATACATAATTTATTTGTCAGACTATACATAATCACATTGGCAAAATAAGATATCATAATGGGGTTAGGTATATAAAAATTAATTGGAATCCGAATCCTGTCCAATACGTTTTCTAACATCGAGTCGAGGTTTCTTACTCCTTCTTCTATATGTTTCTTCCAATTGATAATCGTTGTCATCAGAACTATGACCATTTAAATTAGAGCTAATAGAATTACTGGAACGAGCAAGGTGATTTTTTGTGTTGCGTAGCATATAACCACTGCCGCTCGAACACTGGCCACTTTTTAAGCTACTTTCACGTGACATCGTTGTCTCGTTAGAAGAACGAATTTTTTTTGGAGGTGTATAATCACAATCACTACTATCATCAGTACTATCCTCATTAAATAAATACAAACAAGGATCCATATCGTTATAATTATTTAAATTTTGGCACAGCACGTTTGACGAATCCGACACAGAATTATTGTGATCGTTTCTCGTATACTCATTTCTTATCGCAACCACGTTTCCATTCGAATTGCTACTCGGCATAAACAAACTGTCTAAACATAAGTCGTGTGTACCGTTTAACGGTGTAGGTAAAATGTTGACTAAATTCTCTTCTTCTGAGTTACTTCTGCTTTCCAAACAACCACCGTTCAATGAAACCTCTTCATCTGAGTCTTGTTGTTCTACCACCCTAAAAACTGAACCGCTGGATGAAGTAATACCTGTACTTGTACTAGGCGCATCCATATAACAATTTGAAATGTTATACAAGGAATCGGTACTACGGCTCAATTTACTTCTCCTATGTCTCGTTTCAGATCTAAGCGAACGCAATTTGTGTTTAACACTTTCATCGTTTGAATGAGGCACCGAATCTTCCAGCGATCCGTACTTTCCCCCTGATTTTTTCGTTACACTGTTACCTTTATGATGCTTACTATTTGATTCCGCGTTTTTAGATTTCTTAGGTTTTTTACATTTATGATTTCTGCAACAGTAAGATGATAATTATTACAAACATTTCTCAAATGATACCACAAACTTACTTATGTGCATATGTGGAAGACATACGAAGTGCCATTTTAGCCAACCGTTTCCTCTTTTGAGCAACTAATTGTGAAATTGGATTTAATTTTTGTTTCCTATTAACACTAGCACCATTTTGATTAAACATTCCGTTGTGTAATTTTAGAGGCGACATTGATGCCTATAAATGTAATAGTGAGTAAATGAAAAATTAGAAACTGCAATCTAGTGTATACTTTCTCTAAATCTGTATCACTATCGCTATCGCAATCACTGTTTCGCGGAGTGGTCTTCCAATTTTCCAGTTCTCCTTGTATTAAGGTATCAAAAAAAGCCATCATTTTACAATCTTCTTGTACAGATTGATCGCTATAATCGTGCGATATTCTCTAAAGATATTATATGAGCAAAGTGGATTTACTTAATGGAACTTCACAACACAAAAAATTGACTTTGCTTTATTTAAAACATTTACTAATACCAAAATTTCAATTTTTGAGTGGATTACAACATTTTTCCCTATGCTAAACGTTAATTTTTGCAAATACACAATAAAAGTCTAATGATTCAAATTATTACCATTCACAGTTTACCAAATAAACTGTTTTTGGAAAGATTTATATATTTTGGAGGTTTCCCTCCCCTAACCAGAGATATTTTCAAAAATTTATGATATTTGTGCTTAAGTCAGAAGAGAAGGGTAAATCTCTGGGGGATGAATTTAAACAAAGACCTCTTAAAAATCACTCCTTCATTGATTCAAAATTGTGAAAAGGGCGTTTTTGAATAATTTGCATGCAAACTTGACGATTTAATTCTAAACATCTTTTATAATATAAAATAGCTTAATGTGAATTCTATTGGAAAAATTTCCTGTTCTTCTTTTGAATAAAGCAAAGTCAATGTTTGACGATGTGGGTCCCCATAAAAAAATGTAACTTACCTGATCGGCACGTCCTACTGCATAAATATAATCATCGTGTGAATAAATAGATCTTGGAGGTTCAGAATGTTCTTTTAATAATGAGCCTTGCCAATGACCTAATGGTAACGTACTCCACAACTTTTTCAAACAAAAGAATGTGTTAAAAAAAAATTACAAATCCACGTTCGTCCAATTTACTCACCTTCACCATTTTTTCAACACCAGATGAAGCTATTAAATTGTTGTGTTTATTATATCTCACTTGATTAACTATAGATCTATGACCTTTGAGAGCAAGGTGAGTAGTCCCCCATATAGCTGTCGAAAACAAAACAATTGTGATTTAAACAATGATTTTCTATTTCATTGCAGAACTTACAGTCAGTCTTAGGAACTTGCCACATGTAAAGATTAAAATCGTCAGACCCACTCAAAACATATTCGTCATTATCACCGGCAAAACAGCACGTCTTCATAGTACAAGAATTAAAATAATGTGGATGATAAAATTGACATATCGCATCTTCATTTTGAATTCCGAATAATACGGGTGGAAGACGTCGACGCAAAGCTAACAAATGTGTACCGTTCGCATTAAAGCAAACGCTTATTCCGCTAACCTCTTTGGCTTTTGAATCATAGTGTATAAGGGATCTATCCAAAATATATTTGTATTTGGATAAAATTTAGTTTTTTAACTTACTCTTTAGGTTTTCTACAATCCCACAACGCAATACCTTCTTTTGCATTAGCAGTTGCTAACAAGCGAGAATTAAGTGGGTTAAACATCACAGAATGAAATCCACCTTTGTGCTTTGCAATACAATTACGGTCTGAAATAAAATAATCCAATGCTTACAATCGAAATCTTCTTCCATCTTCAAATTTTCTAACTAATCTTACCTGCATTTGTAGATTCTCGAATATCTACAAGAAGAATTCGCCCGTCTTCTCCTGCCGTAGCAATTATATGATTGTTTTGTGGACTTAAACTTAAACCATATACAGGTTGCTTGTGCATAAACTTAGAAATCATACCCCCTCTACATAATCAATAAATTTTTTTTAATATGTAATCAAATTAAGCAAAACTTACGTTTTCAAGTCGTGAACAATAAGTTGATCATCGTTTCCTCCAGAAAATATTTTCGAATTTATGGAATCAAAAGCCAAACAAAATACATTGCTAATATGTTCTGTCTGCATTGGAATTGGGCTCTTGTGTTTTATAATAGCTTCAGGAAGTGACCATAATAAAACTCTTCTATCGTCACCACCTATAACATTGAAACAAAAATGATAAATTTGTGTGACACGGATAAAAATAATTATAAATATACAATATGACTTGACAACATATCATTTAAAACCATGTATGGGGAAACTTCCAAATAAATATTCCAAACATGCCTTCCAATCTGTTTAGCTACCAACTGGGATAGATTATGCAATTGTTAATTGAATTATGCCAAAACCCCAAAACGGTACCAGACGCGAAATCTTTATGTTTACATCAGCAGCTGTATGATATTAATGTGTCAGAATTGAAAATAAGTGTTGGGAATCCCCAAATCTTAATTTTCATTAACAAATGTTTCGAGATTGTCGACAATAATTAGCTATTTCTACAGTTTATGCATGTACTCAGATTTGGTGATGAAGGTGGCAATAATGCAGTTTCTAATACCTATTAATAATACAAGTTAGGTTGAACTTTTCACTCTTTTGGTGATGGATCATTTTCAATGGGCTTCCGTTTTCTCTTTAATTTATTTTAATTTTCATTAGAGTGAATTTTCTCTTTAGTAGTTTGTGAGTGGCTAATGTGCAGAAACGAATATTCATAATTTAGGTTCTATATTTTTTGTCAATTGAAATTGGGTGTCACGGGTTATCCCTCCACATTTGTCGCGCAAGCCCCAGTCAGGTGCCAACCACTAGGGAAAAATTGATTTTTAATGAAAATGATTTTTAGAAATTTACTTGTTTACCTATGATGTCAAAATAATTGGGGATAATAAGTGGGAATGTTTATAAATGTGGAGATTACAGATCATCCTATTAAAAAATGCATTAACTAAGCTCGGTCGTTAATAGTGGATAATAAATTAATTGATTATCAGAATAAAAAATAAAAATTCTGTTTACACAAAATTATAAATTACTAAATTAAAAAAAAAACAGATTTAATTGGTGGTATTTACAATTGTATAATTATGTATTACATAGTTTTTTTAATTAACCTTAAAATTTCACGACAAATTTTTATGTGAAAATGTTCAATATATAAATTCTTAATTTTTAATGAACATGATAATTCTAATTCCTCAGCAAATATTGAAATTTATTCCGATTCATAAAATAGCAATGAACATTTTTTATGTTGCATAAATTTTCTGATTTAGAAAATCGTAAAATACTATTAAATTGCAAAAAAAATTACTTACAATTCTACACTTTTTTACACAGAATTAACATTTTCCGCTTTATTCTGAAGAAATTTCCATAAGCTTTTGCATAGGTGTGCCTTGTTTGGCGGCTTGCACAAAAAAGCTTTCAGCTCTTTCAGTGAGAACTGGACGTAAATCAACTTCATTTATTTATTGTCCAGTCGAGGTTGGAAAGTTGAAATAATTTCATATAAAATCTTAAGACGTTTCGTTCAAAACATCATATTTTTGGTTCGTTTCTTAACTAAGTTTTGTTTATGAGATTATTACACATGGCTAATTAATTAAATTTTACTTTCAGGTTCAAATCATCATGGATATACAATATTTAGATATGGTCGGAAGCATAGCGGTTAAATGCGTTAACTGTTAATTCTAAATATCTGGTTCGACTCCGGACAAAGTAAGAACTTTATTCTGACCGCATCCTCTCGGAAAGCAATGGCAAACCACCTAGGGTAATCTGCCAAGAAAGTCATTTAATATTGAAATTAATGGCCACAACGCTTCTGTTAAGAAGCATATGAAGAAGAATACAATATTTACAACAACAAATATATCAAATAAGTGACTTTCAGTAAACATGAATTTGCAACCCTTCTCGTGACCAAAAACGCTCTTATTTGACTTTAAAGCGTCTGATTTTCTATCAAGGAACTATTTAATTTTTGAATAAAAATACAAATTCCAAAATTACTGACAATTAAAAGTTCGATTTCTGCAAAACGATTTCTTTTTTGAAATAAAAATAATTGAAATTTTCATTTTTTCTTTTTTTAGAATTTTGAAAAATGGAACTAACAAAATGTTCGTTTTACTGTGAATTATTATGCGTTCATGTGTACTTTCCAATTAATTTAGAAGTAGATTTCAATCATAAATACAAATTATTTGTAAAGTGATATTATCGATATTATAATAGTACCTATAATAAATTGAATATTAATTTAATAACAAAGTATACTTGGAAGTCACCACTATTCGGAAATTTATCTATTTGTAAATAACAATAAATTCATATCTTATCAACAATAAACCTCAAGGTATGTATTATATTTATTATTTTTATATACCTTATATTATATAATATTATTTTATTATGTACCTACTATTTTAAAAAAATGGCTAAAATAATAAAATTGAACTTGAATTTTCTAATTTGACCAATTAAAATCAGTACCAGTCAAAAAAATTGATCCTAAATAATTTGTATTCAATGAAGTTACCTTCCTACATCTTTTTATTTAGTTTCCCTTCATAGATACAATAGTAAGGTAGTGTCACTCTTGCAATAAGTGAACTTGAAATATTTGGAATCAATACTATTCAACATTTTCATATTGAAACATAGAACAAAAGAGATTTAGAAAAAATTTTTTACAAATATTACAATATCGAACAAACAACTAACAAAACAAATTAATTTAAATATTTTCAAACCAGACCTTGTAATATATCATGAAATTGAAACGATCATCGGATATTATCACTTTCGATTACATTTCGAACATTTTTATCGGTAGAAGTCTAGAAGTAATGAAATGATATCATTGTTTACAGCATAATATAAATTATTTAAATATATTACAACCAACGTCATACAAAATTTTTATAAAAAAAATTTCAAAAGTATAAATAAGTGATAACGGCATGTTTGCCAATTTTTATACCAGGTAAATGTATAATATTACATTATCAGTAGTAAAGGTCAAATATAGTTTAATAGAAGACACAACAAGATTAGACACCCCCTCTGATACTTTAATAATATTTTTCTTTACTTGGTATGGTGAACAAAAACAAAAGCATTTCATGTTTATGTTTACTATTAGTAAACATTAATTATTGTTACTTAGACTTTAGAACCATTGCATTTGAATAATTTATCAAAAATAAGTTGCAGAAGGAAGGTTTAGTTTTAAATTCTGCAATTAAACTTGGTTGGCAGCTACCAATTAGGTGCGTAAACTTTTTGGGTTGGTAATAATAAAGGAGACGGTCGGAGCATAGTGGTCACGCAAGTTGACTATGGACGCTAAATACCCGGTTCGAATCCGAGTAAAGTAAGAACTTTATTCTGACCGTTCTCCCCTCGGAAAGCAACGGCAACCTACCGAGAGTAATATGCCAAGAGCATCTTTAAATGTTAATGATCTAAAGGGTTCAAAAGTTGATCTGTGGACTATGGGGAAGCGTAATAATCACCCCACCAACATTTAAGGATCACGACGCTTCTGTTAAGAAGCATAACGACTGTATGCTGATGATGAATAATAAAGGAACCAATCGGAAGTTCTAAATAGCGTTACGAACAGAAAGACAAGAGTTTTCTCTTATGCTTATTGTATAAATTATACTCATAAGCAAATTAATCAATCGAATACAGAAAACAAATCAAAAGATCCATTTGTAAATTTTGTATGTAGGTATGTAAAGTCCTTGCCAAATATCTGTGCGTCTACATCACTAATTTCTGATTAAGAAATGACGTACTGAATATAATGTAGGACGTCGTTCAGCTTTAGTAAAAAGAGTACAAAAACATTTGCATGTCTTGTTGACCGAAACTAATAAAAGTAGTACGTTACTAATATTGCACATTATAGAAACAAGCAATAAAAAATTAGTATGTCTGAGCTATTACCATCAATAATGGGTACAGATTTTGATTTAAGTAGTTGTTACAGTGACATTTATATTATGACAAGTTGTGGTGAAGAGAGAAAGTTACATTAAATTAAAAAGAAAAGATGCATTTTAAAAAGCACTCGTTTGACTCATGTTTTCCAGTTTGATTCATACCATTTTCAACTATGACGTAGACGCACAGATATTTGGCAAGGACTATACTTATAATATACATATAACAATTGTTTTTATTTTTAAGTAGCATTTTGTAAAACTATTACTATGCAACTATGTTGTATTTTGAAATAATTATAAATGATAAATAATTTATTAGGTATAAATAAATCAACAAACTCAATTTTTAAAATAAAAATAAAAATTATTATGACTGAATTTCATTAATTAAGTAATTTTATTAATGGTAACTAAATGATAAAAAAAAACTCCTTATAACCTCAATAAAACTGCCAATTATACAATTACATTCGAAAATCTCAAGATTTATTTATTTATTTATCTGGAAAAGGCAATGAATAATAATTAACATTTTTTTAAGTTATTTGACTTCAATGGCGCACTAACTGGGGACTGGGGCGTCTGCAATATTATTATGTATCTACGAGTATACTATAATAATATTATGTAAATAAATAAGAATATTAAAATATATCGGATTATTTATTATCACGAGTTAAAACTTTAAAATTTAAATCTATACATTATTATGAAGTCACTGTTAGACATGGTGAGTCCGATATTATGTTCCTTGATAGAGAAATATTACTTAATTTTTTCGTTACTTGTAATATTGAATGTTTAATCTAAATACCTGCGCTATCTTCGGTCCACTTTCCTGCAAGTAGAACTTTTGGCTAAACTAGCATGCTAAACTAACCCATAATTTTAAAAAACGCTTCATTTTCATGTTATCTATAAGTTCCCGTCGATATTATAAATAAAATAAATAAGAAGAAATAGACTTAATAACTTGATATAAACCCTAATTTCATAATTCATAATTTTTTAGGTAGTTAATATATGAACGAACCAATCAGAGGCAAATTTGCATAAACGTATCTGATGAGGCAGAGATCATCTACATTGATTTCGACTGTAGATAACTCTCATCTAGAGCAGGCGCAAAGAAAGATGTGAGGGTGGAGCTAATGCGTAAAAACCAAAACTCGTACAATCGTGTTTATGTTGGTATCATCAATTGGTGGAATTGGGTGTCACGCGATGTCTACTGCGCCGGATTTTGTCTACGCCGTCTCATCTTACTTTGTGCTCGCTCTACCAACTGTTAGTTAATTTGAGTCTATTATCTATCTAGAATACCAGATAGGAGCTCAGTGCAGATCAGCTGTTTTTGACAAATATGCACACGTAATGAAAAACGTAAAAGCTCTTAGGTATTAGGTTCTCTAGGTTGGCTGACTTGGAAGTATAGTAAATACTAGATTGTAAATACTATATTATACAACTTTGTAGGGGTAATTTGACCCTTTTCCGAGTGATAGGGTGAAAAAGCGTTTCGGTATCTATATAGAAATTAAAATTGACAGGATTCACCATCCGTGGGATTCACTAAAGAAAAGTTAACATTCATTGCAAGGTCAGCCTGAACCATAGTTCAAATTAAAGAACACAAAAATTGGTCCTACTCTGTATACTTGAAATAAACATAGAAGAATGTAGCACAGTACCTAGTAAGTGCTATATTGAATATAATGTAAACATAATAAAAATATAGATAAAAAATTTAGCACTTACCTGAAACTAATAGTTCACCTTCTGCAGAAAATTCAATTGCATTAACACACCCATAATGGGCATTAAGGTCTTTCCGAAATAAATTTCTGGCCCTGGCGAAACGTTCTTTAAATAATTTACGTTTTAAATCAACACCATCATTAAATTGTCTATTGATAATATAACCGAGTGGATTCATAGGTGAAATGCTCGACATTTTGACAAAATCATAAAATCAACAGTATTAATAACACTAAAAATCTTTGCCCGACTAAATGGTAAACGTCAAGACACTTTCTATGACATGATCAGCTGTGTAGACTTCATACAAATACGTACAGGATGTTGTTCATTGGATATTATCACTCCCTACTACTTCAAACCAATATCGATACGATTTGTGGGTCTTTTATTTTTTATTTCACAGCCTCACACCCAAATAATACTACAAATAAGTATTATTTAATTTAACCATAGATTTAATTATTTATAACAAATAACAAATGAAAGAAAGAAATACAGTACTAACCAAATAAAAGTTAAAAACTAAGCGGTAAATTCAAAATTGAAATTAATTTTAATTGAAAATGAAAACTACTTTTACTTTTTAAAAGAAATTATTGTTTGTGTTACTTCTTAATAATATAATTAATTTTGAAGACATCTTACACCTTCTTCGAAAAAGTGGGCAGCCACTTATTATTATATGTCAGTAAAAATGAATACAAGTTCATTTCCTAACTCTTCAAATATTGCGTGGCAAAAATGTTGCAAGGAGGAAATATAGATGGAGGCTTAAATTAAGATAAAGTGGGGGGTAAAAAGGGCCCACAAAATTTAGGAGATTCATTCAAGATAATATAGTTTTATTACTCGAGAAGTTTATTTATTTTTTTAAATTTTCAATATCCCCTAATAAGGTTTTGGTGGGTTCTACACCATTTCCAGCTTTAATTCAGAAAGCATCAATTATAAACCAGTACTTCCGGCCTCAATGCTACCGTTCTGGTTAACTCTGAGAAGTCGTTGGACGATCAACTTTAACTCTTCTGGCTAGCTCAGCAACGCGACTTTCCATACAACTAAATGAACGGACTGAAAATAGTGTAGTTATGCCACAATATCATTAGAAGATTTCCCCACTTCCTTCCAAAGACATTGCTAGGGAGTGAGCTTATCATCAAATTAAGTAGGGTGTTTTTCTCACAAAATTTTTCTCAACAACCGAGGGGTCTGGAATAATCTCAAGCCGCTAGTAAGCTGTAAGGCTACTTTTCAAGAATCTTTGCGTCGTTATCACTTTTGAAAAGCTTTTTGCTGCTTTATTATTACTGGTGAATATAAATACCCCCAGAGCGTCCGGTTTCATATCCACTCCCTTACTACAGAAGGTATTCCTACCTGTATTTAGCCTGTAGCCGCCTCTAGCATTTGATGCTACTTAAAGCTGCTAGTTACGCCGCTTCTGATACTCCATATTATAAGGGAGAATGTTGTACCTTGGGACGCATTAGGGCAAAAGGTCTAAATGTGCGACCTATTGTCGAATAGCAAAAATTTATTAAATATAGCCTAAAGTGTGTAAAGAAGATGTCACGTACTTTTTTCAACTTACAACTGTGGGTGTTGCGGATTAGAATAGAACTTTTGGGGAAATTGAATTATGTAAATGTATATTTTAGTTTCTTCTCATTCTTTTAGTAATATAAAAATCCTGAACTTTCTAACCTAGAAAAGATAATCAACAAAGATCAGTCAAGATGCATAACATGTACTTTGGAATAGTAGCGTACCTTGGGACAGTCCCAGGACCGTCGCTAGAGTACTTCTGCCAGTGTGCAAAGTTTAATTTGGCCGCTCCTGTAGTCCAATTTTCTGATTTTTTTAATAGAATGTCCTAAATTTCTAATTACTTTTCCCTTGGCGTAACGCGGAAGACCGTTTTTTAACACTATCCTAAAATATAGAGTATAATTTGGCAGCCCCTGTAGTTTTTCTGTTACTTTTTCCTTGGCATTATGCGATTTACCTTTTCTACATTTCGTCCATCCCTTCCCTCACTTACCGCTACCCATTAAACTGCTTTTGGCCGCCTTTAATTATGGCCGCCCGTGTATTTTGCATATTGTGCACAAAAGTCCTTAGGTAAGCATGTGTAAATATTTTTAATAAATTATCTCATGTCATGTGTCTTTTCATATCATGATGAATTATATGAAATCAGTGATTTGATAAATTTTAAGAGTCTTTTTATTTAACAACATGAAATTAGTACTGTCCCAAGATACAAGACCTGGTTGTACCTTAGGTAATTTTCCGCTAACACTTTAAATTGCTCTATTTTAAAAAATGTTGCAGAAAAAAAATTGAAAACCAAAAAATGTCCCGAGGTACAACACTCTCCCCCCTACATATACAAATCTCTACTTAAAACACAGTTAAATGGGTTAAATGTACAGATTTGGACCATTTTAGTAAAGTAAATATTTGGAAAACGACAGTTAAGACTTAAGCGCGGTCCAGACCTAATCCTAAAAAATAATCCTAACAGGATTATATAGAAAATACGAATAAGCAGATAATTAAGATTATTAAGGGCCAATATATTCACCTCCCAGTAAAGTGTTCAATAGCGTAACTGACAGATAAATAAACTGTCACCAATCACATTTCAGTAAAATCACCAATCAACAAGGAGGTTTATAAATTTACTGAACACATAGTTACCAGACACTTTAACCAGAGGTGAATATATCGGCCCTAAATCAACCCGCCCTTATAACAAATATAATACAAACAAGAAGGCTGGCATTAAAAGGTTATGTAATCATAGCAAATGAAGCTAGAAATTCATAAGGTTCTCAAGGAACAATCCTTTGGAAAAAAGACTTAGGCTGGCTACTCTGGTGGACCCTACAAAAACAGCAAAATTGGCGGCAAGTTGTTCAATACATACGATATAATATTGGAGGAGATAATAGTTGTGAAAATAAAATCTCTATTAGATATAAGGCCAAGTAAATCAGTAAGTTTCTTAACCATAATTTTTTCACACAATAAGTGAGGATAATTGACTATCTCTAGCCCTTATGTCAATACCCAGTCTTTAGTACGTTGTTCAATACCCGGGGTACCCTATGCTATAATTTCGTCAACAATAGGAATTGGAATTGGGAAATTTTTATTTTCAAATTCTATGTTGTTGGGAGTCACAGTGGAAATACCTACTGCCACAAAACCTGTTAATTTATGGAATAATAAAGGGCAAGGAGGAAGGGAAGCAGTAAAGTCTCCGTTGTCATTCATATCGTCATTCGTCGTTCATATGAGGATATTTTACATATAATTTATAGTTAAATGTAATTAATTTATAATTAAAAGTTAAATGTATACGATTACTTGTATATAAAATATTATTTCTGAACCCCTAGAGATTATTGATCAACTGGGTATTCAACTTTAGCGCCTAATTTTTTCTACTTTCTTGAATATTTAAATATCAAAATTTATATGAATCGACGTCAATTGACTCAAATAACGAGGATCTGACCGGATTTGCAGATATCTCTTTAAATACATAGCATATTTAAGTAAGAACATGCAAAAGGGTACCCGGGTATTGACATAAGGGCTAGAGTGAAAAATAGTGGTAATATTTATAAATTATTTTTGGCTCTCTGCGAATTTAATTGAAACTGCTATTCATAGAATGAATGGTTATCACATGCCACGACGGACGGAATTTAGTTTACTCAATTAGGAAATTGAAGCGGGAAATTTAAAAGACAGTTACAATACTACAGAGTTAAAATATTTCAATCTTATTATTGATTTATCGGCAGAAAATAGCTTAATCGGTTTAAAAAGCTGTCAATATGAAAATCCAACTGTTTTCTTGTTGTTATCAGACCTTTTTGCAGCATATGAATGAATTTTGTAAGTTTGATTCTACTGTTTTGGTTATGGAACCCCAGTTCCCTTTTTAGAAACATACAATTAAGTAAATTGAACAAAATTTCTATGTTAATATTTTATTACTTACAAATATATCAAATACACTTGAAGTACAATTTGATAAATACAATTTTAATATGCAAGTACAAATATAAAAAATGATTTTCCTTAGTTATAGTATAATATTATGAAATTATGTAATATAAAACCTCTTTAAATGAAGGTTTTTTTGTTTGTACATGATTTAAAGGAAGACAGATAAGGCACTGTAAAATAAAAACAAAAATTGGTATAAAAAGTACAGTGACCATTCGACTAGCAAAAGATTTATAAAAAATCTTAATTAATTTCAATATTAAAGTACCAGATACTAAGCGGCAGTTTAAGTATATCCTAAAATATGATTAGATTTACAATTAAAGCAACATCAATATTGCATTATAAATGATTAATAAGCACAATAACAAAAATTAAACAAACATGTCTTTAAATGTAATCAATATTTTAAATATTTTTCTTTCATGCAACATGAGTAGAACACTTTAAAGTTTAATGTAGTATACCAAAATCCATCATTGTAGTAAATTATAACATTTAAAGTGTTCTTCTTGAGTTTCTATAAAAATTGGTAAAAAATATTGTTAAGAAAAATATAACAATCGCAAGAGTAATTACACCAAATAAACCAAATGCAAGGCATGTTGATTTGCGATCACCATGACGTCCATATCCCATCTGGAAGCAAAAAATGATCCTACATTAATTTCACCTTTCACAAATACTTTTAAACGCTTAAGCGGCGAAGCATATTTACAGAACTAGCAACAAAAAATTACATCGACTCTTCAAGTCATTCCAATATAGAAGTGCATACTAAATGCAGGTGAAAATTCTAAAATTCAGGTAGTCACGCCACTTTTGAAAGTTAAAAAAATGAATTTTTGCATTTGTTTTTGAAGTTTACGCCATCAATGAGGTCAAGAATTACAGCTAACACATCGCTCATCAACTACATCACATAATGCCAAATTAAATGCACAGGAAAGTCGTACCATGCACATTTATCTAGAGAAGAAAACGCGACTACTTTGGGATTCCGTCCGGCAAACGACTTTCCTGAGCCAAGTCCCATCACATCCCGTCCAGTAATTGGAATCCAATCGGTATCTTCAGTTATATCAATATCGTCTGTCACGTCAGTCCCGATGTTGTCAGTTGAATTAGTGCTTGAATTTTAAGCAAGGTAAAATAAAGAAAACAAATCACGAGTTTGAAATAGTCTAGAAGGGACAACCCCGCATTTATGTTACCGATAACATAGTAATATGTATGGATTTTGTTGTGTAAATATATATTCGGGTCCGTATACCTACAAGATAATGAAATAACTGCATTAAATAACAACATTTTAAATTGAAGTTCTTGAAATGTTATTTTGAAATCCTAATCATGATCTATGTACATGTGATAAATTGATCAAATCGGTGACTAGAATGATAGATTGTCCCATTCTAAGAATAAATCGAACAAATTTTACCCAATTTTCTTCTCGAAATGTAACCATGTGCTTCAAGAAACATTTATGACTCAGTGATGGAAGTATACCATAATAACAAAATTGGCGCTTCATATAGTACTTCAAACTAGATAATACTGTGTCGATATTACGTACTAAGCATGGAAAGGGTCATTTTATTAGACAAAGCAGGTAGTTGAAGGAATAAGCTGAAGGCAAACTCCGTAAACGTTCGAATTTTAAATTTTGACCTCATTTTAGGCCGTCATATAGTGACGAGACCGCTTAATTTCAAAACGTACTAAAATATTATACTGTAATGTAGTACTTCATGTAACTGCCTACCAAATCCAGAGATTTATTGTTTCAAAATATTTGCGATGTTATCTATTAAAAGTGCATCCATTAGGATGGCACCTAAATGAGAGATCAATGTATAAATGTGTGCATTGACTACAAGAAGAGCAGAATATGATTAAATATCAAAAAAAAAACATACAAACTGAACATAAAATTGACTAAATACATAATTGTCAAGTATAAAATTTAATAATACTATTGAAGCAAAAGCTAAAGTAAGATCTGAAAATACAACTACATAGTTACATCTAATTATAATAGTTTACAACAAAAGATAAGATCCTACTAGCATTTAATTAATTTTGCAAAAAAATCAAATATATTTATTTGTAAATGACAAATGTTATTAAAATCAAAATGAATACTGAAATTATTATTTTTATCGGTTTAACAAATAAAAAAATTATAAAAATTTAAGAACTCCCGGTAATAATTTTTCTTATAAAAGGAAAAGTTATTGACAATCTAGCTATTACAACAAACTTGTAAATACAAACAAAAAGAAAGCATAAGCATGAAGTACTAGAAAAATTAGCAAACAAGTAAACAAGTTAATAATTTCAACATGCCAGATTATTAACTAGTATGATTTATTACTGTATACCTGCAGATTTTCTCACTCAGTGTACCATTTGATTTGAAACTCGGAAAAACACTACCAAAAAAATAATAATAAAAATATCACGAATATTACGCAAAATAGGGCTAATATCGTATAGGCTAATTTTCTCTTTCCATATCCATATCCTCCGCCATACTATAAAGAAATTTAAATAAATAATATTAAAAATATATTGTCACCTACCCTCAAAAATTTATTTATTTAAAAAAAAGATACACAAACAAACTTTCATTTTTAAAATAATAGGCAATTATTTTATTGACACTTTTATGAGAGAGTGACGTGAGATGGGGTCATTAGGTAACACAGGGTACCGATGTTCTTTGCTACCATCTGGCGGAATTTATCACTAAGGCTGCAGCAAATATGATAAATACCGCCAGATGGTAGCACAGTTAAAATCTAATATTTTAACGTCTAGTTAAGTTTTTGTTTAATTTATATTTCACATAACACATACTAAAATCACACTCTATTCTTGAAAAAATTTCTTTTTTAAGATCATATTTCTACAAATATATCAACATACTAACAGTCATACGCCGGCGCCGTCTTACCTGGTGATCCCATCTTACCCCACTCTCCCCAAAAGAATATTCCAAAATTACTATTATGCCCTAAAGCTTGAATTACATTATACTTTTTTTGTCTAGATTCTCGTTCAAGTTTACATTCGATTTTGTTTCGAGTTTTTATTTCATTTGCTTTAGTATAGATGGCGCCAATAGGGATTAGCTATCTACGCCAATAGGGATGTTGGCACTACCTAACTCGGACCGAACTCTAACGAAAACTCGGACGGGCTGCATATTTCTATTCGAGAAACTCGAACAAAAATCGAATGCAGTTTTCTGATTTACATTATACTAGATTGTCCTCGAACGAAACTCGAACGAGAATCTAGACGAAAAAAGTATAATGTAATTCAAGCTTTATACTACCTATTGTTTCATGTAGATTGCATCATATTTATTATTTATCTACATGTATACAGGGTGTCCCAGACCTGAACGTCATCCCTTGGAGGGATGATAGGCCAGCTCATGACTGACCAGAATATCGAAATATACCCTTATTAAAATATCGTTAGTTTTCGAGATATTGGCACTTTTATGAATTTTGTAAAAATGGACACATTAAATCAGTGTGTGCCACAGGTACGAAATTTCATATTATAAGAATATAATTTTGGTTAAGTAACGCTGAATAATAGCCCTGCTATTGATCACAGATTAAAACAGAACTAATATTGCCATACTTTTTGAAAAAAAAATGTTTTTGCGAGACTCAAAATTTTTTTTTATTTTATTTGCTACCTTCGACTCTTCATACTGTAAAAAAATTATACTACATAAATGAAAATGGTGGTAATATTTATAAATTATTTTTGGCTCTCTGCGAATTTAATTGAAACTACTATTCATAGTGGAAACGAGAAATTTAATAGACAGTTACAATACTACAGAATTAAAATGTTTCAATCTTATTATTGATTTATTGGTAGAAAATAGCTTAATCGGTTTAAAAAGCTGTCAATATGAGAATCCAACTGTTTCCTTGTTGTTATCAGACCTTCTTGCAGCATATGAATGAATTTTGTAAGTTTGATTCTACTGTTTTGGTTGAAACCCCAGTTCACTTTTTGGAAACATACAATTAAAATGATCAAAATTGCAATGTTAATATTTTATTACTTACAAGTATATCAAATACACTTTAAAGTACAATTTGATAAATAAAATTTAAATACATCTTAATATGCAAAGTACAAATATAAAAAATGATTCTCCTTAGTTATAGTATATTATGTAATATAAAACCTCCTTATATGAAGGTTTTTTTGTTTGTACCTGACTCAAAGGAAGACAGATAAGGCACTGTAAAATAAAAACAAAAATTCGTATAAAAAGTACACTGACCATTCGACTAGCAAAACATTTATAAAAAATCTTAATTAATTTCAATATGAAAGCACCAGATACTAAGACACAAGCGGCAGTTTAAATATATTCTAAAATATGATTAGACTTACAATTAAAGCAACATCAATATTGCATTATAAACGATTAATAAGTACAATAAAAAAAATTAAACAAACAGGTCTTTAAAGGTAATCAATATTTTAAATATTTTTCTTTCTTTAAAATTAAATGAAACATAATGAGTAGAACACTTTAAAGTTAAATGTAGTACCTATACCAAAACCCATCATTGAGTAAATTATAACATTTTAAAGTGTTCTTCTTGTGTTTCTATAAAAATTGGTAAAAAATATTGTTAAGAAAAATATAACAATCGCAAGAGTAATTACACCAAATAAACCAAATGCAAGGCATGTTGATTTGCGATCACCATGACGTCCATATCCCATCTGGAAGCAAAAAATGTTCCAACATTAATTTCACCTTTCACAAATACTTTTAAACGCTTAAGCGGCGAAGCATATTTACAGAACTAGCAACAAAATATTACATCGACTTTTCAAGTCATTCCAATATAGAAGTGCATACTAAATGCAAGGTGAAATTCTAAAATTCAGGTAGTCACGCCACTTTTGCAAGTTAAAAAAATGAATTTTTGCATTTGTTTTTGAAGTTTACGCCATCAATGAGGTCAAGATTTACATTTATGTGGTACCCTCAAATTCATCTAGAGAAGAAAACGGGCCACTTTGGGGTTCCGTCACGCCAACGACTTTACTGAATAAAGTTCCATCGCATCCCGTCCAATAATTGGAATCCAGTCGGTATTGTCAGTTCTATGAATATCGTCTGTCACGTCAATCCCGGTGTTGAGATCGAAATAGTCTAGAAGGGACAACACCGCATTAATGTCACCGATAATGTAGTAATATGTATGGATGTATTTGCTGTATAAATACATATTCGGGTCAATACAAGACAATGAAATAACTGCATTAAATAAAAAAAGTTTAAATTGAATTTCTTGAAATGTTATTTTGAAATCCTAATCATGACCTACATGACGTCATAATCATAATTGATCAAATCGGTGACTAGAATGATAGATTGTCCCATTCTAAGTAAGAACAAATCGAGCAAAGTTAAGTTTCAAAACCAACATTAGTCCAATTTTCTTCTCGAAATGTAACCATGCGCTTCAAGAAACATTTATGACTCAGTGATTGAAGTATACCATAGATATCAAAATTGGCGCATCATGTATATAATACTGTGTAGATATTACGTACTAAGCATGGAAAGGGTCATTTTATTAGACAAAGCAAGTAGTTGAAGGAATAAGCTGAAAGCAAACTCCGTAAACGTTCGAATTTTAATTTTGCCCTCATTTTAGGCCGTCATATAGTGACGACTGACGAGACCCCTTAATTGCAAATCGTACTAAAATATATACTGTAATGTAGTGCTTCACGTACTACCGACCAAATGCAGAGATTTATTGTTTCAAAATAATTGCGATGTTATCTATTAAAAGTGCATCCATTAGGATGGTACCTAAATGAGAGATCAATGTGATCAATGTATAAATGTGTGCATTGACTACAAGAAGAGCAGAATATGATTAAATAACAAAAAAAAGCATACAAACTGAACATATAATTAACTAAATACATAATTGTCAAGTATAAACTTTAATAATACTATTGAAGCAAAAGCTAAAGTAAGATCTGAAAATACAACTACATAGTTACATCTAATTAGAATAGTTTACAACAAAAGATAAGATCCTACTAGCATTAATAATTAATTTTGCAAAAAAATCAAATATATTTATTTGTAAATTACAAAAAATGTTATTAAAATCAAAATGAATAATGAAATTATTTTTTTTATCGGTTGAACAAATAAAAAAATTATAAAAAATTAAAAACTCCTGGTAATAATTATTATTATAAAAGGAAAAGTTATTGACAATCTAGCTATTACAACAAACTTGTAAATACAAACAAAAAGAAAGCATAAGCATGAAGTACTAGAAAAATTAGCAAACAAGTAAACAAGTTAATAATTTCAACATGCCAGATTATTAACTAGCATGATTTATTACTGTATACCTGCAGATTTTCTCAGTGTACCATTTGATTTGAAACTCGGAAAAACACTACCAAAAAAATAATTAAAAATATCACGAATATAACGCCAAATATGGCAAATGCCACATAGGCTACTTTTCTGTTTCCATATCCATATCTTCCGCCATACTATAAAGAAATTTAAATAAATAATATTAAAAATATATTGTCACCTACCCTCAAAAATTTATTTATTTAAAAAAAAAATACACAAACAAACTTTCGTTTTTAAATAATAGGCAATTATTTTATTGACACTTTTATGAGAGAGTGACGTGAGATGGGGTCATTAGGTAGTACAGGATACTGATGTTATTTGCTATCTTTGCTACCATCTGGCGGAATTTATCACTATTCACAAACCTTTTCAAAATTTTGGAAATCAGTATTATAGTAATAGCTTGGGTCTAAATAATAATTCTATCGCCCTAAAAAATGCGTTCTTAATATAATAGGAGCAAAAATTTTATTTTTTGTGGCAAGTTGGTAATAAGAAGTATAGCGCATGCCTTTAAAAAAAAAACACTTGCAGTTCCATTTTATCTGCCGCTGGCTTCCTCAGGAGTTGAATAATAATTTACTACAGGTAATATTGGTTTACATAAACAATATAATTAAAAAGTTTTTTATGGTAAAAAAGTGAACAAAGTAAAGTATAAGGAGCCGAAGGGAAAATATTTTATTACTAACAGATAAGGTAGTAGTGATAAGTTTGAAGCAAATGGTACAGTGCAAAATGTACACAGACCATAAACTGAAAGATCTCATGTATTATCAGAAACGGAAATCCCCAATCCAGTGTGGATCATGTGAAATATTTTAAACAAAAATTTACTTTCCAAGATTCTAATAAAAAAAACGTTGAAGTCTAATGTTAGTACGATGAATTGCAGACGAATTATTGAGTAAAACTTTTAGTTTGGTTGAAGTTAGGCGTCAGATTGTCCAGGTTACCAGGTTCAAATGAATATTCCAATCAAGATTGAGTAACAATGCAAGGTTGTAAGCTGATTAATCCCTTGTACAGGTGATGAAGTAATCTCCCTTTCCCATAGTAACGTTATGAAGTACTATTTTCTTTTCTTAAAAACTCTTTTTTATTTCTACAAATTTTAGGGTGTAAAATTGATTTTCCCATCAAGTTTCAATTGAAAATACCAACACAAAAAAGTTAAAAGTAACACGCTTACCGATCGAGACCAAAATGGAGCTTGGTATGTTCTTGGAGTTACATTAGCAATTGCAATATTGGCAGGCTGTTGAATAAGTGGATCCTGTACATAAACGCCCGCTTGAGGTACACCTGGTTGTCCATATCCAGGTTGAGGTCCGTATCCAGGTTGTGGCCCATACCCACCTTGTGGTCCATATCCTGGTTGTGGACCATAAGCATTTTGTGGGGGAATAGTTTGTCCAGGAGGAGCGGTAGCTGAGGGATAAGGTGGAGGAGGATAACTCATAATACCTACTGGTTTCGGAGTTATCGAATTAAAAATTTCAGTTTCGATTGATACTAAGGATACAGAAACGTCTCCTTGTAGTCTTATGTGAGTTATACTGTAATATGGAATTTGGTGAGGAATTTCACAAAGATGTTTTCCACAAATTCCAATCTGAAATTAAAAAATCCAATACTCTTTTAAAATGATGTGGTAAATGGAAATAAAATTGGCTGGTTTGCTTTACGTGCGATGACGTAACACCGAAGTTATGTGGCAAGAACTATAGATTGAGATTCTCAAGTATAATAATTAAAAAATTATCAATTAATAGCATATAATTTTTAACGTAGTAGCAGACCCAATATTGGATCTAATGTTCTAATCGGTTCTAATGTACTTACAATGTAAAAGAATATAATAAAGAAGTTACTAATAGTTCAGCTTTTGATCAACAATAGCAACTTTTACAATAATTATACAAGTGAAATACTGAAATTTATTGTATGGTAACTAAGGTTCGATCATTGTGGTCATTATTTTAAAGCCAAATTTTCTTTTAAAATGGAGTCTCCATTAAAATTCACACTTTCAGCACATCTTAAAACCGAACCATATTTTTCATTGTCTACTTAAACAAAAATATTCTCTCATTAAAATTTAAAACAAGCGATGATTAGATTATCCGATAAACTTATGCCATCATATGAATTTTTTATCCGAAACAAATAAATAAAAATTTTGTGATGGAAGTAATATATTTTTAGAGAATCTGTGAATGTACGTAGTAACAAAATGTTTTGCAGTAATTAGATTATTGGTTGCTAAATAAATTTTCAATAATAAACAAATTATAAAAAGATTTTCCTTTGATAAAAATTGCAAATAAACAAACCCAATAAAAAAATTTAAATTTTGAATTAGCACTTTAATTATAGAGATTGAGTGGGCAGACCTTGGTTCCCCCACCAATAATGAAAAAGCATGGCTTAAATATTTTCATTTACACTGTTCGTATTTGAGCTTCTTTTGTGCAAATTGAAAAAAAAATGAGAAATTTGTTATATTTACTTTTATCGATTTTAATTACCAATTTCGGATTATGTATTAATTTAAGGGTAAATATTCTATTTTTAAATTTTGTCCTCATTACTTAGTGACATTCCATTTCAAAAACGTTGAGCACGTTTCCTAAAATCTTAAAATAGTTTTTATTTGCAAATTCAACTAATATCGTATTAAAGGCGGATATTGGTAATTCAACCGTTTTATTATCATTTAAAGAAAACCGGTAGTACATTGGTTTTACTACTTGATTGTAATAATTTTTACTAAACGCTAATTAAATTAATTGTTTTTAAAACACGATAATTTTTTTATTATATGTCGGTTTAATATCGGTTTACTTGCAGATAATCGATTTTCCATTCATTCATTTTCACTGCATTAATAAATTAAATCATAATTAACTATTTTCAGTTTATCCTCCCAAATAGTAAAATCTTATTATGTTTTAATGTTTCCGCTTAGAAAAAATAAATAAGCCGAACGTTTTTGGGCTTCTATATTTTAGATTTGATTTACATAAATTAAACAATAATTTTTAAACATTTTTTATGCTAAATATTTTGTATCGTTTATTTTCAGAGCATAATTAAAACTTTCGGTTTCCATTTCCTTCATTATTTTTAATAATATGTAAACCAAATTTAAAACAGAACCTGTAAAACTCGCAATTTCGACTAATATACTTTTAAAGTTAAATATAAAAAACAAAATAAACTATTTTTAATGTAACGTAAGACAATTTTTATTTTTAAACCCCAATTTATTAATAATAAATAAATTTAACATAGCATAGCTTTGTTATATTGTTAACTAAAATTTGTCACGTTTTAGAGCTCCTACACAGCTGCTGTGGTAGACTATGTTCACGAAGCCAAATCGTCACTAGAAGAAACTTTTGCTATTAATGTACACCATTATATCAATCACATGCGTAATGCTTCCAGACGAGTGAGTAAATTTTGTTGTGTTAACTAATAAGATATTTCAAATTTCGTAACAAAATATTTACTCCAAATTAGCTCAATGGAAAATAATATAATGGAAACATAACTTTTCACATTTTTTACATATAACTCGTAAACCGTGATAGATAGAAATTACATTTTAAAATAAAAAATGTACCTACACCATTTTATTCCAATAAATTTTCCCAAGTTTTTTCAAATTAAATATAAAATGTACAAATTTTCTGCGATTATTCGGTATTAATAAGAAAGGAAGTGTTTCTAAAGTGGGTTAAAAAATTTAATTTTAATTTCTTTCAAGAGTAAATTATCCTATAATTCTGAATGACATTTTTCTTAATTAGCATATTATAATGATTCCACTTCAGTGATAAGTGGTAAAAAATACTATGATAAATTATATAAAATAATAATAATAATAATAAAAATGATTATTTAACATCCATCAATGTTCGCTTAATAAATTTTTTATCGTATAATTTTGTAGATTGCAGCAATAGCTTGAAATTATTTAAAAAAAAAACAGGTTTATGATAAATAAGAAATAATAAATTTTGAGTTGGTGATAGTAGTATTAATTATTATTAGTCATCTATTATTATTATTCACGATCACGATTTGCTTATGTCAGTGCACTGCTGGATGTAGGCCTCCACCATATTTCGTGGGGGGTTCTTTAGCCATAACTCGCCACGCTGGCCAACCGGGTTGCCAATATTATTATTAGTATATTATATTATTATGGGGACCAGCAGTCTGGCGTAAATCAAACACGGATAGACTACAGAGCGGGAAACCGCGGTTCTAATCCTGATGATTGCGTCGGATATGTGCTGTGATCTAAAAGTCCAAAATCGAACTGTGGACTACACTCGCCAACCCGGTTGGCCACCGTGGCGAGTTATCCCTAGTAACACACATCTGTGCTACTAGGGATGGCTAAACAACCCCCCATAGAAATATGGTGGAGGCTTTAATCCGACTATGGATTGCATAGCTGTATAAAGAAAAGATTATTATGGGTCCCTGAAATTCAAATTTGTCTAGGATAAACCTCTTGTCTAGGTAAAACCAAAGAGTAAAACATAGAAGTATAAATTATTTCATTTGGGGAGTCGGTTATTTCGACGCGAATGTTTAGACGCCGCGCCGGCACGTTTCGAAGCTGCATGGAAAAAAAGGATGTGTATCTACATAGGAAAATGTTAGTTCTTGATATTAAAAAAAAATTATTTTATAGGTAAACTTTATAGGTAGAACTTAATGAGGAGACCGTTAAAAGAGTGATCCACCGGTCGAGCTTAGGTTACTGTTAGGAAACGATTATTTTTTAATTAATTCCGCTAAAAAGTGCCCACGTCAAACCGTGCGGTGATACTTTGGGCGAAATAAATAACTTCAAAAATGTATTATTGGGGACATAAAAAGAATAAAGAGCCACAGAAACAGCAGAATTTGGAGATCACCAAAGTTCTTTGATTCGTTAAATATAAAAACAAGGTTGTTGTAAAGGCCCGTAGCTAGATATCGGTCATGGGGAGGGGGGGGGTATGTGGTAACATAATAATAGATGTTCTTAATATTAATAATAATTCTTTAGAATTACTTATGCCACGAGGATGGTGAGGGGGGGAGGGTTGAACCCTAAAACTAACCGCTTATATAAGGCCCTGTGTGTAGGCGGGATGTTACTGAACTGATTTTCAAAGTTAAGTGACAAAATTTAAAGAGGTATTAAGGCGCAATTCCACTGAGGCAACACTGAACGACATGAGACATGCTACTTATTTTCTGGTGTTGTCAATGGGGTGAAATAATGAGATAACAGCTTCATTTATAAAAGAATACCATAATTTAAGGCGCAATTCCACTGAGGCAACACTGAACGACATGAGACATGCTACTTATTTTCTGGTGTTGTCAATGGGGTGAAATAATGAGATAACAGCTTCATTTATAAAAGAATACCATAATTTACCCGTATTATGGAACAATAGAATAAGTATTTATAAAGATAATCGAATAAATAATAAAAAATTAAATAATTAAGTTAATTAAATTAATGTGTATCATGCCTCATTTCGTTCAGTGTTGCCTCAGTGGAATTCTGGCTTTATCTTATACTTATTTATAAGATGATAATAATAATACATTTTTTTTTCAACCCCTTTTTAATAATTTTTTTAAGAAAAAAATATGAATTTTAATAATAGATACCTACTTATTAAATATAAGGAATAAGTCAGACAATAGACTTTTTTTAAATTCAAGGTATAATGCAGGATGAATCTAAATAAATCAGAAAATCCCTGATAAATTCTTTATCAGAATAAAAGTTTAGCTTTTTAGATGGTCTACTAGAAGTAGCCAAACATTTTTTTACGAATTTTGACGAGTAAGTGATTGTAGTTTTACTTAGCAATAGTTGAAATGTAAAGGGTATACGCGACATATTTAAACTTTACAGTAGATCGATTTCAAGTTTAAGCGGTACAAATTTATGAAGCGCTGCTCTTTAATTGCGTGTCCCATTGATTAAAACAAATGGTAATCAGAAAAATGATGAAAAAAGCGGGTGGGGTAACAAATCCCAGCAAAATGATTTCAACGTATCCTGGACCAGTTGTGCTTTGTGTGACGGTGCGTTGTCATGGAACAAAATTACCTTGCCGTGGCTTCTAGCCCATTCTGGTCGTTTTTGATCAAAACATGGTTCAAATTGATCATTATTTGTTGTCGGTAGCGATCAGCATTAACGGTTTCACCAGGTTTTAGTTGTCTTCAAACTTTTTCGGCTGTCCTGATCGCTCATTGTCTCTCAACATCAAAATCACTATTTTTAAAGCGTTTAAACGAGCCTTCACAAGTTGTTGTTTTGATGGAGCATATTCACCATAAACTTCTTCAAGCAATCGACGTGCTTCAAAAGCAGTTTTCTTCAGATGAAAACAAAAAAGTAATGATATCCGCAAATGCTCCTTATTTGACACGAAATTCGACATTTTTAATGTGATAAAAAATAGGTTGTTGTTTGAGACGCGTTGTTCTGTCAATTAATTTTTATAGAGGAATGTCATAGCTGGTCATAGCTGTGAAATGAAAAAAATGCAGCCATCTTTTTACCAACATTTGTAGCTATGGACATTTATGTGTGAAACCCAGAAATTAATGCATACACCTGATATTTAACTCATTAAAGGGTTATATATGAGACAAATCTCATATATTTTAACTTTGGTTATTCCTTTACCAACATTTTCATTAATTTAAAAAAAAATTAGGAAAAATAAACCCCTCCATCATCCCTTGGCCGACTACTTCTTAGCCTTTAACCATACCAAAAATATATATGTAGTTTGTTAAAATATTTTGTAAATGTTTTGGTGATTAATTGATATTAGATCAACATAATTTTTTAGAACATAAGAATTTCATTCATGCATATTTTAAAGCAGGGGTCTCAAACTGGCGGCCCGCCACGTATATTTTTGCGGCCCGAATAAACTTCGGTGATTCTTTGTATTAATAAAAATATATATTTCTGTGAATATTGTATATTTTAGGCTAGATATTTCGTTAAAGAATGGAGATGGGTTCAAACAAGTCATTCGTACGGCCCGCGGAAATTGTTTGTCAGGAAACAGCCCGCGACTGGAATGAGTTTGACACTCCTGTTCTAAAGAATCATCAGATATTATAACACTCTATATTATACATACTATTATAATATGACAATCAAAATGTGCATATTTGTACATAATTGTCCTTTGCCGTTTTCTTACATTTTCAAATTTTGAGAAGAAAATTATCATTTTTTTGTGAATAAATTTCTTTTTTCCCTATATATCTAGTATAAATATGACAAAAATTAGCACACAACAATTAAATGTTTTTGAAATGGTTGAACGACTAAATTGGACCACTTTGCTTAGATTAACCCAAGAAGATGTTAGTATAAGCATCAAAGAATTTAACTAATTGCCCTGTATACCATTGAACGAAGTAATTGTACGAAAATAATAATGTTTTACTGCTAAAGGAAATAAGGTCGATTACCGTGAATACTATAACTTATTGATTCGTTTCTGTCTCGATTTAATTACCATTAAAATTTACAATATTGGCATAATATTACTTAACCCTTCCAAAAATGTGAAAACAAAAATAATTGATACGAAAATAACTTTTGGATTAAATAATATTATATTATGAATAAAAAGTTTATTTTTCTTTCTAAAACTTGATAATGGAAATAGGTATATAAATTTTTAACCTGTAAAATAAATGGATTTTTATTAAGCTTTGAGAAAACTCTCGGAATGGGGCCCAAAATAATAAGTGCCTTTATGGTAACGCGCCACTGGTTATAATATTTTTATAGTAATTAATTATAATTCTAAAATATGTAAATTTATTCAAATTATGTTAAAGGTCAAGAAGAAAAATTATATCAAGTAGTATAAAAATAAATTATTTATATAAAAATTATATTTACCCGTTTACAAACTAACTCAATCTTCTCAAATTTAATGTAAAATAACCGTGTTGACTATACAAATATCTCAAGAAGACTGTTGCATATTATTACGTTAGTTTCTATTATGTAATTATTATTTTTTTTATTTCTTTTATCAGTATGCCGATATAATAGTGTTTCCTGAATATGGTTTAGTGGATATTTATACAATGTACTCTGCTGCTTACGATGACCACGATTTAGAAGACATAAGTTCCGTCGTACCAGATCCTAAACATAAAATTGTACCATGCGATGATAGAAGCAGAAGGTTCTATTCACTAGTAGGTATTTTTCATACTAAAAATAGCTCCACCAATTCAAAACAACTTTCTCATAGTTTAAATTTAATTATACCTTTTGATTCATAGTTTTTAGTAGTTTAATATCAGTAATGAAGTGCATCCAAGATATTGTTGAAATTTCTTTGTTTTTTATTATCTCCTTTATTTAACTCCATATTATTAAACAGTCAAATTTTGATAACTCGAACATTGCACTTCGAGTTCATATGAATTTATGACCTCAAAGTAAGAAAATGTTTCTTTTAAAAATTTGCTCACACAAGCACATTGTTATTTACGCAACCAGTTTTGAAATGTCACATTTTATGTAACGCATGAGTATTTACAGGACGAACGCAATAATCCTTAATAATTTTGACACTTATAAATCTCTACTATTTGAGGTGGATTATATCTTCTAAACGAAGCATTTTCCAGCAAATTTCCACCGAAACATTTTTCTTGTTTGGCCATATAATTTGGAAACAGCCAACGTTAGGCCGAATGGATCTAATAATAAAGATATTTTTTTAGGCACTGGTCAACATATCATGTGCAGCACGTCTACATGGAATATACACAGTTTTCAATTTACCAGAAAAAGCAAACAACCGTGCAACAGGAAATTTCTCATTTTATAATACCAACGTCATATTAGACCGGTCAGGAGCCGTAATTGGAAAGTAAATACACACATGAAACAATACAAAATTTCAGTTAGTCATAAAAATTCGTTTGTAGACACCGCAAAATTCATTTATCTGAAGAGCCGTTTTTAGAACCGGGAAACGAATTGGTTACTTTCAAAACTGATTTCAATGTTACTTTTGGAATTTTTACATGTTTCGACATTTTGTTCCAATATCCAGCTTCAGACATACTTAATAATAAGGAAGTAACCGACATTATATTTCCAACTGCATGGTTCTCGGAAACACCATTTTTGCAAGGTTTCTTCCCAATTAAACAAATTAAATGTTTCTAACGATAACTTTGCAGCTCTTAGTATACAACACGGTTATGCTAAAAAGAATGGAGTCAATTTTCTTGCTTCGGGCCTACAAGAACCAAAAACCCAAGATGGAGGCAGTGGAGTGTATCTCGCAGACGGAACAATAGCAGAACTGTACATATCGTCCAAGAGAATCTCAAAAGTAATAGTTCAAGAAGTTCCTATTATAAAAGAAAAAATTACAGCTCATAGGTGTCAGGTAAGCAATTCTGCCTCTCCTAAATAGCAGTTTTATGTAATTAATTATTTCGATAGGATACGCTTGATGCGGTAATGAGAAAGAAGGACCAAAACAAAAATAAAAATCATAACGATAACAACGTTGATGAATTTAATTTAAGTCGCGAAAGTTTGGACGGATATACATTTGTACCACTTAATAGCAAAGGGGTCAACACATTAAAAAGAATGTGCACTGAAGAAAAAACATTTTGTTGTACGTTTAATGTGACAATTGAACCGTATAAAAATGAAACCATCGATTATTTTTACAAGTAAGATTATAATGTTTAAATATTGCAAGTTGTATTACGATTAGCATTGCAGAATGGGCATCTATAGTGGTTTAAGTCGTTATGGTAGTGACTACTTTGGAGGAGTCCGTGCTTGTATGATTCTATCCTGTTTGAATGAAAGTGACAGTTCTTGTGGTCACCAATTAAGCACCTTATTAAATGGAATAGTTTTTAAGAGCATTTCCATTGAAGCCGTTGTTGAGAATGCAAACGATACTTACGACCAACCAGCAACCTTAAGGCACGATTTAACTCCCGTGGAAGAATACATTTACTGTGAAACGAAAATAAATCAAAATAAAAAGACCAAAATAACAATGAAAACGTTAGGATATCAAAGTGGTTTGTTAACTTTTGGTATATATGGCCGACTTTATAATCTCGACACTGTACCTACTGTTGCCCCAACTGAACCACCGAAAACTTTAAACATAACTTTAATTATTATAATATTGAGCGTCTCAACTATACTGGTAATATTTACTGGAGTCATTTTATATCAATTTTGTACAAAAAAAGATTAATACCTTAAAAACAGTAGCCTCACAGATTATTAGAATTTCAAATTGTTGGCCATGGACGAAATCGAAATTTTCAAAACTTTTTTGCGTCTGCCAGGTACCGTGTAGTTGTGTATTGATAACTATATTGTGTTCCAAGAGTTGGACTGATACTTGTAAGGCAATGTCATCCACTACATTAGGGCCGCACTGTAGATTACAAGTAAATCTGTAAATAAATTTAAAATGGTTAGAATTAGTCAATTTTGGAATAAAAGTTGAATGATAACATTGACGTATTATCTAATGGACTGCGTACTACATTCTGTGAATTACAAACTGAAAAAATAATCAAAATAACCGGGGGAAACCATATTATGGTATTTCGTGCAGTCCATAAAATAATATATCTCTGGTATACATACATAAATAATGGTAATGTTCTCTGCCACAATAGCAATGAATGTTTTTTAAAAGTAAATACTTATTGGCTATTGTGTTTTATTAATTTTTAGCTTTAAAGGTACGTACACGTCAGCAATAAATTTATATTTATGTACAATTTTTTGTATTACAAATAATTAAAACTTTTACCACGAAAAATCGAAATTCTCAAAAGTTTGTCAAATGCACATGTGTACGCACCTTTAACATAGTTTAATACTCGTTTACTGTGTTCTACTGCATTTTACATTCAAAAATACAGATTTTTGCAAATCAAAAGGCACTCGTTGTAAATACTATCTATTTGCAAAATGTATATTTGTATATAACATTCTTCTCAGAAGTATTTTTTTCTAATTTATTAAAAAATGGAGTTGATTTTCAATAAAGTGTTTGTAAATAATAAATTAATATTAATTTGATTGTATCCCAAACATTACCAACATCCTTAGCATTAAAACAATATTTAGGAAACAATTAAAATAAAAATTCAACCCCTGGCGATCCATAATATAGAAAAAAAAACTACCATAAGTACCTTAGTAATTTTTATTCCGTTTTTTTGTTAAACAGTTCACTGTTCTGTAATTTAACAAAACTAAGAGACTAAGAACTACAATTTAAATAAGCCTGATAAATCAAGTTCATGAATTGGCTATAAGTGATAAGAACTTGAATTATCCAGAATCTGCATAAATAAATTTAATAACGATTTCAGAAAAATGATGAAGTAACAGTGATCTATAAATACAATAACTTTTAGATTATCTTTTATGAATGGTCGCTCAGGTCCACCCTGTTTTTAAAATAACAGCTGTGTAGTCAAGCAGTAGACTGCTGTTTTCTTATAAAACAACAAATAAAGGCAAATAATTCCTAAAGAAAAGAAGTTTAGTTGTCTACTGTTGGATCAATTTTTGAGATATCTTTTTAACAATATCAAAAATACGTCTTGAAAAATGTATTATTTATAATATTATAAATAAAAAAAAACAATGATTGATGTTGCATTAAAAGATAATAATAACTAATAATATTATACTATGAAATTGACGAAATGGAAATATTATTTTTTGTACCTACAATTTTTGTATTTTACTTCTGAGTAACTTTCAACACTATACACTTAAGGGGCAAAAGAAAACTGGACAATACAATATTGTAATAAAATAATAATAATAACCAACTTGACATAATATTTAAAAGTAACCCATAAAATTTAAGAATATTATAAACCAACCAAAAACAACTTCCAAGTCACAACATTAATGCATAAACATGTTACCACATTTTTATCATTTTTGTGATAATGTAGGTATAATGAGATTAAAATTCCATCAATACAGTGGAATGTGACAACTTATCATTGCTATAATATAATAAATTATATGTTAATAGTGACAAACTTCTAATTTTAAATGAACAAAATTCAAAAATTAAAGAAACAAATGTTTTATTTCTCAAATTGGTTCAAGTTGACGTTTTGAGTATGGAGTGAGTCTACAAAGAACCAAACATCGATCTCATAATGCGCTAGATAGGACATCAGCACCTTATTGCAGGTCCTTAGTCAGATTTTGCTTCCAGAACGGGGGGGGGACACTTGTGATGTTTTTAAAATTTTATATGAAGTTATTATTAAGAGCGCGCTGCAAATTTTGATGCAAAAACATGTTTCGACAGATGGCGTGCCCTAAAATATTAATCTTTTATAGTTATCTTTTCACCAGAACAGAATTCTAATAATTTATGAAAGTCATATGAATAAACGATAACTAAGCTAGGCAATAAGGAAGTTTGAGCTTTCAAATATAAATATTTTTAAATATATTCAATATTTTCAAATGTGCACATCTTTTTGGAATATACTTGTAAATATTCAACATTGGAAGCTCAAACTTCCTTATTGCCTAGCTTAGTTATCGTTTATTCATATGACTTTTATAAATTATTAGAATTCTGTTTTGGTGAAAAGATAACTATAAAAGATTAATATTTTAGGGTACGCCATCTATTGAAACATGTTTTTGCATCAAAATTTGCAGCGCGCTCTTAATGGAAATAAATAATAGAAAAAAAAACTGATTTCCTTAAACAGAATTTTCAAAAAGGTGTAGTTTTGAAAAATCGAAATTTCAAAAGGGAGCACGTGCCTGCTCCCCACTGGATGTTGGCTTAATTTGTAGTAAAACTAACAATAACAAAAGCAAAGTTTGTTTTCCAACCGCAAAGGTTCGATCGGTTGCTAATCATCAAAGTGATAAAGATTCTCACGTTATGATGTTAAATTTATTTTTCACGTCTCGAACGAATACAAAAACAATTTAATTTCAAGAACGAAGTGGTTATATGCGGATTTGTAATAAAATTTTCATTACAACTCAAATTAGATGATAAAAATTATAAATCCGCATACGTAGGACCCCAAAATGTGTTCAGGATTGTTACCGCGAACAAAGTTTATATAAGAGATCCAATTTTCATAATAAATCGTTCGTGAGGTATACTATATAGACCAGAAGTAATACCACGCAGCGCACAATTTTTTTCTCGCGCTCTAGTTTTGTAAATAATTAACTACCAATCGGCTCATTTTCTTGTTAAAAATACCCATAAATGAAGTTATCTGTAACGAATTTTTGCCTTTCGTTACGTGGTACTACTTCTTCATTGAATTTCAATATTTCTAAGTACGGCCCTTGCTGGAATAACTTTGCCAGCACGGTTGCATGAAACGTTGGCGTTAGAATTTTTAGTTACCGAGGGACCAAATAGCAGAGCGGAGGACCTATATTGTTGCAACAGTTTTCTGAGTGCCGATTTGGAGTGTGTTTAAACATGTTTTTGGTTTAACGACTTCTGGTATTGTGTTAGTTTCGTATGTAGCAAATTTATCCGGCTCTGGCTAATGTTTTTGGGACCACTGAAAACATCTGACTGTGATATTGGGTAACTCAATGTGGCGGTTTACTACGTAGTTCTGATGTGCAAGTTGTACGACCATTTTGGATTTTCTGGAGTTGGTAACATCCTATTGTTGTTTGTTTTGGATGATCACTTGGGATTTCGCTTTTCATCTGGATGGTCCAACATTGCGTAACATCTCCAATATCACCTCTTACTGGTCCAGTTTCAAATACAGATCTTCAAGCAGTGTTCAGTGTCGCGAATATACAATCAAGTGTTTTCCTTTGAAAATTATAACAAGTTACAGATTTCATCTTTGAAGCCACACGTTGGGAAAGCGGTTGGAGACGAACAGCTGTCACCATTATATTGTAAGCTTATACGAGAGCTTGAGGTAAGCAATTTTATCTTTTCCAATTCGCATGAACCGACGCGAAGTGTTTATGGGCTTTTGTGTTCAATTTTGAGTAACCGTAGAGGTTACTGGTTTTATTGGGTATTTGCTTGTATTTAGTATGGGGTGCACTTTTTGATTGTAATCATTCATTGCTACTGTGCATGTTAGCGCAGCCATATACTACATTGCAATTGTTGGAACTGTGATACAACTCTCAAATTCTTTGTGTGTCAATTAATGCATTTAACTTCAATTTGCTTTTTTTTTAGTTTTTCCAAGCTACCGATCTTTTTTTCAGAAATCCACAACCCAGGCCTTAGCATTTAATAAGGAGTTAGTCTATTAACATCGTGGCAAACAAACTGGAGAGTTCATTTCCGGATTGTGGTGGAAGCTGGCTTCTATTTTTGTTAACCCTCTCATTAGGGGTTGCGATTCAGAGGGCAGTTTTTGTTACATAAAACGTGATTATTTTCTCGAAAAATTGTTTTCGGGTCTTTTCAAATGAATTTGGTATACTTAAAAAAGGGGAATTTGCTCTAAAGTTGACCAAAACTGCTACATTTCTTGAATTTTTCTAATAATACAAAAAAATAATTAACACGATTGTTGCTTTTTTGTTAGGTTTCGAGAGGGTTATTAAAAATTGGACATACGCTAGTAAAATTTTCATTGCAATAATTATTCCAATTATTTGATAACATAATTCATATTGAATAAAACAGTTAAATTTTTTGATGGTTCACTTCTATCACGAATTCCTTTGTATTTATCCGAAAACATTTATAATCAGAAATGTGGTCATTATGATGTAGTATTATGTCACAATATGTCATCATTATATTATTAGGATTATTTTAAAAAACAACCAACGTAGAAGAAAATAAGAAATGCTTAAAATAAAAATTGGATTTGTAAGGTTTTTTTTTACTTTATGGACTAAAAAAACAAAAATTCTCAATGCATCGTTATAAGTTATAATTTATAATCCTAGTTCACACGTGGACAATTTAACTACGAATCAAAAGAATCCAGCATGAAAAAAACCAATTGCTTAGTTTTTGAATTTTTTCTTTTGAACTTTTGAAAATTGTAGTTTTTCAGACAATGCGTTTCAAGTTTACAAAAAGTATTATTTTTATGGTGATAAAACCAAAATTTTGGAACGAATTTCAGTTTAGACGATAGATGATAATAGATAAACAAATCGAGTAAGTTGAAAAATGAATAAAATTCGTTAATTAATTTTTGAGTTCTTCCAAGCAAATCGATAAATTGGACAGGGTTCCAATTCTAAGACTCTCCAATTTTGACAGTACTGGAGGATAGACTTGATTTCCGTGCATTCAGCTCTCTCTATGACGTATTTGTGACGTAATGTAGAGTTTATTATAAAAGAGTGAAGAGTTTTCCTCGACGATGAATTGCGATGTCAATTATTGTAACTTCTTATTTGACTTTTCACAAATTGAAGAGCGCTGACATAATATATTTAATTCATATAGGCAAACTCCAAGTTTTTGTATATGTTGGCAACTGTTCATTTTTTTTAGGGGATGCACCGATTACAAGAAAATTAAAACATATTCGCCATGTATAAAAATGACTACCAATTTTGTTACATGAAAAAAAGTAGATTAGTTTTAAAATTTCGTTTGAAAGTAATTTTTAGAGTATTGCATGCTCTTAAATTTTGGTTTGACGATAATTTTCTGTAAAAGAGAAATTAAAGGGGCTATAGCCTATAGGCGAAAAACACTTTGGGGGTTATGCAAATTTTAGGGCACCCTTGAGAGGTTTTTATTCTAACACTTAAACAAACATGTTTGCCGGATTTTAGGTTGCTCAAATTTTTTGCACGTTCCAAGCATATTTCCCACATAAGATTTGGTTTGTGTTTAACATATCTTTTGGTTCAACGACTTCCGGTTTCGTGCCAGTTCGTTTGTGACAAGTTGTTTCGGCTCTGGTGGATGTTTTTTGGTGATCAACTGTCTCTCACGGTCCACCAGCTCTTCCACGGTCCACCAGCCAACATAAGATCTTCAAGCTGTATTTTGTCTCAAGTGTCTCCTGTAAAAAATTAACAAGTGTTCCAGATTTTCATCTTTTGAAGCCTCCCGTTGTAAAGCGATTGGAAGCGAGGACCTGTCACCAATAAATTGTAAGCTTATACGAGCTCGAGGTAAGCAATTATATCTTTTACAATTCGTGTACTTTTTTACAGTTCGCGCTGTTTTATCAACTCCTCTGCGGCTCATTTAAATTAAATCCGCACCTTTACAAAAAACCGCTACTTTGCGAAAAAGAAACAATAAACACAATATTTTCTTGTGCAATACGTAAACGTACCTAATTTTGACAAAATATAATAAATTACTAAAATAATTTTGGGATCAGGTAAATTTTAGCAGGTAAATTTGTGACTATCTTCGAAACAAACCTCATAGAATCATCCCCAAATATCTATAAGCTCTTGTCTTGAGTCTTGAATATTTAAAACATTTTTACAAAGAGTTTGATTTTGGGAAGACTATCACTGAAAGCCTCAAAATACCAACTGATGGGCTATAAGGCTTTGGAAAAGCGGGAGAACGGTAGACCCTGGAATAGTTTATGTTTTATGATCTAATCTTGACATGAAGAATATTAAATTATAAACAAGCTGTAATCTGTACAGCATACGCACATCTCGTTAAAAATTCTTGAGTTTATTTAAATGTTTTAATTTTTTTATTTGTGTATTTTTGCATAAAATTTATTTAGGGACATTTTTAATATAATAAAAATAAATATTTAATATTTATGCCACTAACAATTTACTGTAATTTAGATTATCTCATCTATTTTTTTTTTTCAATTAGTGATGTTGCCAAGTAAGGTCATTGGTCGCATCCAAATATTATACATTTTTTTAATCTCGCACTTTATCGGTTCTGCAATAACCAGGAATCTGATGTTTGGTCATTGTAACATGAAAGACTCTTTTGTGCAAATTTCATCGACTCTAAGATATTCGTACGCCAAAATTTCGCTTAACCAGCGATCACGGTGAGTCACTGCTGTGGCGAGTTTCAAATACACCTGTATTTTTTTATTTAATAAAAAATTCAAAATGAGTAATTCTGTAATAATAATAAATCATTGCCCTACTTATCAGCAAAATTTAAATTTAAAATTTTTGCATTTACATCTCGCACTCGTGCAAAATTACATTGTACGCCACTGGGAAAACTTTAATAGTATTGCACTTACTTATTTGACCACAAAATATCATTATTATGAAAACAATATTGATCAGTTTGTGTTAAAATTAATTTGTGTAAAGGGAACGAAGATTACCTAAAATTTGATATTTATGTTAGGTATACCAAATTGTTGATGCGATAAATGAAACTCATAAATAATAATGAGTAATGTGGTGGTAGTAAGAAGGTTCCTACTTCCTATATAAAAATACACATACCTTTTAGTGTTTTGCAAAGCACTTCCTAATATTCTCACAAATTTTCCTGGCGTTAAAGCACTTGGAAGAGGACCAACATATGGCAAAGACTACTCAAATAAATTAATTTTACATAATGGATAATAAAAATGGAAATGAGGTTATACTTACTGGATTTATAATCGATTTGTCGGGCGTACTAGCCATATTATCAGGAGATTAGGTCCGTTACGCAAAACAAAATTTAAAATACACAAATTAATTAATATTATTAATCATATTAATATAATAAATTCAAGTTTTTTAACATAGCTTAATTAAGAAATAACTTGAATTTATCAACTAACCTTGTTAATGAACGACCTTCCAAAATTAAAATTAGTAGGTGTTGTCGTCGCGCGATGTCTCTAAAAGCTTGTTTATCAAAATATAAATATTAATGTTTACGGAATGTAATATAAGGTAAATGTGGTGGTAATGGACTGTTTAAAAAAATTTTTTAGTTTAGTTCATAAGTCTATTCTGTGGTTCCGATCAGAGGCGTAGCTTTAGGAAAAACTTCTAATGGGGTCTGAGGTATTTCCTTATTTTACACAAGTATATTTTTAGGTAAACACAATAAATATTATTAATAAATTGGGAGGAGGGAAAGTCCCCTGGGCTCTCCATAAATACTCCGCTGGGACGCTGAAAGTATTACTACAAAAATAACAAAAAAAGTCGCCGGTGGGATAAGAAACTCTCAAATGATCGTTATTGTAACTTATAACACCAATTTTTCAACCTCATCTCATTGGTAGCTCTTGTGTATTTGGAGTCGCTCTGCAAGGGCTTTATTTTTCAACAAAAATAAAATATTTTTTTGCTTTTTTTTACCTCGCACTAGGTGAACCATATTCTCCACAACCCTCACCTGTTGTGGAGGGCAAAGTAAGTTCACATGCACTTAGACCTCTACATCTGGCTCATTCTACTACCTCCGATTTTAAGCTCTTCCCCGACCGTGTCACTCCGCAAGCCATTCCAACTGTCCGATAAACTCAATGATCTTGGCAGGTGGAGTGTGACTGATTCTGGCTATGTCAAACCAGAAGTTTCCTAACACAGATCCTCTCATAGAAGTCAGCGCCGGACAACAAAAAAAAAGTACATGCTCAGCTGGTTCCTTCTCTTTTTGCATCCACGACATATAAAGTCATCTGCATACGCCATCATCGTATGAAGGTGTTTACTTAATCTGCCGTGTCCAGTCAATATCCCTGCAATTATCCGCAAATTGACTCTGGGTAGCTTGAGATAGTATCTCGCATGTCTAGACGAAGGCGCACGTATTACAGGACTGGAGAATAGTCGTTTTTTTTACTTTAGCCTTCCGCCATCATTCAGGGATGTAGACGTGCACAATGCACGTCCTAAATACCAACACTATAGACGATAGAGGACTAGATCCAACCCCCACTGAAGTAGGGTAGGAAATACTCCGTCGCGTCGAGCACAGGTGACTTAAACCTTAAAGGGACAGAAAGATTTGATTGTCCACATGGTGGTATGTGCAATTTCTGTTCAGATATAATTCAATGTTTCAAACGATTGACTCTACAAAGGAAACTATAGAAACCTTTTTTGTGTACATTATAACTATTTTTCCTGTAAAATTGATAAATTTTTGAAATATTTGCGAGAAACTAAAATTCACCCCATTTCATTCCTAAAAACAAAAGCCCATGGTTCAAATTAAGGGTACCTTTTAGAATAATGTGTAGGACATCAAAATAAAGGTTTCGACAAAAATCCAAAGTGATCGGAAATTTTTTAGAAGTCGAAGTCTCTTTACTGGACTATCATCCCAGCATAGCTACGTTCAAATTTTGAGCCCTCCTGCAATTGTTTTTTGTCTACATTATACTTATTCGTTAATATTTACTTCGTAATCCAGAGAAGATCATTGCTTTGCAGCTAACGCAGTTGGATGTGAATGCGGGGCACCAGGTTAAAACCCGGGGAAAGTCCAAGTTTTTTATGACCAAGTCTCCGTGCTCCGGAGGGCACGTTAAGCCGATGGTCCCCCTGAATTGACGAATTGCCACCGTTAACAAAAACAGTGCTACAGGCACATCTGAATACTAGCCTATCAAGCTGCTACCAGATGTAAAACAACTATAAATCGATCTGCGGACTACTCACCTACCCGTCTGGCCAGCGTGGTGAGTTATGGCCAAAAAACCTCCATAATATGGAGAGGCTTATGTCCAGCAGTGGGCGAAAAGGCTGATAAAGAATCCAGATTCTATAAATTTTTAACACTTCACAATTTAATCATAAATGTACCTATAACATTTTTAGTTCTATTCAAATTTTTAATACACCAAGCTTTCGATGAGCGTCGAGGTTACGTTTTTAGGAAAGTGCAACACACTTCGTTGAAACAACGCAAACCGAATCATATATTAATTAAAGCAACACAAAGATCCCATAGTAATTACAAAATATCTTGCGATCGTTGTCAACTTTGTATTAAATGCTAATAAAATTTCATAGAAGAACGTAACAAGCCTGGAGTGCCAAAGGGGGCTACAACCCTTTATATTAGGGCAACGTATATAAAATGTGAAGAAATTAATATGAAAAAGAGAGATTTGGGGGATTAAGGGGTACCCTTCGTTTCTTTCCAGTATGTCCTTCTATTATATCACTGCACTTTTGCTATATTGTCAATGAACAAATATGTTATTGTCACTTTTAGTTATATATTTTGATCTATTAGTAATAATTCAACAACGTTGTCAAGAATTTAACATAAAAATAATATTTAAATTAACAAAATACTAATTTTTATAAAACTTTTAACTAATTGTAAGAATTATAATATATGTAAATATAAGGAGTAAGGAGTACGTTCACAAAGGCGGACCTCTCCATGTCATGTCAATTTTCAGTAGAGCCAAGTTTTTACTGTGACTGCATCACTCACTAGTGCCCGTACTAGTCAATCAAGGATTGACCCTCGGTTAAACCGTAACCGGGTAACAAGATAGAGAGAGAAAACCGAGGGTCAATCCTTGATCTCGGCTTGATCCGCGACTATTAGTACGGGCATAGAAGTCGCCGTTTTTTTTATTTGATAGATTGTGATAAATACAGATTGTACACCTTAGCAAGTTTACAAATCTCTCATTACACAATTGCACTCATTTGCTAAACGCTGCTCTCATTGGTCAAAGTGGAGATGTCCATTAATGTAGATAACTTTTGGTGGATACATCCGCTTTTGGTACTAACATATTATTGTCGTGAATAATTTCAACATCCAAATTTATTATAATTATTCCCAAATTAAAATAAGATTATGTTGTATTAATGGGTTGCAGTTATTCACACGAGACATTGAACTCCATGTTAGTTGAACTTTCAACGGTTTCCGTTAGGAAGTTCAAACTAACCAAAGTGCAGTTTTTGAAAATGCAATTAAAGCAAATAACTTATGGCGTGACAGGATCCACGCAAACAAACTGTACCTGGGTTCACCGATCAGGCGATTGGAAAATCAGGTGGAAGTCAATTACATAAATATGGTCAATCAATCAATGAGGGGTAGTTGTCAGTAGTCGTCAGTCGTCGGTAGTTTTGAGTCTTCGGTAGTTAGCGTGCTAGCGAGTTTCCGGTATCGAGGTATCGGGGGTCGGGTTGCCAGCCAGCTAATCAAGTGGTCACTACCCTTCATTGAGGTTGCAGCCAATAGTCAAAATCTAAAGATGACCATCTTAAATGTTATTATGTAAGTTGTTTTTGAATAATATTTGTAAAAGTTAAAAGTATTGGGACAGTTATTTAATAAATGTGGTAAATGAATAATCCTGGTATTATTTACTGAGTGAGAACGCTACCCCCTATGGAAACAACGCTACCCCCTATGGAACATTTTGGTAATTGGTACCAAGAGGCGGTCGGAGCATAGCGGTCACGCGAGTTGACTATGAACGCTAATCACCCGGTTCGAATCCGAGTGAAGTAAGAACTTTATTTCTGACCGTCTCTCACCTCGGAAGGCAATGGCAAACCACCGGGGTGTAATCTGCCATGAACGCCTTTAACAAGCATTGTTAAAGGTCACGACGCTTCTGTCAAGAAGCAATCCGACGGAGAAGATTAAGGCCCTAGTAGTGACAAACGGCCTTATACGTCAATATTATACCATTCTATATGCGCAGCACCATAGAGAACAGAATGGCATATCAAACTAAATTTGTGCGAAAAATGGAGATGTCCGTCTTTGTAAATAATCTCCTTAATTATATAATAATACATATAATGATTAAATATAACAACTAGCTACTATTTAGGTAATACATCAGTAAGCTTACATTCTTTTTTTTAACTTCATTGGCAGCCTACTTTTTTATGGTCAACCTTACAGTTATTTCAAAATCAGTGATATAATCACACCAGAATAATTATTATCACTTAAAATATATGTTATGAAATACTCATCAGTCTAATTTTATGTCAATATCAATATCAAATGGATTATAGTATAAAATGTATAAAAATTGAAAACAGTATAGAAACATTTATGGCTTTATGACAAATACGAGTATAATAAAATCTATCACAATAAAGTTTATAATGTTGATTCTAACTTTGATTTTCGACAATACATATATAGGCCATTTTCATATCGGAATCAAGTTTTTTAAATATTTAGACTACGTCATTTCCAACTTTAAATCAGAAAGTGTCAATCAGCATTCAGATTAGTCATTATTTCCAACCTCACCGCCACCGAGGTGTCGGTTAATCTGATTTACAATTGATGATTTCTGAATTAAAACTGGAAATGGTGTAGAAGATGGAAAAATAAAAAAAAAACTTTTACTCTAGACTTTTTAAAAATACTGAATGAATTTCAGTGATGGATCTACTTAAGTTAACCAAGCTTAAGGTTCAGCTTTTAGTTTATCATTTTTTTCCTGGTTAGTGTCATTCGTTTGATACACAATACTATTGAGGCATAAATTTTAAGTCATCCTTTAGGTCCCTATAAAATATTTAACTTCGAAAAAGCTGGATCCATCACTGATCAATTTCGGAAGTATGGTTACCTATTTTAATGGCGGGGAAGTACATATTTTTCATGTAACGTCGAAACTACATATTGGCACCAGATTATTATTTATTTCCAATTTCCGATTATGGTGGAAACGAATAATTTTCAAAAAGTTATTATAAGATAAATATTATCTACAAATGTTATAATATTTATTACGCAACTACGGCCACTTGGTCTATTGACTAAATTTTTTAATTTTGGCACTCTAGTAAGAACTTTCGTGTATAGTTTCAATAGGAGTTTTCTTCCTTTTAGCAATCGATGAAGCAAATATAAGTAATACAATAAACAAAATAATAATTGGATACGCTAAAACTTTCTTTTCGATGTTCGGCTTTACCTAAAATGAAAATATTATTTTAGAATCTGGTAGGTATTAATTTGTTTTACAGTCAAAATCCATTTTCGGCGATACTTACGGGACGAAGGTTTGATGAGGTAGAACTAAATAATTCTTGAGTTATAGGAGATGGAGTTAACTGTGAGCGATTTTGCGCTTGATCTGGAACAAAACTGGGTGGTAGTGGTGGTGGATGCCGTAACATAGGCTGAATTGCCAGATTGTGAGTTGATGTTGAATTACCAACGGCTTCATTATAAGAAGGAGGTGGTGTATCATAATTAAGATCAATATTCATCGATATATTTTGACTTGCTTCTGTTGTATAGGTTATTTGTTGCACCTTGACGTCACCACAAACAGCAAAATGGTTTACATAGTTGTAAGTATTTTCTTGAAAGAAGTAATCGAACTGTCTATTGTTGATTAATACCTAAAGATATAATATTTTAGCTGTATCCTAACGAAGAGGAAAAATTTGGCATTAACTTGATCAGTAAATAAGATAATATAGGGCAGACTTGCCTTATTTCGCAGTATTTCTAATTTTTAAGTGTAAAATAAAACATCGAAACCATCACTTACCTGGTATCCATTTGAAATCCATGTAATATTTAATGTGAAAGGTTCTTCACTTACAATAGGAACATTTGAAAATATTTTAGCTTCGTTCCAGATTCCATTTAAACTTGAATTAAGAGAAATTGTATTTGTGCTTAAATCAACGGTAATTTCCAATGGAACATCAGTTTGTATTTCGCCAATAAATTGTAAACTTAACAGAAATCTGAAATATACAATATTATAATTTAAAATTCTAATTTTTCTTATAATCAAAATAGCAGCAAACTAAGTTTTATCTACAACTTAATCAGAGCGGACTGGTACTAAAATTTTGGTGTAAAATTAAAAGTGAAATGCCGTACCACAAATTTTTTTGAATTGCAACAGATTGTTAAAAATTAAAATTCAGTTGATCAAAGAAGAATTTGATGCATTGGATATGCTGTTAGAAGAAATATCAAGGAGATAAAATTTATTGTTAAATTTGAACTAACGTCAGTGGAGGAAACACAAAATATCAAAATTTTGATGCAAAGTTGAATTGAAAGAACTTTGAACAAAAATGGCGCTAAAGAATAAAGCGAAGAAGATTTTATTAAGATGAAAACAATAAAGTACAGGAAAATTAGCAAACCTTTAAGAACAGAAAAAGATTAAGCAAAAGATGAAAATTGGTATTGACTAAATTGTATTGAAAAAATTAAAAAGAGAAACCGGAATAAGAAAAATGTAGGTGGCGATAAAATTTAAAAACTGTGGAAAACTATAAAATTCTAAAATTCATGAGAATTTTAAATCTGAAATCAATGTGGAAAATAAGAAAATTTAGAAAGAAGTTATATAGTTTTTTCTTAAGAAAATTTGGAAAATGAGATAGAAAGTGATGTTATATTTGATTTCCAAAGATTGAGAATTGGTTGCAAACGAAGAGGAAAGAAGTGCAAAATGAAAGTTTTTGATGTTAGCGCAAGAAGTTAAAAGTAAGGGGACGGACAATCCACCATCTAAAGGCTAAACGAATGAAAAAATTTGGGGAGATAATCAACCCACCTTCTAAATTATAGACATCCACAACAAGGATTCTCTCATGCAGGTACATAGGAGCGGGGGGGGGGGTATTAGTCCCCTCAAAATCTTTAGGTTTATTAGACAATATTCGTTAGAAATCCTAAATTCCTGTTTTCGATTTCTGTACAATATCAATCACAGTATCAATTTAAGGGGTCGTTTATTTCGTTGACAAGTTTTTCAGAATTTTTGACCACTCCCTCCCCGTTTGTAACAGTTGATCTTTTCACCCCCTAAGCCTAAGTAACATAGCTCGGCCTGCAGCCTTCTCACTTCTCTACACTGATATTTTATAATTTTAATCCTCAATTTCCTTGCAATCAAAGTAAACCCCGGTTTTTTATGAATATATCTAGGAAATTCTTTGCTGACGACTAACAATTTTGCCAGTAGCTGGGCTAGGGTACAAAAAATTGTACTCATCCAAATGATCTATTGATTTATATCTACAATCAAATTTTCTACATCTTCACGATTATTATGTACTATGTGAAGTGTGAGACCGATGACCGAGCTATGTTAAGCGAAAAGCAGAAGTGCAGAAGAAAGAAGCAAAAAGAGTGGTAATTTTCAAAGGTTACATTTACCAACAAAATGACCACTACACAAAATTCGGACCCCCCCCCCCCCAAGTACGTGACAATGTTACAATGGTCACAAATCAAAGACTCTCCTCTTATTTCTCCAAAATAGAACTTTGTAAAAACTATTCATTAATTTATATTTTGTATGTATAATAAGAAGGCAATGATTGGACCGACAGGCAGCCTTGGAGGGTGGGATGCGAGAAACTGATACGTCTGACTCGTTTACACTATGAATATTATTTTGAATAAAAAGTAAGTAAATTAGGTTTAAATAATTGAAGAAAATTTATTAATTATTAAAAATCAAAAGGAAATATCAGTACAATTATGTACATTGAAAAAATCCATTGCAAAACTTGACAAAATCATCATGTATGCTTTGTAATACTAATTTAGGCAATTTATTTATATTATTAGCTACTAAAAAACTGTAGTAATTTGATTGTAATACTTATTACTACAATTTGTAAAAATATTTACTACTAAATAGAAGCAAATATAAATTAAATATTGAAAGATTCTACAATTTATAATGATTTTTACCACAAAAATTGTCATAATTTTATTGAAGATACTACTACAAATTGTAGTACTTTGTGTTACAATTTTAGTACAAATTGTTATAGGTACATTTTTTTAGTGTAGATATTATAGAATATTATAATTATGTTTACAAATTACATTATTTATTACAAATAAATCTTAATATGTCCTTACCTACTCCCCGTTACTGGTACAAGAGCATTTAAGGCAATATTACTCCCAGAACAAAAATTTGAAGGCACTCGACCATAATATGGAATTTCCTGTATTTAAAAGAAAATTATTTTAGAAAGTCTATATGATAATAAAATTTAGTAAGAAACTGACAAAAAATTAAAGTAATAGAGAGAACGGAGCTAGTTGACTACAGGGGTAAGTTGACAGCCTACAATTATTTGGATTTGGACATCTCCCATTTATTGCACTTGTCAAACTAAGATGTATATCTGTCATCATAGTTTAGGTTTAGTAGAAACATTTTCTGTTTAGTTTTCCGCTTTTCTGGTATTTGATGAGATGAGTAGGGGAGAGTCGGGTAATTGTGCGCGGCGGCTAATCGTGCGCATGCCTTTATCTCCATAACCGGATGATATAATTCAAAATTCGGTATTCAGGCACTATCTCTTGACAAACCTATGTACTATGACATATGAGTCAGGTGGATCGTTTTACTTTATTTACCTATAATGGTCGCTTTGTTGTTTATGTATGTTTTGTTCTAGTAGGAGCTTCGAAGAAAATAAGCCTTATAAGTATTTCCATTTTTACATTTTTTAATAATCGTGTGCGTAAATACATTGCTTAATGAGTTCCCTTTATACTGATTATATGTAGTTTAGGCAAAAAAAGCGCTTTTTATTGGTTTATACAATTTAAAAGCGAATCTGCCACTTTCGGTTAATGGGGCGCAGTATGCGCACCGTGTGTTTTGTGACACCTAATAACCTTTTTTATTATTTTAATTTTATAATATTTTTTATATTTCGTTATAGTTTAGTTTTTTATTAAATCATAGGTTAATAGGCTTTATTAAATAAATAACTATATTTTTAGCTTTAATTAATTGTGTTATTTGTGTCCCTTTTCAATGCGCACGATTATCCTACCTATGCGCACCATTAGCCGCATACGTCGGGTAATTGTGCGCTTTGCCATTTTTACAAATTTAGTATTTTAAAGTCACAATGTGCATTTTTATTTAAAAGTGACTACAGAATATTACAGCCAAATCGTTAAAGAATCTTGATAGTAAACCTGTAAGTCCAATCTTTTGTCATTTCAGAAATATTACAATTTTGGCTTAGGTGCGCACCAATACCCGACTCTCCCCTAAATTTATGTCAATTAATTTTTTTTGCTTTTATTATTTATTTTGCCTTAATAATAATCATCATGATTCAAGCGTTATAAGTTTCAATTGGTCATATTTGACTGCTAACTGGTTATTACTAGAATGGGTATATTTATAGAGTGTGGCCCACAAAAACGTTGAATTTGATAACATTGAATACAAATTTTCAGTAGTTTCCCTTTTCACTTTAACATCCCAAAGGGCTGCTCTCTGTTTTATGTTTCTCGGAAATATTTTCATCAGAAAACCCTTTTTGTCAATATTTTTACAGCCAATTAATTACACAACAACCGGGCATCTTTTTGAAAAAAATTTTCTGCCTGTGGAATTTGTAACGTATAATCAGTATAATTGTCATTTTGACGTCTATCTCAAGGATTTCCGTACATATTTTAAAATTCGCGCGCTTAATGAGAAAAACATGACGCGACCAATCAAAAAGATGACCAACCTTGTCCACACTCTGCTATATATGCACACTCTAGTTATTATAATTCATGGCGCTCTCTAACGGTATTGAAACCGAACCAAAACATAAATTTTACATCGTTGCTCATAATTGACATTTATTTAAGGTTATGTCTTCGTTTAGTTTCAACAAATAATTTGAGCACGAGCAGTGTACATACATGTCTATCATAACACCTTATGTATGTATGAAGTTTTAAAGATCGTATGGCCAAATTGTAGTAAAAATCCTAAATCCTGCACTCCACCCTCTTTGATGATATTGGCAATAAAGATTGCACAATTGTATTAATTGGGAATACATTCAGTTTTGGTGGGCATTCAAATTGTAGTATTGTCAATAATTTAATAACCCTCGACGGTTAATATTAAAATATTGCAGTGATATCCTTGGAATAAGAATGCTTAACACCGGTTAAAGTCATGGTCTTGCAGGCTGTGCGCGACGAAGAGAAGATTGTTCTCAGTTCAGGACAACTTTGAATAAAATTCATAATATGACGAAGTTAAGTTGACCTGGGCTGAGGAACAGTAACTTTGAGAAGAGTGGTAATTGGACATGCAATTATTTCAAAGATTGTATGTTTCCATAAACTTAAAGGTACTAATAAAACGGATCGGGTGTACTGTTATAAATTAAATAAAATTGTTAGGTAAATTTATTATTGTAAGGTGTTTAATTTGTTGTTATGAAATTGAAAATAGGTGTTCTTTATTGACGGTAGTCCACATAAAATAAAGCGAAGAATAAATGATAACGAAAAATTCAAATAGAAAGCAAATGAGAAGCAGATTTGATATGGTAACGAGAGGAGATAAACAAATCAGTTAATAAAGATTACCCAAAGCGAGCAGTCGCATACTGGGGAGAAGAAATTATAAATTGAGTTAAGAAAAGCGACCCAAGGCGAGAAGTCGCATTTTTGGATAAAGAAGTGATTAATTGAAAAGAACATTGAAATTTTAAAAGAAAATTATTGAACACCATTAATTGGATTCATAATCAAGATAAATAATTGGATGCGTACTTGGACATGAATTGTTGGATCAATAAATGATTGGATCCGTACTTGGACATAAATTGTTGGATTATTAATTCAAGATAAATAATTGGATCCGTACTTGGACATAAATTGTTGGATTATTAAGTCAAGATAAATAATTGGATCCGAACTTGGACATAAATTGGTGGATTATTGATTGAAGATAAATTACTGGGTTCCAATTTGGAACGATTATGGGACCGTAGCTGAATCAAGGGAAGAATAATTGGCGGTGTTGGACGTGGTGAATATGTGTTCCTGATTGGAATTGCCTATGTGGGGAAGACTACCGTTGATAAAGGACACCATAGGTATTAGATAATTCTTGTTATATTAAATCTTGTGGGTAATTTTAAGTATTGTGAAAACGGGGGACATATTGGGCATAAATAAATCGATTCGAAATTCAACTTTTGTAAACGTATTATTACTTGTCAAATTGAACAAAAGGATCTCAACTCAAGGTTGCTGGTCGGTCCTAACGTTCTCTGCAACGGAAATAAGCTGCAAGATACGTGCGAGCGGGGATTAAGCATTCTTAAACTCATATAAGTTGAGGAATAGGAGGTAAGTGTGTGGTCGTTCTTCGGTGACAAGAATAACTACAGGAGGACACTACAATATATTGATTTTCATCCAACCAGTTTATCAATAATTTAAATATTGATAACACACCAAGAAGAAGAATCCCATGGCACGTTCAATAATAATAATGTTTCAAAATAATCTTGTATTGATCGTCTAGGGGTGGGGTCATTAAGTTACCAAAACCAATTTGTTTTGTTCAAATCTGGCAAATTTAAAGAAAATGTATAAAACTTAAATTTATTTTAAGATTCAGATTTAGACAGTACTTGGAACTGCAGCACAGACAACAGAAAAATAGATAGGTAATGTAAATTAAATAAAAATACACAGTAAATCTTGTGTAAATCGGGCATTAGAAAAGCCTTGCGTACCACAGATATTTTTTTTGCAGTTACTTTATAAAATTAACCTAAAATTAGTTTTATGATTAAGCCAACAATTAAGCCGGAACCTACTTAAATAGGAAACATTTATTCGGTCCAAAGCAGTTCCGGCATATACAGATTTTACTGTAATTTTAAATAATAATATTTAATAGTAATTACAGTGTAGTAATTAAAGGTAGTATGGATCCTCCAGAGTTGACTATATAATACAATATAAATATTCTTAAGCTATTATAGAAATTAATATAAAATTTGTTGAAAATTAATGCTGAAAACCTGTCAACCACTTGTGACAGCTGACTGACAGACAAGTTAGTGCAATAGCTTAACTTTGTAACAGCTTGGTGACAGCCTTTCCCAGCTTATTAGATTATTACAACTTTTGACGGTATTATATTGCATAAATGCCCAACAAAAAAATATAATACTGTACTATGTTATGATATACACTATATTATACTATACTATGCTATACTATGCTATTCTATATTATTCATTATATAAAATTTTAAATTTTTGAATTTAACAATACAAAAATTATTTAATTTCTAAAGCTATCGGTGATATATTTATCTATATCGAAAAATAACTGCTACCACAGCAATATAACTATATTATTATAAAAGTATCTGCTTATAATTTATATTCTTTATTATTTACGTAAATTCTATAGGTAATATCTTTAAAATATTATACATGACATAAATCATTTTAATACTCTGTGTTTTCCCTACAATAATATATATTTTTTAATATCTTGTTGATTATAAAAATGAAAATGCATCTTTCCGTATGTCACTGAACTCATAAAATATCTACTATTTATAGTTATAAAAATATATTACAAATTTTTATCGATTAAGTAAAAAATATACATTCCAGTATGAAGGTATATAATCATAAATAAGAAAATTAGGATAATTTCTGAATAAACCGAAAATAGAAAATCAAAACAATTAAGTATCATTATACAGAACTATTCCAACAAACATAGATAACTGAATATTAATGATGTTTAATTGATGTCTTTACAATAATTACAGAGACATGCATTCGTTTTTCTTAATAATAAAAATATTAACTACTTAACATTAAAATTTATAGAATGCTCCTTACTTATGTAACATAATACAGATCTTTTACTTTCCCTAATCATCTCTTGAAAAAAGAAAACTTTTGTCGAGCACTCTAAATTACCTAATTCTAATATAAAGTACTGACTTCTCCCTTTTGTTATAAATTATTCGCAAACTGCGAATATCTTATAACATTTCTATTATATAAATGAATATCACTTAAATAAAAATGTAATATTAATGTTTTAATGTGTTCTTAATAGAATTAATCTAATACTATAATAAAATATATTAAATTTAAAAATACTTACAGGTCTTACAACAATTGAATTCATTTTAGTTTGAAAATTGCTCTCACATAACCTCCTTAAACAATCCCGACTTTGCGTCGCATTGAATATTGATTTTTATTTTCTGTTTATTGTTTTGGGCAAGTAGGCTGTGTGGGAAGCATTGAATTAAAATTTTTTGTAACATAAGTTTATTACAAATCCGTAAACGCATAGTTTTATTTATGAGTAGGATCAATCAGTAAAATAATTTATGATACTATTAATAATGTATGTAGGTGCTAAAACTAACGATTAAATAAAATTCTATTTTTATGTGGTAGATTATGTTGTATTATTATGAAGTAGATGTATGATCGGGTTCACCGTCAAAAAAATCAGGGGAGTAGTTTTGAAATAAATAAAAGATCACCAGGAAAGCTATCAGCAATATCAATGTTCCGATAACGAAGCTTTCTCGTGCTTTGATTTGCTAAAAACAAATTTAAATTAGTTTACTCATTAAATTTTTTAATTGGGGGTACACTTACGATAGCATTATTATTATCAGCAACACGAACAGCAGAATAGTTAGAACTTCTTTCACTTTCTAAAGGTACTCGGGTTTCTGATAGAACGGGAACCAATGGTATAAGTGTTGGGTACATGGTTAAAACTTCATCATCTTTTTTGAACGTAATTGGGATGTTAAGAGATCCATAGTCACTTCTTATAGCCATTTCGTAATCCGGAGGTGGAGTTTCTCCAGTCGGAATTAATTGTTTCACAGGAAGATACGTAATTGTTTTAATGTTGATATCTCCACACACCGCCATGTGTGTTATATTGTACCATGGAATTTCGTGCAAATAGTCATCAATTTCGGCACCGTTAACAGAAAGCTAAAAAGTATAACTATAATTTTACTTGTAAAATGAATGAGAGAAAACATTAAAACCTTGTAAATATTGTGGGAGCATTGTATTTCAATTTTAAGATCTGGGCGGTGGCTAAAGCATAAACCATAATATTTTTTTATTTTTCCCCATCCGTTGGAAAGTTTAGAAGCTACAACCACTTCGTCGATTTTAAAGTCAATTGCAAGAAAAAGTCCAATATCAGAAGTTGGTCCTTCGTCACATTTGAAAACAATATTTAACCTAAAATAAAGTTGTGTTTTAGTAGCATTTTGCAAATAGAATTATTAATTTTACCTTTGGGCATCTTGTGGCACTGTAGCAGTAATTTTTATGTGCTCACCTGGTTGAAAATTTAACGTGCAGAAGTATGGATTGGTCTATTATCAACAAATATTGTTAATTAGTTTAAACATTATTGAACTATGAGTTACAAGAAAAAGAATGATGAATTTCAAAGGAATTATATACAGCTTAATCATGCACGTAATACGTAAATGGATATTCGATATGTTCAATAAATATAGTATGATAAGTAGGTACATAGGTATGCAGATAGATTCGTATTACAATAAATTGTTTTAGTTTTTTACTTACTATATTTTAATATTTTTAAAGTGCCCGTGGAAAAATTGAATTTTGATATTTAAAAAAATAATGGATTCAAGCTTTTGACAATTATTTGCAGTCTTTATCGGATATTTTTCGTTTAAATAAATTTTATTAATTTTTATATTTTTTCCTTAGCTTATGCCCTTATGGTCTATTCCATGGGATTATTCAAAATATAAATCTGCAAAATATAGGTATTAAATATTATTTTTAATGAATGTAAACATTTTCGAACTATGATTTATAATAAAAAGAATAATGAATTACAAAGGAATTATAAAGCTTAATCATACAAATCATACGTAAGTAAATAATATTATATAGGTATACAAAGTACGTAGGTATGAATTCCATTTTAAGATTCATGTTACAATTTATTTTTTAAATCAGGGGTCGGCAACCTTTTGTTGTACGCGGGCCAAATATTTTACTTTGAGATTAGTGCGGGCCGCACTTCTTGGAAAATCAACTAAAAAGAGCTTTTTTTTATTAGTTTTATTTAGTTTAGAGTCCGCGGGCCGCACCAAGACCCTTCGGGGGCTGCGGGTTGCTGACCCCTGGTTTAAATAATAAAACAAATAAGCCCATGGAAAAAGAGATTCTTAAATGGTTTTTATTAATTTTATTTAAAACAAATTAATAGGAAATATTAAAGACAATAAAGTTTAAATTAATTCTCAAACTTTTAACAGTTATTTTTGCAGTCCTTGTCGAAAATATATTCATTTGTTTGAATTTTATTTTTATTCTTTGCATTAATTTGTAAAATTTAATTTAATAAATTTCAATAGTGAATAATTGCATAATATGTTATATTTTAATAATTTTTAAATAAATATGTATATTTTGTTATATTATAGTCTATGGTCCATTGTTAAAAATAATAAATTATATTTATACAATAACATAGCATTTTTAGGAAATATTTTATTTAATTTTGAAATTATAAAGGCACCTATCGTATTTAAAAAATTATTTTGAATGTTGAAAATATTTAGTTCAATTTTTAGACAAATTTTTCAACAAGCAAAATTGTTAAACTATTAATTAAATATTTTTATAATAATTAGGTAAAATAAATAAATACTCACAGGTAAATCGACGACAGTCTCCATGTCTCTTCAGCTGAACTTGTAACTTCTACTAACAAAATAATAATCGCTGAAGAATTGTAAATATGACTTACAGTTAGTCACACATAAATATTTATTGTGTTAAATATCATAGAAGTATTTATATCTTATCAATACCCTGAACTCTGTAATGTAAATTATTTGGCACGACTTAACCTTAAGTGTTTATTAATTTGAATTATAGTAATACTTACCAAATTTATTGTAACTATTATTATTATCATATCTTGATAAACAATTTTGTAAGTACTCTTTTTGTCTTTTTGGCCTTAAGATATAAAGCAAAAAACAATTATTTTAAACACAATACTATGAAGTGTCGGTAGACACCACCACAGGGTCGAACTAATTCCATCAAGTCCAAAAATTTTGAATTCAAATTTTCCTCTATTTATTTTGGCAATAGAGGTCATCAGTAGTATACTTTAATTAACATTTTACTAAATTCAAGTCGAAGCAGTGCCGAATCTAGGGTATTTTCGTCGGTAAAACGCTCGAAAAAAAATTATATTAAAAAAACTATAGATAGGTACTAATTGTTATCGGGAATTGGACAAAGTTGCTTTTCAATTAAACTACTGTGTCATGTTAACGTTTCGCACAACTTTATTGTATGCTTCTTCAATTTTGCAAAAGTCGACATTATTTGCATTTCATAATCACCATCACTAACAACAGGCCCGTAGCCAGGATTTTATTTGGGGGGGGGGGGCACTTGTAAAAACCCTTTTGTAAAATGTAAAATTTTCAGTTGTTCCCCTTCCATTTTCTTTGTCTTTTCAACATTTCGGGGGGGAGCGTGCCCCCAAGTGGTCCTCGGCTAGACATTGAGGAGGGGCCCCCTTACCAAGAGAGAAGATTTTTGAAAAACACATTTTCCGCTATTTCGAACACTTGGTAAAAGTATAAACTACTATTTTTGAGGCCACTTCGGGGCCACCTTGGGTCCGGGGCATTCGGCGATCGCCGACTAGCCGACCTAGCCAGTCCGGGCCTGCATCCAGAATGCAGTTTGAAATTATTCCGTGTATTTGACTGACTGAGAAGCAACCTTATCCAATTCCAGATAACAATTAGTATAATATTTAGATGATCATGAACGATAACACACAGTTATTAATTTATTATTTAAAAAAAAAACAATAAAGAATTGCTTATATTGTATCAAAGCAAATAATAAAATATTAAACCAACATGCAAATTACAAGAAATTAAATGAAAACCTTTATATTGAAATATAAGTTTGGCATAGATTGTACCTATTTTTGTGCGACCTCAGAAGAATTTTTCACTCACTGACGTGTAGTTCATTATTTGTTAGTTGTCGTTTTCTTTCCTAGCCCTCTTCTCAATGCCTCCCTGGAAGTTCGATGGTATTCACATCTGGTAATTGAAGATAAAAATGAAACATTTTTGGTGCCTATAGAGAGCAACCGTGTCTCGTTGTCATGCTAAAAATAATACTTAATTTCTATTCAAATCATCGAATAAGTATGCCTATTCAGTGTAGATTCGATAAGACACCTATTTTCTAATCCATTTCCTGTCATACAATCTCAAATCAGGAAATTGCCACTCCCACGCTTTTATCGTCTGATAAAGTATTTTTCATTTCTAAATTGGGTGCCCTCCAGCCTAGAGCTTTTCCCTGCAAACCGAAAATGTTCTATGTACTTATTTACTGTCATAGCAACTACCGTCGAATGGGGTAACATTGGCCCAATTTTATACAAATTATTTGAAATATTTAGCAATAAATTATATAGCACCAACTGTACAAAGCATCTAATATTTTTTAATTTATTGGTAGGGGTATATCTATATGTTTTCAAGTTCAATTAATTTTTTTCATGTCACAATTGCGAAAAAAAAAATTGTTTTTGAAGTGGGCCAAAGTTACCTTGACATGGGGTAACTTTAGCCCAAACATGTTTTTCGGGACTTGTGTTAAAGATAGTCTAAAATAAAAGCTAAAAGTTGATTTTATAAACAACTAGACCCTATAGGTAATTAAAAAAAAACAGTTTTATGTGATTAGTAAGAAAAACATAGAGAAAAAGGTCAAGCAAACTGCATTTTAAAGAAAACTTTAGAAATAGTAATATTTATTTAAAACTAATTAACTAAATAGGTACCTAGTTTTTTAAAACAATAGTAAAAAACAAATATTTTTAATTTAAACGCAAACTCTTCTTCCTATATAATTTTTCTATTTCTTTCCCAAAAAATTGGTAATATAAAAAAAATAACTGGAGCTCAAACATAATTATCGAGCTCCGGGACTTTATATTGATTTCTCTTGGAAACCATTATGGGTTCTAGTTCTGGTATTTTGTCAATAACATCATCCCAGCTGTAACTGATAGCATCTTTTTTTGGGCAACCTTCAAAATTTCAGGCTCTTCTCTAGACAGTCAACTGTTGGCCCTTGTTCTGACATAGCAATAACTTTGTCAGGGTATTTATTTTCGTTAAACAAAACCACAACAAAGTCGCCAATGATTAATTCATTAGGATTTATCCTCAATTTCGGGTTTTCTTGGACCACTTCTATCACTTCTTCCAAATCAGAATATGTCTCACTTTCTTTATCAGAATTTAAATTGATTTTAGCTTGGGCCAATGTTGCCCCAATATCTGGGCCAATGTTGCCTTATCTTGGTTATTCATTCGTCACAGACCACCGGATTATAATTAAATTGAAAAATCTTGATAAATCACTTAATTACTAACTTAAAATAAGATATTAATGCTTACTGTGTTGTCCCTAATTTTAAAAATTGCGTTTGAGGAAGAAGTTGCCACGTGTCGATTACCGATGAATAACTCGATTGACGATTTCACGACCTGCACAAGAAAGCAGACAGCAAGTACTCTTCCAATTTGTGGTTCCCCGCATTTTTGCGGTCTTCTCCTATTTGCTGACGCAAAACTTAAAAAATTATCGTTGCATTTACGATCTCTATACTACAAACAAACATTTTTTGTCAGGTGGGCCAATGTTGTCCTTAAAGGGCCAATGTTGCCCCATCACACGGTACTAAATTATTACTAGATATGACCTTATTAGACCTCTGAACCTTTATTTATATATTCTTTGGAAATTCCAATCTTAGGATCCTATTAACTAAATGGTTTTTAGTTGAAATAATAAAGCAAAGATTTAATGTCGTCCTGGAAAAAATAATGAGAAAGACCAAATGCAAGGATACGGTGATAAATAAGGAGAGTCAGCTGTTGGCATATGTAGGCGATGTGGCAATCATTTCAAGAACAAAGAAGGGGATGATCGAGATATTTCGAGACATTAAAGGAGAGGCTGCGAAGGTGGGATTGAACGTAAATGAAAAGAAGACTAAATATATGAAATGCCAGAGAAGAGAATGTAGAACAAAAAATGACTTGATAATAGAGGACTGCAGATTTGAACAAGTCGAAGAGTTTACCTATTTGGGAATACAGATAAACAGCAGAAATGAAAGACACAACGAAATCAAAGAAAAGATACAAGCGGGTAATAGGGCTTATTTCTCAAATAAAAATATACTAAGAGACAGAAGAATATCCAAGAAAACAAAGATTAAAATCTATAAGTCACTGATAAGACCGGTCATCACATATGCAGCCGAGGTCATGTGCATTACGCAAAAAGAGGAAGAACAGCTGAGGGTTTTCGAGAGGAAAGTGCTGAGAATTATACTGGGCCCCAAGCATGTAAACGGCGAAATTAGGGCAAGAATGAATTTTGAACTTCTTGAAGAGATGGGAGGTGAAGATGTCGTCAAATATATTAAGGCACAAAGAATAAAATGGCTGGGGCACGTATGGAGAGGTAACAAGGAAGAAGTGACGAGAATGATAATGTTGTGGAAACCCAATGAGAGACGAGCCAGAGGCAGACCAAGGATGCGATGGTGGGATGAAGTGACGAGTGATTTGGAGACTATGGGAGTGAGAGGATGGAAACAGGTAGCTACAGACAGAAGAGAATGGAGGAACGTAATTAATGCTGCAAAGAAACACAGAGGCCTGTGAACACAGTGTACAATTTGTATATAATGTAGATACGAGGACTAATCCACCTCAAAAAATGGATCTTGTAAGTTCCCTAGGAACAGCTATATTTCTATGAAATGTAAAGCTATAAATAATAAATAATAATAATAAAGCAAAGAATTGCGTGACAGTAACAAAATAAATTCATTGCAAGATAAAATGGAGGTTGAGTGAATTTATTCCTTAGTGGTTGGCACGTGGACTTGCGCGCCAAATGTGGAAGGAGAACGCCTGACACCCAAATCCACTAATTAACACAAACATAGAACCGAAATGAAGAATATTCGTTTTTGCACATTAGCCACTCCCAACCACTAAAGAAAAAATTCACTCTATTGAAAATTAAAATAAATTAAAGAGAAATAGGAAGCCCATTGAAAATGATCCATCACCAAAAGAGTGAAAAGTTCAACCTAACTTGAGAATATTGCATTAATAGATCGTCCATAAAGGGCAACCATGCCTGGGGGGAGGGTAAATTATATCAATAAGTCTGCACTAAAATCTCATCTCTAGGAATTTTAAGAAAATTGCGTTTAAATTGGTTTTTGATATTTAAACTATTTAAAGTTTTCCTGTGTAAAAATCTTTTTATTGTCATTTGTAAGGGGGATTTTTAATTTGTGGCTATCGGACGCTCCTGGAGAGAAGGAGACCGAAGATTGTGATCAACTACGACAAAGGAGGGAGGGGAGGATAAAACAGTCGGAAAAGATTGTGGACGTTCTTTAGCGACGACAGAGAAAAAAGAAAAATGATGCTAAAGTTGGAATCAAAAAATATTTATAAACCGAGAGAGATAGAATTGGGACCCTCCTATAAAAAATATTGTGAAATATAATGAAAAATCTAATCCACACAAATCCACACGTTTCACATCCATCCACATCGGAGGTAGTGCAAGAGACCTGATTAGTGGCTCCTTCCTCCCAAACCCATCGCACAATCAGACATGGATACAGACTACAATAGATCTAGAGTTTCGGTACAAGTAGGTAAAACAACACCCGTTGAACGATAATCCAATCCAAAATAATGATAATAAAGCTATCCATTTAAAATCAATTATTTAAGTTTTAACACTTGAATATGATCGCGTATTGTTGAAAATAAAAGTTGCTTATCTTTTTATCGTGGTTGAATAAGGATTTTTTCAATCTTTAAATAAAGATGTATTGCAAAATATGGGATGCTATTTAAAATTTTAAAGTAGGGATAGCTATATTGAGGAGAGGGTTAAACTTAAAATTCAAATAGTAGGTATTGGTTTTGAACGTTTAAAATGTTCTATCTAAATCGACGTGTTTCTTCTTTTTATCGAAGGACCCTGCACGTTACAATTTTTCTCAGAAACAGCTTTGCTCAAAATAATTTCCCCCCCTCTCAAATTTTAAAACTCAGGGCTTAGGTATGCTGCTATTTTTAAATTAAAAATTGTTGATCTTTAAAATAATTAAATAGATATGCCTGATTATATTTTAAATTTAAAAATGTTCACAAAATGGGCGGCATTTTGAAGAATTAAATCTTAATGAAAAATTTTGCAGCACGGTCCTGTGGTGCGATTAAAAATATAATAAAATGTAAACGGTTCATCATGGAAGTAATATTACAATCGAGAGAAGACATTAAATAAATACAGAAAAAAAAACAAAATTTGCCATAATTACAGAATCTCTAAACAGAACGTTGAGAGAAAATACTAATAAAAATCGCATCTAGTAATTTCAATTACCACAAGTTCAGCTCAAGAAGTTGAACATATTTTTTGCGTTATTTACTTATCCTTTAATATTATACATCTGCAATATTGGAGGAAAGATTTTTATTTTTATTTCTGTTTAGGTATGTGTCGTTCATTTGTACCAGTTTTCTTCTTCTAATTTTCGTTTCGCCTTAGGCGACGACACCCTTGCACTGGCCCTGTTTCGGACTGATAATACTTTTTTAACAGAAACTGATCGTATACAAATAAATTTACATTAAACAAATTTTTAGTGATATTTTTGATAATTGTTTTAGGCTAGGCTTTATAAAAATAATCATTAAGGTGTTGAAAAAAACAAATTTATTAAGGGGCTGTCCATTAATTACGAAGGGTTTAGGGGGGGGAGGTATCGGAAATCTTACAGACCCTTACGTGGGGGGGTCCGACGTATTCCTTACGTAAGTTTTTTAATACCTTATGTTGTAAAAGGTAAGGGGGTGTGCAAAATTAATTTATTTTAAATATAATCCTTACATAAGATGGGTGGAGGCGGGTTGCCACAATCTTACGTACCCTTACGTGGGGGGGAAGGGGGTCAAAAATTACAAAAATCGTCCTTACGTAATTAATGGACGCTTCCTAAACAGTAAAATTTACAATGGTTACAAAAATATTATAATACATTTTAATTTTTAAAGGTAAAATTATTAAGGTAAAAAATAAATTAAACTTATTTAATAATATTTTGTTATAAAATTGGTATAATAAATAAAATAAGATATTATAATATTATGTATATTGAATTAAAATATATAAAAGAAAAAAAATTCTTTAGCTTTTAACTTGTGAAAATTATATTATGAGTTATATTAAATAACTGCAAGTTAAATAAATATACAAGCATTAATTTATCATATTGACATTAACTTGCAATTTATATAAAACAATTCATAATTATAATATTTCGTTATATAATACATATTATGCAATGTTGATTAAAAGTATTGCTAAGTCATTATTCCAAGTGTTGAATAATGATGAATGGAGATGGACGCATGATTATTTTAAATGGTTATAATTTGTTTACCTTTTTTTGGCTTTGACGTTTTGTCATTTGGCTAGACTTATAGCCTAGATTTTATAACGCTCTGATAAATTTATCTCTAGTTCAAATATTTAATAAACTTGTTGTGGTGTAAACTGTGCTTAAATTAACTTGACATCTAATTTCCAAATGCCATCTGTCATCTGTTGAACTGTGAAAGTTCGCGTATCGCTTATAACTTGTAAAATAATTTACTTTAATTTTACAATTTACACGTTTGGAAATTAATATATTTATGTGTATTATTAAGGCGAAGCATCACCACGTGACTTTTTAAAATTTGAAATTCTTTCCCCTTGCCTCTTCGTTTATGACATCTTCTTAATGATAGACAGCGCCACCTCACGTAATAATTATGTTCTTTGATTGCAGAACTCTTGATACTTTTTTCAAGTAGCAAAGCGAGATAGAGATAAAAAAAGATAAGAATAGTTTGTTGTTCTTCTTGCTCTTGTCGCACCGGAAGAATTTGTGGTAACAAACTGAACGACAATAGAGTTTTGTGACTTGAAGACAATTTTACGTTTTGTGGTTTTAATAACCAAGCACTGACCGTTTCCTTTGGTTTGTAAAAGGAAATACACAACAAACAAAATATCTTTTACCGATGTTTTTTTTACAATTTTCTTCTGAAATGGGCTCTATTCTATTCTATTCTGAAATGGCTCTTTTTGTTTCTTGAAAAAATGAAATTCTCTACACAATTTTTTGCTTTTACCAAGTGGTAACAAAAACTCCCAGTAGCAAAGCGAGATAGAGAAAAAAAAATATAAGAATAGTTTGTTGTTCTTGCTCTTGTCGCGCACGGTTTTCTTTGACAATTTGAGGTTTGTTGCTTTGTTGGCTTAATTTAGGAAAGTCAATTTATTACATGTAATTTGTAACGATAACATGGTATCATTTTCATTTATAATAACGATATTGCAAGTGTTAAATTCACAGATACACTATATTCTAATGATATTGTTTTATATGGAATGAACATATCCCGCTTTGTTTAGTACCCGACCCACGTCCATTGGGGTTGGTTACCCAATCTTCATATTAAAGGGTTGCTCGGGCTCCAGTTGCTAGCCATGGAGGCACAAGTCGGAATTGAGTAGGTTAAGCTATGGGGCGCTAACAAGCGCCACTGTATTACGCACCCTACTCCCTTAGCAAAAAAACAGAAGTACTTTTTCTTCATTGCTTATTTTTGATTTCTTTATTAACTAATTTTGGCAGCATATGATCAATGTAAAATGTTTTTAACTGATTCAACATTTTTTCTTCCCAAAAATGGCGATCTCGCGCAATCTACAAAAAACAAAGACGTTAAAATACTATAGTATCACCTTTTGTAATATTACCTTTTCAACTAATATCCCCTTTTGGTTATATATGACAAAATAGCAGAATTCTTTATTTGTTATATGCAACTGTCCCTGCACTCGATAATAATAATTGTGATTATTTTTTAAAACCATATTATAATTTTCGATAATATGTCGAGTTGCTCTTTGAGATCTTGGTTGCAATTTGAGGTTTGTTGGGATTTCAAAGCCATCATGTTTAATTTTTTTTCTGTTTTTGTATATATCTTTTCTGAGAAAACTTACAAATGCCAATGTTAGGACCCCTAATTGTCCTTAATTTACGAAAAGTCAATTTATTACATGTAATTTGTAACGATTTGCCCCTATTTACTATTTAGCATGTGTACGCCATGTCGTATCGTAAGTTTCGAGAATTCAATTATTATACTATACTTTTAACACGGCTGGTATAATTATGTTATTGTATGTATTTCGGACATGGTAAATTTATGAAACTTACGTAATAACCCGTTAAGTTACAGGGCTGAAGAACCCATGTAGTGCCTTTGTCAGTCTTACGCCTGCATATTACTGCCTTTGCTTTGTAGTGATGTGCGTAAATTTTGAACATTTAAATGAATCAGATTTGGGTCATCCCAAATTCCGAACAACTCGGAACTGTACATTTTACTCCACCTAAATAGCTAGAGCTTAGTAGCTTACTTGATTATTTTTGTTCTTAATAAAAAAATGTTATTATATTAAATTATTATAATAAAAATAAATTATAATAAATAATAAAAATAAATTTTTTGAAATTCTAAAATTTTTTTGAATTTTTTTAATTGAATTGAATTTTTATGCAAATTCTCGCATTTTTATCACTTAATAATTCAAACGTATGTACCAAAAAACCTTCTTATAGGTTGAACAATTTTACATTTATTGACACTTACCGTAGGCCATAAAAATCTAAAGTGCCTTCTTGAAATGAACTCATTTTGTCCTCGTTTATGTTATTGTTGAACTATTCTCAGAAATAATATTGTGCTCGACTTTCTATGATTTTTTACATTCTACCCTTTGGCACAATTATTGTTTATTTTGTATATTATGTAAGTTAAAGTTTAGCATTGGGTTTGTCGCTAAAGAGTGAACAGCAAATTAAAGGATTAAAAATATAAGTCTTCTTTCTTTCTTTATTTCTATTTTAACTATGGAAAATTGGGAAGTTGTTATGGGTGAAAATGATAATGGTTACTAAAAAAAACTTTTATGAGCGACTTTTCAATTCTGCACCGCCTGCATTAAAGTCGTTTGTTCTCAAATAATGTAAAAGTGAAAAGCTATGAATGAATTGGTAATCCTATACCTGCTCTGGCTTCGGTCCGACCGAAGCGACGTGGTCAAAAAATTATACGCAACGGTAAACTTATGTTGTGTTGAAAACATCATACAGATGCATAGTTCTTAACAATGCCGCTCAAATCTGCGAGGCAGCATAATTCAATGACTAATAAATTTAAAAAATGTTAACATGTTTTTGCATACCATGTTGTTAATATAAATTAGATTTAATTAAAAAATTTATGGGTGACTTATAAAGTCATGATGTTTGGGGCCACGAAGCAATAAACAGCTAATTCGAAAAATAAATATTAAAAAAATTTAAAAAACAAAAAATCAAACGTAGCTCAATAGCGTTTATAGTTTTATACTTTCTTACAAAATTTGAACGCAAAAAAATGAAAATTGTAGAAATGAGACCGAAAAAACCAAAATGTGATGTTTGACAGTATAGATCTTCGCCTTAACTCGTAAGAATATTTAATTATAGTTACTAAATTGTAACTTGTATTATTTTATATTCAAGTTAAGGATAAATAAAAATTAAAATTTCGACCTCATATGCTTTTCTTTTGGTTTATTGATGGATTTTAATCGCCATCGGACTTCAATTAGGGTATCTCAATTCATTTGTAAGTATTTGGTTTTTTTTAACATTTAGTTTTTTAAAAATTTTGTTTCACATCACTTTACAATAAATTTATCTTTGATTTTATATTATTATCATTTGATAAGTCCAAAAAAGGACGAAACAGCTGTCATGGTATATATACATTCAATTTTAATTTTTATTTATCCTTAACTTGAATATAAAATAATACAAGTTACAGTTTGGAAATTAAATGTCAAGTTAATTTCAAAGCACAGCTTACACCACAACAAGTTTATTAAATATTTAAACTAGAGATAAATTTATCAGAGCGTTATAATCTCGGCTAGTAGCCGAGCTAAAAAATTCTGTGATGTCCACGATTCGAACCCACAATTTCCGCTCTATTACTAACAAGCGATCACATCAAGCCACTGCTGTGGCTATACTTTTAATTTGATATACTAAATCAACTGAAAATGACTTTTAAAAATAAGTTGTAGAAAATTGGAACATTGTACTCGTGTGGGATGGTTATAGTTATAGGTATTATTGAATATTTAACAGTTCAATTTCTGAGCAACCGTTTTGACGAGCATGAGATATACTTTTAGTGTGACTATAATATTTTTTATACAAACTAAATACCTTCAATAAAACTATAACCAGCAAAACAATGAGAATAAACATATTTGTAATATTTGTATCATTTTCATTTACAATTTTTACATTTTCTCGCAATTTACTAATATTTAGTAATTGCTGAGCTACTATTTCTTCAAAATTTTCGTTTTTATTTTTTTCAATTTTTGTATTATTAATTAATATTTCAAAATATTTCCTAAACAGATAAATATCGTTTTCTACATCAGATTTTTGTAAATTGGTGGTATTACTTTCTTCAGTAGAGTTTTCGTGGCAAAGGATTCCGTCAACATTTTCAGTTGTATATTTTCCGAGTTTATTAGATAAATAATCGATATTCTTTGATTTAAATATCTTTAATAAACCTGTTAATAACTGGCAGTTCCAGTTATTGTCGTTAATGATAATGAAGCGCAGTTTGGGTAAATGCAATAACACCGAGTCTACATTGATAAAGGATAACTCATTACCAGACAAGTCTAAATATTTCAAACTCTGTAGAGGAAATAAAATATGTTCGTTTAAAATCATTAATTTGTTGTTGGATAAATCTAAGGATGTAAGTTTACCTAAATTGGAAAAACTCCCAGTTTTCAAGTTTGATATTTCATTGTATTCAAGATTTAAAGTAGTTAAATTTTTAATGTTATTAAAAGTTCCCAATGGAAATTCGTTAACATTGTTGTTGCTAACATCTAAAGTATTTAATTGAATCAAATTATAAAATAAATTCGAATGTAACGTTGTTAATTTATTGTGGGTTAAATTTAGTACTACACTCAAAAAAAAAGGTACATAATATCAGTAAAAATGTTTATTAAACCAACAACTATAATTATTAAAATTTGTCCAGTTACCAAATTAATTGTTAGAACAAAACGATGTTTATTAATGCTATAAACGTAGTTAATTCTCTCAGTAAACATCGTTTATTGTCATAGTGGAGTTAATAATTGTGAGAGTAACTGATGTACATTGTCGCACCTTATTTTATTTGTTGGACTCATTAATAGGTTTGTTTTATCAATTACTGCAGTTATTGGCTCAATGTACATCGTTTATTGCCAAAATTAACTTAGTAATTGAGAGAGCTATTGATATACATACTTTGTTTCTTGCCTTTTCCTTTGCGGGTTTAGTGGAAAATAATTATTAAACTCTATATATCTTTTTTTAATAGATTAGCGTTTCGAGGTTTTTTTTTCCTCTTCGTCGGAACCGTCAGAAATTAACATTCAAATATTTATAATACGTATTTAAATGAATTATAAATATTTGAATGTTAATTTATGACATATTATTAATTGGTTCTGACGAAGAAGAAACAAAACCCCTCGAAACGTTAATCTATTAAAAGAGATATTATAGAGTTTAATTATTGTCTACTAAACCCGCAAAGGAAAAAGCAAGAAATTTAGTAAAATATGGACGCAATAAATGAAATTAATATACATTGTCTCACCTTATTTTATTGGTTGGGCTCATGCCAAAATTGATAGGATTGACGGCATTGTAATTCAAACAACATATTAAAAACTAAATTTTATTTTCAGAACACAATTTGAAATTAATTTAAATGTTTATAACCTAAGTATAATACAGAATTAAAAAAATTTAAAACAAATACAAAAAATACATATTTATTTTTGATAAGGGTGCCGACCCTTTTGTCGCCTATTTTTTGAATATTTAGTGTTGTAGGAACGAAGTAGCCATGATGTAATGACCAAAAAATAGCGGCATTATGTCTATCTAAAAAGAACAATTAAATTATTATTTATGAATTTAACTATTTGAAAGTGAAAAATCAAATAAGTATAGCACGAATTAATGTATGCAAAACACTCACTTTCTTGTAAATCAGAGGTATCCCTCACTGTCTCTAACAATCCTTTTATTTTTTTGTCCTTTACTTTGCAGAATAAAACTTTTACCAGATTGCCACGGTTATTATCTCAATTCATAATAAGACCATCTTTGTCTTCGAATGCAATTTTAAAATCAATATCAATCTGAAAGGAAACTAACAATAATTAACTGTAATTTATAGTTAATGCAGTGACGTACCAAACGATATCCTGAAGATGTTTTATAAAAAGGCCAAGCGTCTAAAATAGGGTAAACTTTCTCCATCTACTCCAGGTTCTAAAAAAATGCAGTGTTATAAATCTCAAACGCACACGAATATTTCTAAAATGTTATACCAGGGTCTTTAAAACCTGTACAAAATTGATTTTCAAAATAAAAGCAATAAATTGTTTGCAAGCCACTTACCAAAATCCTTCTTGTGTCGAGATTTTCTTTCCTCAGTTTTTAGCTGTGGCGGTAAAACATGGCTAATTATGGCTGATTTAAGCGAAGCTTTCATGTTGCAATATTTATTATAAATTTTGCCTCCTTTCGAAATACGATAATATTCCTGTAATAAAATGTGTTAAAAATTAAAGAATTAATCTTTGATGATCAAATAGATACCAATTTCTCTGTTGGGAATCGTTCCAAAATTTCCCTTTCCAGACGGTGACTTGACGCTAAGCGATACAACGGCCGTATTCCACAAAAAACATGTATAAATCAAGTGATAATTTACTTGTAATATATTAATATCCCAACTTACCTTATTTTAACAGTAAAAGTACCAGACAATGTTTAATCTCTTTCAAAATTTACGTGTTCACTCACAGATTTCACTAAATAAATGACATCACACCAAAGAAATCGACAAAAACATGATGACTGCATTGCTGTTATAGTAATAACAACTATAGTTGTTGTAACAAGTAATAGTTTTCATTAATCAATTAATTTTTTACATTATTTAATAAATGTATTAACTATCACTTATAATATATTAAGTGCATTTTTGATTATCAGTAACAATTTGACTACGTTGCCATGAAAACTTTGTTGTCAAGTAAATGTCCGAATGCGAAGCATGAGGACATTTACTAATAACAACAAAGTTTAAATATAGTAACGTAGTCAAATTGGATGATAATCAATAATGCACGTAATAAATTCGGTAAGACTATTGCACACATTAGAATTAGACACAATGTAACAGTAAATAATATTTAAAAAATTCTGTCATGGTTATTACGTTATAAATAAGAGCAACGTACACAATTATCAAAAATTATCAAATTGCATATGTGCAATTATCAAAGCAACTTGAACAATTATCGCTTAATTCTAACGCCATTGGTTAGAGTTGATCGGATCGCTAAATATCATTGGTTCATGTTAGTCATGTGACACATGTGTGCAATAGTCAATATAAATGCATTCGTTGTCACGATAAATTGAATATTTGTATATACAAAAATACTTTTTATTGCGAGAATTAAATGTTTTAATCAAATACATAAAATTAGTTACTGGCTGAATGAATTTTCTGTTATTAATCAGTGTTAGACCATTTATTCTTACAATTAATATTGAATTATTGTACCAATAAACAGAGTTCTTAAATAATTAAAAAATTTCGTCCTAACAATAAATATGATTATTGTGACAACTAAATACAAGTTAGTAACCACTGTTTATTAATATTATGAACAACATTTTTTTGAGTGTACCAATTCTTTCAAGTAGAAAAAAGTAAAATTGTCGAGAACTTTTATATTATTGTTACCCAAGTCCAAGTTTATTAAATGGTGCAAATAATGAAATGAGTCAAGTTTAATTTTAATTAACTTATTATTGTTAAGAAATAATTTTTTTAGTCTAGTTATGCCAACAAATGTACCATTCCAGATACATCGCAAATTATTATTATTTAAATTTATATCAACAATCGTTGAACCATTGAAAGCACCTGGGTGTATATTTTCTATCAAATTATTTTGTAAATCTATATTTGAAACGAATTGTATGTTATAAAATGAGTTGCTCTCAATATCGGTCAAAAAATTATTCTGCAAATTAATTATTGTACTAAAAGAATAACCAAAAGTTAAATTTTCGAATCCATTTGGTTGTATTTTTTGAATGGTAGAGTTTTTTAGCCTGACTTGTTTTATGTCATAAAAATTTGAAAAACTACCAGAATTAATACTTACAATGCTTGAATTAATGAAATTTATTTCATTTATTGACTTTAAACCATAAAAAGTAGTATTGGTTATACTAAAATTCTCTACAGTAATATTTAAGAATAATAGGTTTTCAAATTCGGAAAATGATTCAACAATTACTTTTATTGAATTTCCATTCAAATATAGCTTGGTCAAATTTTTGAGACCTGTAAATGTATTTTCATGCAAATTTGTTAACTTATTATTGCTGAGATCTAGTATCTGAAGCATCGTGAGAGGACTGAAAGCATTTGGCAAAATTTCTTTTATAGATGAATCCGTTAATTTTAAAATTTCTAAGGACGTTAAATTTGTAAAATAATTTTTTATAACTGAAACATCACATCTACTTAAATCTAACTTAAACAATTTGTTATTAAAATTCCAATAGGTTTCATTACTGCGAAAGCTTAGGGGATTATTTTGCAAGTATAATTCAGTAGGATACTGCGAAATACTATAAATTCTTCGTTTTAAATCTGTCGTCACATCAAAATATATAATGGCTTTAATTTGATTTCCTTCTAGATTAATTATTTTTAGTTTAGTTAACATTTTTAACAACTTTTGGTCTAAGATTCTAATGTAATTATAAGCAAGATTTAAAATCTCTAAGCTACTAAGCCCATCCAATACATTATTTTCAACTTGGCTCAAATTATTGTTGTTTAAATGAAGTTCTGCTAAATATGGTAATTGATAAGAAGAATTGCCAATTGTTAACAAATTATTAAATCCGATATTTATATATTTTAAGGTGTTTCCCAATTTTCCTAAATTCTTTGAATTCATTGTTGTTATTTTATTATAACTCAAATCAATAGACATTAAATATAATGAATTATTCAAGAAATTAATATTATCGATTAGATTAAAACTTAAGTTAAGTTTCTTTATTGATTGTGAGTTGAAAAATACATCTATAGTTTGAAGATGCCCATGGTTGATATTAACTTCAATTATGTTGCATTTATTTATATCATCGAATAATCTTTTGTTAATCAAAATAATATCTGAATTAGTAATGTTTAATATATAACATGATCTTCTAGACCTATATTATCGACACGAATTTTCAAAATATTTTTCATCAAAATAATTAGTGACATTATTACAATTGAATTGATATAGTAATTTTGATGTACGGCAATTTCTAGTTAAATCGTAACTAGCAGGGTAAGTCACCATTTCACATATTTGTGATGTATCTGCAACGATCCAACTTGTAAGTGTCACGATGCTCAATGTGATAATGTAGAATCGATGCGTGATGAATCCTGAAAACATTAAAAAAAATTAACTTTATATGATTGTTACGGCGCGGCGTCTTTATGGGGAGCAATGAGTTATGGAACAGTTGCTGGCACCTCGCTTTTGAATTTTGTTATTCAATCAATCAAGGGCTTTTCCATTCCTGTCGGAATATTGCCACTTCTATTGAAGTCTTTACAATCCATTTCACGAGGTGGATTAATCCTCTTTTGCTACTTTTTTTACTACAACTTTGCACCACAGCGTGTGGATGTCCACCGGAAGGCCGGGCTAAGAAACTCTGCGAAGTCCGCGACTTGAACCCAGAATTTCCGCTCCGTAACTCAACCAGCAATCACATCACTCCACACCGTGGTAAATTTTGTTATTACTGTAGTAAAATTCAAAATAATGCTTTTAAAATTTTATCCCAAATAGATAAATCTATCCCAACTGGAAAGATATAAACCGTAAGCTTGTAACTTTGATTGAAAGCCGCACAATTATATTAACTTTATCAACAATATTAAACCAGAACTCGCTTATAGAGTTTTGTTAAAGAAAAGAAAAATTATACAACAATAAAATTGATTTATTTTTACGTAAAACATAAATATTATAAACTTAAAGTTGTTCAACAATCACCGCCTCTTGACGACTGAACTGCAACTCCTTTAAAGTTTTAGTACAGTCCAACGACGAAATAACCCTTTTCGGCCAACTTGAAATAACTTTATATTCCGTTGAGGGATAGCCTTCCACGATCAAATAATTCAAGAAGGTTTCAAGAGTCGTACTTGGTTTAAAGCGCCTTTCCAAGGTGCTTCCGTTTGGTAGACGGAACTTTACTCTCAGGACATCATTGTGATTTGAAGAAGGTTCATCAGGTAAAGTCGCTTCAATTTGCTTTCTGAAAGCTTCCTTTTTAGCTTCTTCTTCCGCCTGTATCAATTTTAAACGTTGCATTTCTTCGTGTAATTCTTTTTCCTGCTGTTGCCGCTCTTCTTCTGCCAACCTCTTTACCTCTTCTTGCAATTTACGGACCCTATCCTTCTCCATATCGGCACGCAAGCTGTCCTTGTACTCCTGATTTTGAAGTTCACGTAGCAACTCTCTTTCAATACGTTCATTTTCTTTCACGATCTCAACGCTTTGTCTCTCGCGATATAGGCCAACCGCTTGATTTAATTGTGAAACAAGTTCTTCTTTTGTGGTGTCCGCGTGTATAACTTTAAATACCGTAACACTATACCGAAGTTTCAGTATTATGATTATGGAAGGCAACTTATAATGTGGTATGTTCGCTATATATGACGCATCTTCTTCTTCAACACAACCTCTCAACATATTTTCCAAGAGGGTTTGGTTACTTTTAAAAGTCAAATCCCAACCCCACATGACAAAATTTTCTTGTAGTAACTTTCCAACTTCTGGGTTACAAAAGGTCTGGGTGCAAAATATATTACAGATGAAGTTTTCGTCGTGGTTTAAATAAAGTGCCAATATTTTGTTATCTCGCACAGATTTCTGATGGAAAGCTTCTTGAAAAGCGCTTGCTAAAGTTCCTACATGAAAGTCTGGAACTTCAGCATCGCTGTAGCGGATATTAAACTGTTCACAAAACTGTTGACTTCCTGCTAATTCATCGTCCACACTTTCTGGAATGAGAAATTTTCTGGTGGATTTATTTGTCTTACCAAAATCGGCACAGTAATTTTCATCGTAGTCATCATCTCTATCATAAAAATCACTATCATAATCAGATTCTTGATCAGAAACAGTTTCGTCATCCCTCAAGTTTTCAGCCATTTCGTGTTATTTCAATTGATTTTTGTCAATTGTCAGGTTTCCTTGTTTATTATATAGCGTTTTTATTTTCAAAAAATACCAATTTAAAAATTCTTTTGAGTTATCCGATTAGTTTGCTGATTGTATCTGGCATTCTTATTCTGTAGAATTTTATGCTACCAGTAAATTAAATTTAACAGTTACAAAAGATTTTATTTTTAATAACCTCACAAATTCCCGAAAAACGACTGGTTTTTCAATATAAGACAAATTTTTGAAAATTCTATTCGTTTTATAAAGCTACTAATCCCCACCACCCGTGTCCCGCTCCGACGCGCGACGTACCGTGCGATCGCAATGATGTTTTAAAATTCGTACGTCTTTTTGGTCCACCCTGTACCTACCATTTGACCCAAAAAAATAATTCAAAAAATTCATAGGCCATAGCATTGTTTTTAAATTTTACTAAACTTTGTGAGAAATACAAGTTGCATTAATTTTCACTGTAAAATATAATTTATAATTGCAAAGTTTAACTAATCGGACTAATCGTATCGAAATCAAATTGCTAGCGTTAAAAATATAAATCCGCATAATTTCGTTGCAGGACAACTTCATCAGTTTTAATCCAAGGACCATAATTAGTTTGTCAGTTTGGAATGCAGACTAGAATATAATATTTTAATAATTTTACGAATTAATCGAAATTTAATATTTAAATTAAAGAAAACAAATGATAATTAAGATAGAAAATAATACATATTATTATTATTACACAAAATATCTATTGTAGGTGCTCGTATGTACTTACCTAACATTGTAATGTTGTATACACGATGATAACAATAATAAATAATGATGATGTAAGAAAATGATCAATTAGTGAGGTTTTACTAGACGGTAAAGCAAATGATTGAGCTCAGAGGAAACTTACATTTTAAAATTGTGATCATTATCACACTACATTTGTCAACTGATAACAAGCAATCAGCGCTGGACAAAATACATTTTTTTTGTATTTGTAATACACAATATTCAAAAGTTGGGTATTTAAAATACAATTAAAAAATTTTCCAAAAATTTAAAATATTTTATTAAAATACATTACTTTCCATATTATTGGTCCCTTTGAAAAACATCGATCTCTCGAATTGTACAGGGTGGCCCAATTTTAATGTTTCTTATAGGGAACTCGAATTTTATGGTTTATGTGGAAACATAGGAATAACCTAATAACTAATAATAATGTTTTTTTTAATATTAACAATAATTCTTTAGAATTACTTATTATGCCATGGAGGGGGGCAGTAGCGTAGCTAGAGGGGCGGAGGGGGCGACCGCCCCGGGCGGCACATTTTTAGGGGTGGCATTAGTTAAGAAATAGGGTTAAAAAAAGGTCATTCAAAAACTTTTAGGGGCGTCATTGAGGGCGGCAAAAGAAATTTTTTTTGATATTTCATAAATTAGGAAGTAGGATTAAGGCGAAGCATCACCACGTTGGTGTAAAACCTTCTTTAAAAAGATTCGTTAAACATGTTTTTCAAGAAATGTTTATATATTTTTGGAATTTTATAAATTCAGCTTCGTAGCTCAATAGAATAATTGTTTCTTGATACTGTCAACTTTTGGTAATTCTATTTAGTAATACGATATTAAAGAAATCTTGAATTCCAATATTCAGAATTTTCAAAAAAAGGAATGTCAAATTTCTTTTCAAATGTAGTAATAAAGACAATTATTGTAATACTTTAGTTTACAGAAACGATCATTCTATTGAGCTACGAAGCTGAATTTTTAAAATTCCAAAAATATCTAAATATTTCTTGAAAAACATGTTTAACAAATCTTTTTAAAGAACGTTTTACACCAATATTTAGTCACGTGGTGATGCTTCGCCTTAAGGTGGCCGAGAAATTCACTTTAAAACACTAAATCCGCTAGGTGCCGCGACTGTAGCGCGAATTCCCCATAGCAGCTGACAGGTTGAAATTACCCATAGCTTAAAAACAATCCTGTTCTTTGGGGATCCATTAGGTCATTTAAAAAAAAATACATACATGTGTTACTATAAGGATTTCAAAAGACATTTTCCATTCGACACAAAACTCAATAAATAGAAAATTTTAGCATACCCACTTTGTGAAATAATGTTCTTCAAAGTTCACGCTACAACTAGAATCCAAATTTGGGCTTTCACAATTATTTAGGATGACAAAAATATAGGTAGATATAAATTCTCAACAAAGAAATTTTTTCGCGAAATTTTTTTTTGAAAACCACCCACCTCGTAGTTTCAAACTTAGGCTTTTTGAATCTGTTTTCAGAATTTTTTTAAATTTATTCGTTTTTGAGATTTGTGTCGAACAAAAAAAACAATTTCTCGGCCACCTTAAGAAAAGGTTATTTAAAAACATTTTTAGAGTGGGGAGGGGGCGGCAAATTTTTGAACCGCCCCGGGCGGCAAAAGTTCTAGCTACGCCACTGGGGGGGGGGGTTGAACCTTTGAACTTTCCAAAAAAAAAACCTTATACAGCTCCACCAACGTTAGAACCGACTTTAGGGGCGTGTCAGGCGCTGCTAAAATTAAAAATGTACACTCAAATGAAGAAGTTTCTCGGCGCGAATATTTAAAATCCATAAATTATTTTGTCAAATTGCAGTCACGAAATATGTAAAAAATGTTACCGCAAATATTAAATAAAGCACTTTTGGAATAAATTTAGTAAATATTAAATACAAAAAAACACTACAAATGTAAACACACGCAATGATTTGCAACTTTTACGAGAAATAACTCAACGTTCATTGGTTCATTCAAATTTTTATCCAATTAGTAGGCATATTTGCCGCGTCCTTTCTAAGCTTGGTGGAGCTGTACATGGCCTTGACTGTAAGTAATATGGAAAAATAGATGGCATTTCCTCTACCTTTGTTTTTTGGGAGAAACTCTCTAAAGGTTCTTACCTTATTTAAACCAAAAAAGAAATAAGGGAAAAAGAAAAAATTTCAAACAGTTACTCAGGTCTATTCTGTAACTTTAGCAACTTGCTAAAAATAAGCAATATTGCTAATTATTGCTAATAACCATGGTTATGCAATTTTGCTCCAATAGGTAATCAGGTCTATTCTGTAACTTGAGCAACTTGCTAAAAATGAGCAATATTGCTAAATAATAATTTTGCTTAATACCTATTGGAGCAAAATTTCATAACCATGGTTATTACATTATTAGCAATAATTAGCAATCAGGCAAAATTATTATTTAGCAATATTGCTCATTTTTAGTAAGTTGCTAAAGTTACAGAATATACCCGATTATCCCTTAAATGATAACAATGATAAGTGATCAACTGATAAATGGCATGAGTTTAACCGAGGCTTTAAATTATTATTATTATGAATTAGCGAGAGGTGGCTGAGCCAATTACCTAACTCGCACATAACAATGCAATCAGTTTATTTCCCAGCAGTGTGTGGCGCGACTAGGAATGGAACCGCGAAATTCCGCTTTTTAGCCTATCAGTATAAATAGATTAACGCCACACTCCTGGTAAATTGTAAGTAGTTTGCGAGTTGAAAACTATACAACATTTAAAATGTGGTAATTAAATATTAAAAAATAGATAATTTGCTTTTATTAACTGCACGAGTGTTTGTGATACCTGATGGTGATGAGTGAAATCGGTGAACGTTTGTCAGAATACTAGCGTACAAATTCACAATTTTCATATTTATAAATTTATAAATTGAATAGCTTATCAATATTGACAATTATCAAGAAATTCGTAAATAGCACCGATAATGTTTTAAAACGCCAATAAAGAAACAAAGTAATAAAATCGTGATTTAAATAAAGCATTAATTTAATACATTTTAAACTTACAATTTAAGCAAAACCGTCACAAATATTGGAAAATACATTTTACAAATAATATATTTCAACATTATATTATGTACCTACCTATATTATACAAACGTTATTTTATAAAAAGGTACAAAAGCATAGTATGTATAATTTAAGATAAATTTTAATAATCTGTAAGCCTACACATTTGTAATTTATTTCATTTTAATTATTTAAAAATATTGTAGAAAATTACTTACTATATAAATATTAATAAAATCTATCAGCAATAAATAACAAATCACATCATATTATTAAAAGTAAATAAGTATGACTATAAATAACAATGAATGGTGCAAAAGAAATATTTTTCGCTCATATATAAAATAAGTGCATTGATCAATGTAATTTAATTTTAAAAAATATAAGTTCATTTTAAATTAGACACACATAGGGCCGATTTCATAATACTTTTAACGAACCGTTATAAATAAAAGTGAATTTCTATTGGCTTGTTAGAGTGAACGGACGTTTTCTATTGGTTAACAAGGATTTTAGTTCATTAGTCCATTAAGGTAACATGGCATTAAAATTTAAAAGGAGACTTAAAATAAAAATGAATTTCATAAACAATTTTAACGACCTGTCAATATTTAATGGACTGTTAATTTAAGTCATCGGTTTTTGGGCATTAAATTTTTAAAAGGCCTGTTAAACATAACATAACCTATAGAAATCATGAGTATTATTCTATATTGCGGGTTTTTGTGAAATAATGAATATTTTATTAGATAGCAGATGAATTATAATATGTTAGGCGTAAAAAATGGTAGGTACAGGATAAGACAAAATCACGTAGAAGACTTGGACGAGTTAGATTTTTTTGAAAGGTTTCGATTAACTAAAGAAACGTTTAATGTAGTATTGCAACAAATTTAAGATCGTTTGTAACTCAGGACGAGACGATAAGTTACCTCCTCACAGGAGGTTGGCTACCATGATGTTGTATTCGTCTTTGTTCTTCGCTAGTTTTGTTGCGGCGTCCCGGATATCGAACCATTGCCTCAGATTTTTCAGCCATGATTGCCATTTTCTTCCGAGACCTCGTTTACCCTCTATCTTCCCCTCCATGATCAGCTGGAGAAGAGCATACTTTTCATTTCTGAAAATATGCCCGAAGTAAGCCGCCTTTCTTCGTTTGATAGTTGTGAAGACTTCTCGATCTTTGTGCATGAGGCGTAAAATCCAAGATATTTATTCTGAGCATTCTTCTGTACATCCACATCTCGAAAGCCTCCAGTTTATTAATGGATAAAATCTTTATAGTCCATCCTTCAACTCCATAGAAGAGTATCGATGGGACATAGCACTTTGCGACCCACTATATTAATATTTATGTTGTTAAATTGGTCTCTTTGATATTACCATCACTTTTGTTTTTTGTTTGTTTATGCGAAGACCGTATGCGTTGCTTGTTTCATTTATTTTATTTAACAATATTTGCAGACCTTCAAGGCTGTCGGCAAATATGAGGGTGTCATCTGCGTATTGGATATTATTGACGATTCTTCCGTTCACCTTAATTCCATGCTGTGACTCCCCCAGAGCTTCCTCAAAAATGGCCTCTGAATACAAACTGAAGAGAAGCTGTGAGAGCACACAGCCCTGACGAACTCCCCTCTGCATCTCTATGTCCTCGCCGGTTAATTAGTTAAATTAATTATTGCTGTTTATTAAAGAGGTGGAAGCATTCAACCTGTTATTCAATTGCTGTTAACTCTTTGATTTTATGCAACAGGATGTATGCAAAAATCGGTAGCGGACTTCTGTGGAGTTTCAACATCTTCGACATCGAGAATTATCTTTCGAATTTCTGATTCCATTGCTATGTTAGCTCCAAACTACATTCAAATGCCTGAAACCCCAGAGGATATGACGAAAACCGCTGAAGAATTTTATAAAATTGCTCGATTTCCAAGGTATCAGATTGCTTGTTCTCTACAATGTGCTTCAAATCTTCTACTTCAGTTAACAAACGAAGTTCTTCTTTACTGAAGTTAGAACTTCGAAATCTTCCTGCTCCTTTATCCATTGTGTTAAAAAATTATGTTATTCACAACAATTCAATCATTATGGTCAAATAGTTGTCATAATTCATAAACAATATTTTGCTTTACCACACATAATAATATATTGGTTGGTAATTGGTATCAAGTATACCGTACGTCAAAAAATTTATATCTGACAGTTTTTAGTTCAAATTTACGAATTATAGTTCTAAATGCTCCATTAGCTAAAAATTTTTTGAAAATTATTATGAAATGCAAAATTTTAACAGGGTACTTAAGTGTCTCGTTACACTAAAAAAAATTTTAGTTAAGTGTCCATTAACGTTTTGATTATGAAATCGGCCCTAAAATATATACCATTATGATTGTCAACTTGAAGTTAATATAAAAAATATTTTAGTAGTGTTAGATATAATATTCAGATATTATTGGAGTAAAAAAATATTATAGATACCACGGATGTATAATAGGTTAGGTGAAGTGACGGGCTATGCTTTGATCGCAAATTATTGGCACGATTTTGTAGTCAGTGTGCGAGAGAGATTACCCATAAAGAATAGACGAGGCGCGTCACGGGCAGCGTGATAAAACATAATGCAAATGCATAACTGCATTTTATTGCAGATTTAAGTCGAATACAAATTGGTTCTGTGTTAATTTTTTATATCATAGACAAGAACAAGAGAAATTAACAAAACAGTCAACTGTCGATAAGAAAAAATCAAAATTAGATCGGTCATAATTAATTAAATTTTCTCTTGTACGAAATTTGTGTACGTTTTAGTGAATTTTTTCACTATTGATTCGTTTTATTCGTCTTTAAATAGACAAAATTAAATTATATCATTAAATTAATAATTATTATAAATTCCCATGCATATAAAATAATTATTAATTTAATGATATAATTTAATCTTGTCTATTAAAGGACCAGTAAAACGACTAAATTGGGAAATAATTCATTAAAAAGTATATAGTTATATAGGTAACAAATAAAATAATGTAATACGAGTTCAAATAGTCTTAATTTCATGAAAGTATGTAAACTTAACTTTTTAATATTTGTAATTAAATTGTTCCTTCTACCACAATGCTTCAAACACGTTCAAACATATAGCGCCTCGGATATCCTTGTCTAACACAGCCGGCGACGTTCAAGGGCCATGCCGTAGGTAGCCGTCACTTCACCTAACCTATTATACATCCGTGATAGATACTGTCTTATAATTATACACAATTAAATAAGTAAAATATAAGTAGACATAGACAGTAACAATTTTAAAAACTGCACCACTATTTTCAAGTAAAAATATTGCATATGGCGATAAGCACACAATTATTACATTGAAACACATAAAAGGCCGACTCAAATAGAAAAACTTAATGAAAAACAAAAGAAAGCCCTATCTCCAAATAACAAAATGTTACTTCTTTTAATGAAAATGACCTCAAACTAGGATTAGGCCCAACATAAATTTCAATATAATTGAAACGATTCGGAAATGCTACAAAAAAGCATTCAGAAAAATATTGGAGTTAAGGCCTTTTAACCTATTAGGGCACTGTACTCACCATGTTGTTGTGACCTGACCCAGTACTATGTATATTTTTAAAAATAAGCGTCGTTCCAGTAAACAAATAAAAAGCACCAATATCTACAAATATCTTGCTAATAGGAAGATTACTATAATATAAAAATTAACTAAATGAATGAAAATTATTGGAATCTTCAAATTGTATTTGTAGCGTAAATCCTATTTGTACTGACGTGAACGATCTTGTGAAATTAACAACAATTCACAACTAGTAACTATTAACTATTCACTTTTTATAAAATAATTAATGAAGTTGAAACAAATAAAATCTTGTTGTAAACTAAATAATATTAAGAATCTTCCGCCCCATTCATAACCACCACCTTGATACTTCTTTAAATCTAAACCGTTTAGGGTAATCCCCTAATTGAGTGAATAAGGTACAATTCGTATTCAAGTGCTTAATTAATTTGCTATAATTTTGGTTATCATTTTCAGTACAGACACTGAAACAAATAATGTTATCAACAGATTCATATATGCAAAGAACTTTTTCGTTAATAAATACATTGAATTTTTGTTTATTGGTTGAAATTTTATTTCGGTTTTTGCCTCAATGCATTAAAAAAATATCTTTCATGATCTGTAATTGTCATTCAGAGTTTTGCTTTTGGCAATATCATTATGTATTGTATGTATTTCCAAAAGTATAAAGTTTGGTGTTTTGAATAGGCACCACGAAACTCTTAAAATAAAATTATTTAACAGATACATGGCAGGCACAAAGCTAGAAAAGATCTATAAAAATATTATGCTTAGTTAGTATAAAACTATTTAAATTTGTACTATTGAAGTTATAGTTATTGGCTTAAACTGCAGTAAAAAAGTTAGTATTTTTGATTATGAGATTATGACAACTTATTTGCTGGATTTATTAAATTATCAAACCAAAAGCAATAAAAATTAAAGTAAATAATGAACTTCGTAGGTATGAACTGACAACTATTATTATAGCATTCAACAGTTACATCTATTACAGAAGAAGATTCAATGTTAAAAATTGAACATCTCAATTTTGTTTGTATATAAAAATGCAAAAATTACAACAGTCTTGAATTGAAAGGCACAAAGAACCTGTTTATCAAACAATAAAATAGTAGTTAAAAATGAAAATTCAGAGATTTTTCAAGTTCAACACTAAATGCTGCTTTAAATTAAAACTATCTGCCATTTATGCGAATTTAATAAAATACCTTAGTTGTTACGCCAATAATCATTATTATTAATGCTCTATTTGCTATCATATGATGAACTGCTATACGAATCAGTTGCTCGACTTTTACGAATTTTAGTAACCACCACAACCACAACAACAATAAATATAACTGCAAATATCCAAAACCAAGTGCAGAAAACCCTATATGTGTTGGTACGTTTAACCTAAAACAAAATTATTCAATTTTTAATTGAGAAAGTTAATACCTTTACTCACAGGGCGAAAATTTGAACCAACAGCATTAAGAGGAATTGTTGTACCAGGTGGTGGTTGCAGGCCTGACACATAAGTAGGCTGTATCGGTTGTGGATGCATAACTGAAGGTCCGGTAGGGTAGGGTGGACCCTGCAACGTTTCCTCATAAGTTGGTAGGTCGTTAAAACCTACATTAGGATTATTGGGTGGGTATGAATTATTTGGTGGTGGGTAAAATCCAGATGATGGGGGTTGAAATCCGGATGGTGGGGGTTGAAATCCAGATTTAGGTGGTTGGATTCCAGAGGTTCGTGGTGGAAACCCAGATGATGGTGGTGGTGGTTGGAATTGAGAAGTTGGTGGTCGATAGCCATTTAGTGGAGCTGTGGCGTTATCCACTATCTCAAAATCGTCGTTTTCATTTGCAATTGGTGCAACCGGTATAGGGAATGACGATCCAGCTGTCGGTCCTCCACCAGCCGATTCGTAAGATATTTGAATGATGGATACATCACCATCGATACTTAAGTGAGTAATTTTATCATAATGAATTCTTTGGGGGAATTCACAATAATGTTGACCATTGATTGCTACCTTAAAAAATACGAATCTTAATTTTTAATTTTTGCATCCAACTTTGTGGTCTACTACTTTATATTGACTAAATTCACACAAAATAACGATTTCAAATTTCTCTGCACGCTTAATTGGAACTGTGGTTTCGGTTTTCTCTTCGTCCCATATACCATGCTGCAAAGAATTTAAACAAATGCAGCCGTCCAGCAATCTCACCGATATCTGCAAAGCAATATCATCTTGTGGGCTTGTACAAGGACCACATTGTAGATTGATATTAAATCTAAAATAAATCAAATAAATTAAATAAGGATAGAACGTACCGAGAGTTCAGTTTAAAAAAAGCCAGACAAAATAACTTTTGTGTTTGAGTAAATTTGAGAAAGAGAGAAACATCGATATAGATGGCGAAGGAAAAGTTCAAAAGCAAACAAAACTGATCACTTTAGGAACGAGACAAGCTTAATAATATGTAATTATAACTTGATTGGTATGACAAACAAGGATAGAAATTGGTCAAATTAAAGCGGCAGGATTGTAACATATTAGACCCTAATTAATTTTATGATCAGTTAATGAGAAATTTCATATATCCAAAAGTGAATAATAAACTTCAAAATTTAGCGTTTTATTACACAAGTGTATACAGGAAATCCCAGAAGTTTTTTTTCATTTGCTATTTTTGACTCTTCATAATACTGTAAAAAAATGGTACCATTTTTGCATTTGCTATAATTTTACTTTAGAAAAAATATATAGCTATTTTACTCGCAGACCATCCCAACCCATTAAGTGTGTGATCTGCTAGTGGAGCCTCTGGTAAGGAGACTAAAGAGGTATGATCCCATGGACTTGCCCCATCGTGTTTGAGTGTTGAACTAAATTTGTGATTGAGTTATGAATATTTGTATGTATGTTTGAAATAATTGGTCAAAAATGTAATAAATAACCTAAAAGGAGGCTAACCAATGGGTTAGCTCTCCACTGTGTCACTTTTAAAATTGTCACTATTGATTCTTTTATAATGTCAATTAATGTTACTTATTGTCCATCGGACAGATTGTAATGTATTTGTGGAAATAAAAAAAAAAAAAATTTTACTGCAAAAGGAGCTCATTGTGAAATTATTACAATGATCAGGAATTCAAATAAAAACACTACTGTCAAATTAAAGTGGCAGGTATTTATTTTAAGTTAGTTCATGACAAACGAATAGACCTAATCCCAATTAGTAGAAAATTAGAACTTCTAAAATCGAACGAAAGCAAAACCATGCATTTTTGTTCTTTGTTACTTAAAGTAAAAGATAATGTTCATAGTAAAAACTTGAAACATGTGAAGGAGAACACAATGTTCGGAAGCAATATTCCTTTTTAATTTCAGGTTTAATTTAGAGTCGTGACTTAATTTAAGTACCTATTTAACGTTCTGTATTTTGTTATATTTACTGTAAAAAGATTAACATGAAAATTACACCTGTATGAAATTCCTGGAACGGTTCCTTGAATTCTAACCAATTTTTGAGGGGTAAACCTCCCTCCACCGCCTATCGAGCCCACATAAGGCAATAACTAAAATATATCAAAATAAGTAATCATGTAATAAATGACACAGAACGAAACTTACAGGATTTAAAATAGGTTTCTCCATTACGTTTGCTTATTTAAAATAAAACCAGAAGTACTACCTAACCTAAATTACTTATCAAAATTTAAACTTTAACAAAATCAAAAAATACTACTCATAGCTTTTAATATCACAAAAATTCTACAAAATATTAACTTGATTTCATCAAAACATTAACACCTACTAACGGAACTAATAGTTAACCTATTAATTTCTTCAAAAGCGTATTTTCGCGAGGATCCCGGTTAGTACCGCTCGGTTACTTTTGGTCAACTTTGGTTGACTTTGGTTAGTCCCCCACCACAATTTCTAATTTAACATAACCTCAAATCCTCGTCTTTGGAACGTTTAGAACCACTTCCAACTTTAAAATTTAAATTGTAAAAAAGTAACCACTGATTTTGAGCGGTCGTCTTTGGTTGGGTAACTTTTTAACCAAAAACTACCTCCCCTCTAACCGTTCGTCGCGAAAATGACATAAAATCTAACCGGTTACTTTTGGTTAACCAAAATGCCTCGCGAAAATACGCCTAAGTTTCAAATTTACTAAAAAAATACAATGATGTAATCCATGATAATCTGCATTACGCTTTACGCATAATCCAGGGGTCGCCAAACTTTTAGGCAAAGTGGGGAGGGAGACCATGTGGGTGCAGTCGACTGTATCCAGTGTTGCCAATCTAGCGGTTTTCCCGCTAGATCTGACTTGTTTGAAGTTGCTTTAGCGGTAAAAATTTCCATCTAGCGGCTAGCGGGAATTTTAGCTTAATTAAAGAATATCTGACGGGAAATCTGACGGTTTTTAAAAACTGCCGAAAGTCAATTTAAAATTTGTTTTTCTTTTTAAATTTAAAATTTCACCGCCTTCAAATTAGTACACAATCTTACCGCTCTATAAATGGCATGGGTTATGTTGGGTCATAGTAAAAGAAATAATACAGTATGGACAGTCCCTGGTCGGCCCTTTGTTCTTGGGTGTTCCAAAAAATCTAAAATAGTTTGAGTTCATCTGTAGCACTCTAGGGGGCTACCTTTTGTTATTTATGAATTCTAACCTATAAGTTTGAGGTTTTGTGAATAATTGTCGTGTCACGTGTCGTGCGACCGACTGCGCCATCTGTGAACTCTCTTCGAAAGAGCACCAAATACAATTGAAATAGACTGCGACATCTGTGAACATCTATACTGCAATGATATTCACCCCTTATTTGAATAATCATCCCACAAAGGCCCCCAAAACTAACGTTACGCCGGAGATGGGTTTTTCTCTTCCTCAGAGCTGATAGGTTCGACGAACGAAATAAAAGGGTGTAAATTCGTGACAAGCATAATTTATTATTTGAACGTAAAAATTTTTATAAACAGTTTGCATCAAATTTTATGAGGACAATAAGTTTGTCTCAAACCACAAGTATTCTGGTGTAATGGCTCAGACATGCACGTAACATTTAACGTTTTAAATTTTAACACTGTACGTGTAAATCTGTCCATTCATGTAATGGGTGTAATTTTATAAAATAGCAGTAAATACAATTTTCATTAATAAACTCACTTATAAATGGTAAACTTTTACTGAAGTTAGTGCGTTGCCGGATCCATGTGGCCAAACTCCCGTCAGCAGTCGCCAGCTGTTCCAATCTATCCCAATCCACCAAACGTTCCACACAGCAGCCAGTATTCCAAAAACCAGCCAATTCTCCAAACTTCATACACGTGCGTTTAATTTTTATAATCAAATTTCTGTTGTAGGTATCCAATTAACTGATACCTTAATTCGTCAGAAATACACAACTGCTCACTAATTTTAAATCGTAATTAGCAATTACGCGAAGATTCGACTTCCGCAAATTATTCACTTCTTAGTGAATCCGCAAAATTACACTTCCCTGATCTTTAGATCAACAAGAAGTCTTGCGAGTTCTTCCTTCTTTCAGGATCACGAAAGAACTCCTCTCCGCTTGAGTTTCACCGGGGAACTGGCTTCATTCCGGCTTGCTGGCCTTTCTGTCCCTCTCCCAGTTTTCGAAATTGGATTTTTATAGGTGGGGTTTGATATTTCTGTTTACTAATGTCGCACTTATTGATAGGTAACATGGTGTTTATAATTGTTTGTTCACTAAATTTTTATTTTACAAGAAACTGTCGTCACTTTAAAAGTTTAATAACATTCACAGGGTGTTGCAAAATATTTGTATTACATAAATCATTTTAAATTTGTATGGTTTTATGTGTAAATTGTTACATGCGGCGGTTTGTTATTAATTTGATGCAAAAGTCTATTTTATCAGTCAAATTAACTGATTATTGAATTAAAAATAAAATAAAATTGAATCACTCCCTTTATTTGCCTGCTTATACCCTCTAATGGTCAAAATACCACCACAATACATACTCAAACTATTTTCAGACATGCGTATAAAAATTTGGAACGGCAAAAATGCTCGACTGTCCATACTGTATTATTTCTTTTACTATGGTTGGGTTATGTTTGGTTATGTTGGTACTTATTACCAAGAAACTTACAAGCTCGAAGACCACGACGATGTCGATGATTTGTTTTTAGATTTATTAGTGTTTTGTAATATACATTTTTTTTTTTTTATAAAATAATAAAAAATTGTGTAATTTTATTTTAAAACATCTAATACGCTAATCTTAAATTATTAAAAATGGTATTTCTGGCGGATTTCTGGCGGGATCGCCGTGTTATTAGCGGTTTGTAGCTATTTCGTAAAAATGGGATATCTGACGGGTTTTCTGGCGGGACCGCCGTGTCATCTAGCGGGTTTCTGGCGGGATCGCCGCGTCATCTAGCGGTTTCGCAAATTTAAGTGCTGGCAACACTGACTGTAGAGTCATTCCATGTGAAAACACCGAAAAAAAGAAAAAATTGTTGCTGCACTGTTTCAGATTTTGCTTAAACTTTGTGGAAATATTCTTTAGGGTTCTAACGACCAGAATCCACAAGGATTTAATTTTCGCACGCGCCACTTACGGTCCACACAAAATAAAGCAATTGAAATTGCATGAAAAGTCTTATTTTTTTGCTTTGCGGTTTTAGCTGTAAAATTTTTTCTATTAGAGATGTCTACTCGATCAAGGTGGCATGTTGAAGTAGAAACATGGTAGTCTCTAAAAAAAAAATAAAAATTTACATAATTTATATATACCTGAAAAATAACATGGCATTGAAAATACATGTATTTTATTGATTTTTTGTGATTTTCAATGGGCTCCAGTGTCTGCGCTGTTGAATATAAAAGTTTAATTATTCTCAGATCTTAAAGTGCTTATATCGTAAGAGAACAAAAATTTAAAATCGACTTGTTCAATCATCCAGTTTTGAAAAAATCTTTGTTTGAAATTTTGAAATTTTAAGAATTTGCATATTTCAGGCTACAATTTGGACGTGTTTAGGAATAGTCAAAAATTTGAAATTTACAGGATACTTAGTTCTTACCTTTAACTTCCAAAACCTTCAAAGTCCAGGTTGGTTATTTGTCCTCTCGCGGATATACAGGCGTTTAAAGAGAAGGCTTTTCTTGAAATTTTAAAAATTTGCATATTTCAAGCTACTATTTGGACATGTTTGGTAAGAGACAAAAATTTGAAATTTGCAGGATACTTAGTTCTTACCTTTATCTTCAAAAGCCTTCAAGGTCCTGGTTGGTTATTTGTCCTCTCGCGGATGTACAGGCGTTTAAAGAGAAGGCTTTTCTTGAAATTTAAAAAATTTGCATATTTCAAGCTACAATTTGGACATGTTTGGTAAGAGACAAAAATTTGAAATTTGCAGGATACTTAGTCCTTACCTTTAACTTCAAAAGCCTCCAAGGTCTTGGTTGGTTATTTGATCTCTCGCGGATGTACAGGCGTTTAAAGAGAAAGCTTTGCTTGAAATTTTAAAAATTTGCATATTTCGGGCTACAATTTGGACGTGTTTGGTAAGAGATAAAAATTTGAAATTTACAGGATATTTAGTTCTTACCTTTAGCTTCAAAAAGCTTCAAGGTCCTGGTTGGTTATTTGTCCTCTCGCGAATCTACAGGCGTTTAAAGAGAAAGCTTTGCTTGAAATTTTAAAAATTTGTATATTTCAGGCTACAATTTGGACGTGTTTGATAAGAGACAAAAATTTGAAATTTGCAGGATATTTAGTTCTTACCTTTAACTTCAAAAGCCATCAAGGTCCTTTTTGGGTATTGGTCCTCTCGCAGATGTACAGACGTTTAAAAAGAAGCTTTGCTTGAAATTTAAAATATTTGCTTGTTTTTAGGTTACAATTTGGACGTGTCTGGTAAGAGATAAAAATTAAGCGCACTGTAAGGAAAGCTAGCCTCCAACGAACCGCAGGTGAGCACATACTAACGCCTAGAGAAATGTTTGATTTCTGTTGTAATAAAATTTCTGGCATAGAATTTTTTTTGTATCAAATTCTGATGTTGATGCAACAGAATCTTTTTTGTCCAAAAGATTTAGTGATATTGATAAAATTAAAAATACTAGAACCTACCACAGTTTTACTCCGCTGTCTCATAAACAATTAAGAGTACGAAAGTTTTCAGCTTCTGATCATTTTGAAACTGTAAATATTGTAAAACCATGTGATAAATTTAAAAAAATAATATAAACTATAAATTTAAAATGATTTTTCTTTATAATGGAAATCCCAAAAAGGACCTTGAAGTTCTTGAAGCTAAAGGTAAGAACTAAATATCCTGTAAATTTCAAATTTTTATCTCTTACCAGACACGTCCAAATTGTAACCTAAAAACAAGCAAATATTTTAAATTTCAAGCAAAGCTTCTTTTTAAAGGTCTGTACATCTGCGAGAGGACCAATACCCAAAAAGGACCTTGATGGTTTTTGAAGTTAAAGGTAAGAACTAAATATCCTGCAAATTTCAAATTTTTGTCTCTTACCAAACATGTCCAAATTGTAGCTTGAAATATGCAAATTTTTAAAATTTCAAGAAAAGATTTTTTCAAAACGGGATGATTGAACGAGTCGATTTTAAATTTTTGTGCTCTTACGATATAAGCACTTTAAGATCTGAGAATGATTAAACTTTTATATTCAACATCGCAGACACTGGAGCCCATTGAAAATCACAAAAATTCAATAAAATACATGTATTTTCAATGCCATGTTATTTTTCAGGTATATATAAATTATGTAAATTTTTATTTTTTTTTAGAAACTACCATGTTTCTACTTCAATATGCCACCTTGATCGAGTAGACATCTCTAAAAGAAAAAATTTTACAGCTAAAACCGCAAAGCAAAAAAATAAGACTTTTCATGCAATTTCAATTGCTTTATTTTGTGTGGACCGGAAGTGGCGCGTGCGAAAATTAAATCCTTGTGGATTCTGGTCGTTAGAACCCTAAAGAATATTTCCACAAAGTTTAAGCAAAATCTAAGATATGCTGGCTTTGCCGATTTGTTGATTTCATATGGAATGACTCTGTATCATTATTTTATCATTAACCTTCGCATGGTATACTGGGCTCCCTGGGACCCCACAACATTTTAAGAAGCCTCTGAAATATTCGAATGTTTTTTTTTTTTTGCAAATCGACATCTTTGTAATTTAGCTTCATAATCCTTTCGACATTTTAGACAATATGGTACTGCAAGATAGATAGAGTCACTGATAGATTGCAATCTATCTAATAAATGTCTAAAGAAAATTTAATGTACTAACCTCTAACGAATTTTTGCACCTCGTTACGTGGTATTAAGTATTACTACTACTACCCATGCATTTTATTTAAATGCAATTTTATATTGCAAACATTTGGCTTGCGCTTGAATGCAGGTTATCGGCTAGGAATGTTGGCGTTTGAATTAATATGAACATTTTGCCGTAGTTATCAGTCACGCGAGGACAAAATAGCCAAGCGGACCTGTTGTGTTGCAACAATTTTTTGAATGCCGATTTGGTATATTTTTGATTTAACAACTTCCGTTATCGTGCAAGTTTCGTTTGTAACAAGTTTTTTTTACTCTAGTTATTTTGTCTATGGATTTACTCTCTTTTCCTGGTGGGGTCCACAAGACTCCAGTGTACCATCTAAAAGTAACTAAAACATAAGCGTACCTACCATGCGAAGGTTAATAATCAAGAAGAAACAATAAAAACAAACCAAAATTTAAACTAATCGTAAGTTTTATTTATACCTACATGGTTTTTTAAACTGCGCTGCCGACGACTTGGCCAATCCTACGTTACATTTTTTATTAGATTACATTTATTAGCATTTTATCAGAAATGATCAAAATTAATCTTAATTTTCTTGTCTGATTAAATTCATTTTACAAAATTTGATTATTCTATTTTTGATTTACTTTTAAATTGTGAATATAAATTATTTAGTTGTATTCAACGGAAGTAGCGATCAATCGATTAGTAAACAGAATGATTTTATTTTTTTATTTATTAAATTAACGGATAGAACCTTTTTACAACATAGCATAAAATACAATTATTATAACAACGATACAACTTCAAATTCGGTATCATTTCACCGACACAAACGTTACATCTAGCGATGACCCTTCCAATGCTGGAACCGGGATAAACCCACCAATACCATAATGCCAATAAAAATCGAATTACAAGTCAACAGTTTTTCAACATTTTATTACATAATATATTATTCAGATATTGTTGGAGTAAAAAAATATATAGGTACTCTATTATATATGTGTACCTAATATGTATGGTAAATTAGGTAATTACTAGGTTTGTTCCAAGGTTCCAACTAGCTGAGAAACCATACGATGTATGGTCATGCTCAATAGATAAAAAAGAGCTCATCTATTGCGCAGGAGCGTGACCGTACATTGTACGGTTTCTCGGCTGGTTGGAACAAACCTATTATAGCTTTGTTTGGTACACATATCCAGTGCACAAAGTGTAGTGCAGAAGGTGTAGTGTAGTCCCTTGTAGTACAGTCAGAACGACACTAGGACTCGCTACTAGTGCACCTAATAATCCATGACTGTAACAAACGACCTTAGTGCAGGATTGAAATGTCACTCATAAATAACTCATAAAAGTTGAAGTTGTGTTTTTTATACAAGAGCTATTTTGGTACACACATTTGAGTTGTTAAGTGATTAAAAATGAAGAAAAAAGCAAGAAATTACAGCGAAAAGGAATTCAAAACAAATTTTAGAATTTCAAAAAATGTATTTTTATTATTATTATTTCTTATTATAATTTATTTTTATTATAATAAAAAATGTTTATTAAGATTACATCAAATAAATATGTCGTTTTCAATCGTAAGTTCTATTACCCACCCAACCTTGTCACCTACCACCTACCTGCACTCGTTACACTAGCTATTTTGGTGGAGTAGAAAGTGTAGTCCTGGACTGATTCTGAACTACTTACATCGATTTTCGTACCAAACGGTTTACACTACCTGCACCTATAACACCGATGCATACCAAACGCCATCTAAAGAGAAGTGTATTTCAGGTTGCACTAGGAGCAGGGCGGATGGGCTATCAAAAATCTACCGGGAAAGGGGGGGGATGCCTTAACTTGGGAACCTCTCTCCCCTTTGCGAAAAAAAAAATGTATTACCAGTAACAAAAATTATATTATTATTAATAACAAACAATAGTGAATATAAAAAAATTAAAAAAATAGTGCGTCGACCAAGATGGTCTACGGACCGACGGCACACCGGGAATTTCCCGGTAGCCCCATCCGCCTGACTAGGACTGTGATACCAAACACAGCTAATATAATATGTTTCAGTTAAAACCCGATCTGACTAGTAAATTCTAGTTTTAACTAACCTCTTTAGTTAATTCTAGTTTTAACTGGTATAATATTCTGCCGTGCTAAGTTAAATCGTCCTATATGCAAATTGCTTAAGGTGCAAAGTCCTATCTTTCAAGATAGGGACTTTGTACCTTAAGCAATTTGTAGATAGGACGATTTAACTTAGCATGGCAGTATTAGTTGAAACTAGAATTAACTGTTTGCTGTTAGTAAGTTCGCGATATAACTAAAATCTATCACAAATTGAAAATATATAAATATATTTTGTGTATTATTAATTCGTAAAAATATTTAATTATAGTTTTTAATTTTAATTTTTATTTACCTTAACTTGAATATAAAAAAAATAATAAAAGTTACAATTTAGTAACTATAATTAAAATCTATCACAGTTAAAACTAGATTTAAAGTAAAAGTAGACGTAATTAGATAAAAATTGTTTTATCTAATTAATTATAATCTAAATATTAATTAATTAATTATTTTAAATCTAGTTTTAACGGTGATAGATTTTAGCTATAACGCGAATTTACTAACAGCAAACAGTTAATTCTAGTTTTAACTAAAGTTATACCAGTTAAAACTATAGAATTTACTAGTTAGATCGGGTTTTAACTGATTTCGGGTTTTAACTGTAACATAATAATATATACAATAAATTAAATAAGTAAAATATAAGTAGAACACATATTATTATGTATGTATTTCCAATAGTAGGTATAAAGTTTGATGTTTTGAATAGATACCACGAAACTCTTAAAATACAATTATTTAACAGATACATGGCAGGCACAAAGCTTGAAAATATCTATAAAAATATTGTGCTTAGTTAGTATAAAACTATCTAAATTTGTACTATTGTAGTAATAATTTTTGGCTTAATTACAGTAAAATGTTAGTAAACAATGAACTTTGCAGGTATGAACTGGCCACTGAACCTTTGAAAACGAGTCCTAAACTGAACTGTGCAAAACATACATCACAATAGATGAATATTTAAGCGATAACTGATAACGATAAAGTTTACAATCTACATGTACATGTAGGTATGCATGCCGTGGTTCAGATTACACGTTAAACTGTAGGTTATTGTTCACACCAGTGTATTTATTTCCACACCAAAATGCATTAGACTAGCCCATCTTGCATTGCCTGCACTATACTGTACAGGAACACAGTCCTAAATTACCCATGTCTTGTTCTAACCTGACAGAGGAAATATAGCAAGAAATAAAAGGAAAGTAATGCTCCTATCCAGCACAACGTTTTCCTCTGCTTTAAGGTATATATCTTTCATTCTAACTGGAATATATATACGAAAAGTTAAAAGAAAACAATAGGAATTTAAAATGGCTAGTACAGCAAAAAGAAACTTTACATAAACAAGCACTTAAATTCAAATAAGAGGAAGGTATTGGTTGTTCTTCTGGAGATAAAATTATTACAAAATATTTTACTTAATAGGTATTATATGATATTATAGTACAGAAAGTTTTACTTATTATTATCAGTTAATTACCAAGTTAATAATAGCGTAATCTTATAATCGAGATATCATTAATTTATTTTTAATAAGTAGAGGAGCTACATTAATTTACAATTTTACATGGTGGTTACAAAATATCTGTAACACAGCAGAGTCAGTAAATAGAGAATTACATTATTTTATTTTCAAAAAACAGCCGGCATTAAAGCATTGACCCCAATAGTGTTTAGCATGTGTTTAGTATATCAAAATAAAACAGAAATGTCTTTTAGTTCAGTCTTTCTCCGCCTTGTTTCTTACATGTGGCCCACTTTTAAACTTTTTAGCACCACCACCTAACTTTTAGGTGGGTAAACATAAATGGACCGTATATGGTTAAATACTTAGACCATAGACTAAGGTTAAATAAAGCATATTTTTATTTTTTTTTATATTTCCCACTTTTGTGTATCACACCTAACCTAACATAAACAAAAGTTCAAACCATTTTGTGAATCGCTGCTTTACATTATTATTTACTGGCTCTGCCGTACCCAAGTTGCAAGTGTCACCTCACCATTGTGCCCCAGTTTCATACTATTCAGTTCAGGGCTCGCAAATTTAAGAATTCAGATAAGAAGATGCCATTTAATACCTCGAAATTTATTAACTACTTGACCAGCAATCCACAAACTACAGCACCACAGAAGTTTTCACCACATCGTTGCAAGTATAAAAATGTAGTATATATATAGATAAAGTAATAATAAATTTGCAAAACAAAAACATAAAAATTTACGTTTTTCACTATAAAATGCAATTATATGAGGCGATTATTTGCAAAAATTGCCCATTGCTTTGAAGCATCTAGTATATTGAAAATTTACATACAATGATTTTCAAAAACCTCAAAGTGTAGTTCAAAAGATTAGCAATAAAAGACCCTCTAAACTACATCTAAGATAAAATAAATTGCTTTAGCACCAATGAAAACCCAAGAATTACTTAAGGTATGTTCCTTAGACAGTTTGAAACAATAAATTAAAGTTCGAACGCGAATTCAAAACTGCTGTCTCTTAGTTTTTAAAACCATCACAGATGATATTAAAAATAAAACTATAATAATAGTAAGCCTTTACTTGCTTTTTATTGGAAAAAGCAAATAGTTTATTGAAAGACATGAAGACAAGTTCTGAAACCTGCCCAGCTATATTGAGCCATCTGTCAATAATCTTTTGAAATACATCAGGTGTTTCCAAAACTCCCACAAGTTTTGAGTACCTGATACCATATTATAATGAGACTAAATTGCACCAAAATTTATTTGGTTTGTTTACATTTCCCTTATTATCTTGAATATATTATTATAACATTCAACAGTTACATCTATTATGGAAGAAGAATCAATGTTAAAAATTGAACATCTCAATTTTGTTTGTATATAAAAATGCAAAAATTACAACAGTCTTGAATTGAAAGGCACAAAAAACCTGCTTATCAAACAATAAAAAAGAAATTAAAAATGAAAATTCAGAGACTTTTCAAGTTCAATAAATGCTGCTTTAAATTAAATATATCTGCCATTTATGAGAATTTAGTAAAATACCTTAATTGTTATGCCAATAATCATTATTATTACTGCTGTAGCTATTGTATTTGCTATCATATGATGAACTGCTGTACGAATCAGTTGGTCGACTTTTACGATTTTTAGCAAGTACCACAGCGATGATAAGAATAATTACAACTATAATTATCCAAAACCATGTGCAAAAAAGCTTCACTGAGTTATCACGTTTAACCTAAAACAGATTTATTCAATTTTTAATTGGGAAAGTTAAGACCTTTACTCACAGGGCGAAAATTTGAACCAACAGCATTAAGTGGAATTGTTGTACCAGGTGGTGGTTGCAGGCCTGACACATAAGTAGGCTGCATCGGTTGTGGATGCATAACTGAAGGTCCGGTAGGGTAGGGTGGACCATGCAATGTTTCCTCATAAGTTGGTAGGTCGTTAAAACCTACATTAGGATTATTGGGTGGGTATGAATTATTTGGTGGTGGGTAAAATCCAGATGATGGGGGTTGAAATCCTGATGGTGGGGGTTGAAATCCAGATCGAGGTGGTTGGATGCCAGAGGTTCGTGGTGGAAATCCAGATGATGGTGGTGGTGGTTGGAATTGAGAAGTTGGAGGTCGATAGCCATTTAGTGGAGCTGTGGCGTTATCCACTATCTCAAAATCGTCGTTTTCATTTGCAATTGGTGCAACCGGCATAGGGAATGACGATCCAGCTGTCGGTCCTCCACCAGCCGATTCGTAAGATATTTGAATGATGGATACATCACCATCGATACTTAAGTGAGTAATTTTATCATAATGAATTCTTTGGGGGAATTGACAATAATGTTGACCATTGATTGCTACCTTAAAAAATATGAATCTTAATTTTTAATTTTTGCATCCAATTTTGTGGTCTACTACTTTATATTGACTAAATTCACACAAAATAACGATTTCAAATTTCTCTGCACGCTTAATCGGAACTGTGGTTTTGGTTTGTTCTTCGTCCCATATACCATGCTGCAAAGAATTTAAACAAATGCAGCCGTCCAGCAATCTCACCGATATCTGCAAAGCAATATCATCTTGTGGGCTTGTACAAGGACCACATTGTAGATTGATATTAAATCTAAAATAAATCAAATAAATTAAACAAGGATAGAACGTACCGAGAGTTCAGTTTAAAAAAAGCCAGACAAAATAACTTTTGTTTTTGAGTAAATTTGAGAAAGAGAGAAACGTCGATTTAGATGGCGAAGGAAAAGTTCAAAAGCAAACAAAACTGACCACTTCAGGAACAAGACAAGCTTAATAATATGTAATTATAACTTAATTAGTAGTAGTATCCTATGGTAAACAAAGATAAAAATCGGTCAAATTAGAGCGGCAACGTTATCCCTTGGAGGGCTGATAGGCCAGCTCATGAGTCATGACTGACCAGAATATCAAAATATGACCTTAGTAAAAGATCGATAGTTTTCGAGATATTGGCACTTTTATGGCCATTATTATTTTTATGGCTTTGTTTTTTAGACCTATGAATTGCCTAGCGATTTGAATTTAATGTGTTGGTTGTAGATAATAACGAACATGGGCGTAGATGTAATGCATGTTAGAGGTTAGCGTATTTCTGGGCATTTTACTGATACAACATAATGAATAGTATTGATTGAATCTCAAACACGTAACACAAATACAGAGTCTACAAGAATGAGCTCCTTTTGCAGTAAAATATCTATATCATTCACCTATCTTATTATAATGTACATCCATGAGTAAAATTATAACAATTGCTACACCATTGTGAGGAATTTTTTTAAATTACTTGTCAGGTGGGTGTGATACATTTTTTTTGCAGTATAAAGAGTCGAAGTCAGCAAATAAAAAGAAAACTTCTGAGTCAGGCAATAACATTTTCTTTTTTTTAAAAGTATGTCACTATTAGTGCTACTTTAATCTGTCATAAATAGCAGAGCTATTCAGGGTTACTTAACCAAAATTAGAATCTTATAACATGAAATTTCGTACCTGTGGCACACGATAACCGATTTAATGTGTCGATTTCATAAAAGTGCCAATACCTTGAAGACTAACGATTTTTTACTAAGGTCATATTTTGATATTCTAGTCAGTCATGAGCTGTCCTATCAGCCCTCCAAGGGATAACGTTGAGTTCTGAGACACCCTGTATAATAATAATCATAGGTATTTAACCCTCCATTCAACGGGTGAGCTAGTTTTACATAAACAGACGGGTGGGGTCTGTGAGGAACAATATTAAATATCTTATATACGTCGCAGGTTTTTGATTTTTTCAAAATATTAACCTTCGCATGGCATACTTATATTTTAGTTACTTAGATGGCATACTGGGGTCCTGTGGACCCCAACGGTAAAAGGGATTAAATCGATAGAGAAAGTAAAATTTTAAGACTGATTTTTGTAAGAAACACTAAACTAGTGTATTTGTTACTGAAAAGTATAAATAATCCACCTAAAAAAGAAAAACTTTTAATTATATTCGACATTTAGTAAAATATGGCAAATTTCATGAATCAAAAGCAACCTTTTAGTATATAATTTATTTACACAAAAATGAAAAAGAATTTAACCGAAAATTATTCTATACTATAAACTAGACATATAGTTCTATAAAATAAAAAAAAAATCATCATATGTTATCACAAAAGTCTTATATGACGTTTTTAAAATTGCGATTTATTCAATGTAATCATCGCACTCCGCACCTATGTAAATGAAATGTAAACTCTTATATTTTGAAATATCTTATTAATTAATTATCTGAAGTTAAAAACTAAACAATTTAGGTAATATTAATTCACTAAATTATGGTTATCAAAGGCCAAAATGACTAAAAAAAATATTTCCCCTTTAACAAAATAGTTACGTAAATGGCAAACTGGGGTCCCACGGACCTCAAGCTCGCTTAAATCGTATAAAACTTGAAGGACATACCACAACTAACAGTAGCATAGTGTGTAAAATGTCGAGAGGGTTATGATGCTAAATTACAAAGGTGTCGATTTGGCAAAAAAAAATATTACAACATTCTACAGGCTTTTTAAGATGTCGTGGGGTCCCAGGGACCCCAGTATGCCATGCGAAGGTTAAAAATGAACAGTTTTTGTTGTATTTTTTTTTTGTAGTCTGTTGTAGTCTGTAACGCACTTGTAAGTAATTTGCAATTTTTTTCATTGAAAGTTATTAATGTTTAGGACTTTCTCAGAGACTGATAGCCCCACCCGTTGAATGGAGGGTTAACGTTCTGTATTTTGTTATATTTACTGTAAAAAGCTTAACATAAAAATTACACCTGTATGAAATTCCTGGAACGGTTCCTTGAATTCTAACCAATTTTTGAGGGGTAAACCTCCCTCCGCCGCCTATCGAGCCCACATAAGGCAATAACTAAAATATATCAAAATAAGTAATCATGTAATAAATGATACAGCACGAAACTTACAGGATCCAAAATAGGTCTCTCCATTACGTTTGCTTATTTAAAACAAAACTTGAAGAAGTATTACCTAAATTTAAACTGTTAACAATATTAATTTCAACAAAATCAAAAAATATTACTCATAGCTTTTTATATCACAAAAGTTGTACAAAAATATTAGCTTGATTTTATCAAAACAGTAACGCCTACCAACGGAACTAGTTAACCTATTAAATTCTTCAAGTTTCAGATTACAATGATGTAATGCATTACGCATGATTTCAGGGGTCGCCAAACTTTTTTAGGAAATTTGAGCGACCCCGTGGGTACGATTACTAACAACAATCGACCATATTTAATAAAATGAAGAGGAAACAATAAAAACAAATCAAAATTTAAACTAATCATAAGTTACATTTATACATACATGATTTTTTGGAACTGCGTTGTCGACGTCTTGGCCAACCCTGCATTATGCGATTAAAAATTATCAAAATTACATCATATTAATTTTCTTGTCTGTTTGATTAGATTATTTCTGCAAAAGTTGATTATTCTATTTTCAACCGATTACAGAGTAATCCGATTTTAAGTTGGTCTCATTTAAATTTTAATTTGAATCCCATAAAAATTTCACCCCAAAGGGTAGAAAAATAATATATGTCCTGGAAGACAGCATCAGATTCATTTTTCAGAAATGAATCTGAATAGTTGACCAAATAATTGGTTGACCACAAAGTGACCACTTTTCTAAAAAACCACTTTTATTAAGAATTATTGACTTTTTACACTTTAAAGACATAAATAAAGTAAAACTATATTAAAATATTGAAAAAAAAATTGATTAAGTATAGTTATATTATTACTTTAGAAATTATTAAAACACTCACATAATCGCTATACAGACTACCTTAGGAGCATGATCCTGCGTTTATATTTTGCACAGGGGAAGCTTATAGGGTTATACATAAAATATATTTCAGACACACAAAAATTCAGGGTCCTTCGGGGTTCCCCGGCACCCGAAAGACTGATATTTGCAAATTTCCTCACATATTCGCTATACAGACTCCCTTAGGAGCATGATCCTACGTTTATATTTCGCACAGGGGAAGCTTATAGGGTTATACATAAAATATATTTCAGACACACAAAAATTCAGGGTCCTTCGGGGTTCCCCGTCACCCGAAAGACTGATATTTGCAAATTTGCTCACATATTCGCTATACAGACTCCCTTAGGAGCATGATCCTACGTTTATATTTTGCACAGGGGAAGCTTATAGGGTTATACATAAAATATATTTCAGACACACAAAAATTTAGGGTCGTTCGGGGTTCCCCGGCACCCGAAAGACTGATATTTGCAAATTTGCTAACATATTCGCTATACAGACTCCCTTAGGAGCATGATCCTACGTTTATATTTTGCACAGGGGAAGCTTATAGGGTTATACATAAAATATATTTCAGACACACAAAAATTCAGGGGCCTTCGGGGTTCTCCGGCTCCCGAAAGACCGATATTTGCAAATTTGCTCACATAATCGCTATACAGACTACCTTAGGAGCATGATCCTACGTTTATATTTTGCACAGGGGAAGCTTATAGGGTTTTACATAAAATATATTTCAGACACTCAAAAATTCAGGGGCCTTCGGGGTTCCCCGGCTCCCGAAAGACCGATATTTGCAAATTTGCTCACATAATCGCTATACAGACTCCCTTAGGAGCATGATCGTACGTTTATATTTTGCACACGGGAAGCTTATAGGGTTATACATAAAATATATTTCAGACACACAAAAATTCAGGGTCGTTCGGGGTTCCCCGGCACCCGAAAGACTGATATTTGCAAATTTGCTCACATATTCGCTATACAGACTCCCTTAGGAGCATGATCCTACGTTTATATTTTGCACAGGGGAAGCTTATAGGGTTATACATAAAATATATTTCAGACACACAAAAATTTAGGGTCGTTCGGGGTTCCCCGGCACCCGAAAGACTGATATTTGCAAATTTGCTAACATATTCGCTATACAGACTCCCTTAGGAGCATGATCCTACGTTTATATTTTGCACAGGGGAAGCTTATAGGGTTATACATAAAATATATTTCAGACACACAAAAATTCAGGGGCCTTCGGGGTTCTCCGGCTCCCGAAAGACCGATATTTGCAAATTTGCTCACATAATCGCTATACAGACTACCTTAGGAGCATGATCCTACGTTTATATTTTGCACAGGGGAAGCTTATAGGGTTTTACATAAAATATATTTCAGACACTCAAAAATTCAGGGGCCTTCGGGGTTCCCCGGCTCCCGAAAGACCGATATTTGCAAATTTGCTCACATAATCGCTATACAGACTCCCTTAGGAGCATGATCGTACGTTTATATTTTGCACACGGGAAGCTTATAGGGTTATACATAAAATATATTTCAGACACACAAAAATTCAGGGTCGTTCGGGGTTCCCCGGCACCCGAAAGACTGATATTTGCAAATTTGCTCACATATTCGCTATACAGACTCCCTTAGGAGCATGATCCTACGTTTATATTTTGCACAGGGGAAGCTTGTAGGGTTTTACATAAAATATATTTCAGACACACAAAAATTCAGGGGCCTTCGGGGTTCCCCGGCTCCCGAAAGACTGATATTTGCAAATTTGCTAACATATTCGCTATACAGACTCCCTTAGGAGCATGATCCTACGTTTATATTTTGCACAGGGGAAGCTTATAGGGTTATACATAAAATATATTTCAGACACACAAAAATTCAGAGTCCTTCAGGGTTCCCCGACGAAAACTGAGATTAGGTCGGCGGGGGGGGGGGGCGATTCCCACTTTGTAATTTTTTAATGACATGGTATTCAAATGAATACATCAAAATCCTTTAGCGTGTTATCATAAACATTAGTTAAAGTGTTGTGTAATGCTAGCAATTATTTAAATTTTTGTAACGCCCTGGAAATAAATGACAAAACAAAAAATAAATTACTAAAAAAATTTAAATGCAAAGGGGTCAACTTCACGTTTTTATCAAAAGCAGTCAAAAGTTGACATTTCAATTCTTAATAAATATTAAATACACCCAGAACTTTCAAATTTAATTATAGCTAACGCCAGAAATTTCAAATAAATTGAACAAAATTAAAATTTCAACGTGGGGGGGTGGGCGTCTAGTTGCCCTTTCAAGGCTTTTAATTGGCAGTTATTATTAAAATTATTCCGGGCCCAGCCCTTTCAAAATAAACAACATTCGTTAGAATTTTGAGAGCACAAATTTTAAAAGAATAAATAATTCGTTGGGGGGGGGGGATAGGCGTGAAATTGACACCCTCTTGCTCCCTTAGAGGGGGAGTTAATTTAATATTAAATGTAAATAAGCTTGGTGATAAGGTTTACTTGCCAAACTATTAAATTTCAATAACCTCGAAGAGTATTTGTTATTGCAAATAACAAATTGCTAGCATTAAAAGATCCTTTAACAGTGTTGTGATAACACGCTAAAGGAATTTGAGGTATTTATTTGAATACCATTTCATTAGAAAATTACAATGTGGGATCTTCCCCCCCCCCCCGACCAATTCTCAGTTTTTGCAGGGGAACCCCGAAGGACCCTTATTTTTTGTGTGTGTCTAAAATATATTTTATTTATAACCCTATAACCTTCCCCTGTGCAAAATATAAACGCAGGATCATGCTCCTAAGGGATTCTGTATAGCGAATATGTGAGCAAATTTGCAAATATCAGTCTTTCGGGTGCCGGGGAACCCCGAAGGACCCTGAATTTTTGTGTGTCTTAAATATATTTGATGTATAACCCTATAAGCTTCCCCTGTGCAAAATATAAACGTAGGATCATGCTCCTAAGGGAGTCTGTATAGCGAATATGTGAGCAAATTTGCAAATATCAGTCTTTCGGGTGCCGGGGAACCCCGAAGGACCCTGAATTTTTGTGTGTCTGAAATATATTTTATGTATAACCCAATAAGCTTCTCCTGTGCAAAATATAAACGCAGGATCATGCTCCTAAGGTAGTCTGTATAGCGATTATGTGAGTGTTTTAATAATTTCTAAAGTAATAATATAACTAAAGTCCTTGCCAAATATCTGTGCGTCTACGTCACTAATTTCTGATTAAGAAATGACGTACTGAATATAATGTAGGACGTCGTTCAGCTTTAGTAAAAAGAGTACAAAAACATTTGCATGTCTTGTTGACCGAAACTAATAAAAGTCGTACGTTACTAATATTGCACATTATAGAAACAAGCAATAAAAAATTAAATAATGTCTTTAAAGTGTAAAAAGTCAATAATTCTTAATAAAAGTGGTTTTTTAGAAAAGTGGTCACTTTGTGGTCAACCAATTATTTGGTCAACTATTCAGATTCATTTCTGAAAAATGAATCTGATGCTGTCTTCCAGGACATAAATAATATTTTAACCCTTAATGTCAATACCCGGGTACCCTTTTGCATGTTCTTACTTAAATATGCTATGTATTTAAAGAGATATCTTCAAATCCGGTCAGATCCTCGTTATTCATATAAGTTTTGATATAATTTGAAAATGAATTTGACTTCAGAAGTAAAAAAACAATTTTTTTTTTTAAATAAATTTTTATATTTTTTTTTTATTCAAAGTGACTGAAATGACAGATCAACTAATATTACATACCATTATGACATTTTAATGTTACCTGATTGGCTCTAATCGATATTATCGTCTTTGATTCATTTCTTTCGATGGATATTGCCGACTTTGAAACTTTAAATATAAAATTTGACTGAATGTAGCCCGTTTTCTTATGGATAGATTATTGGGTCTCATAGAGAACCAAATTCTTGACAAAATGGCATATCTAACTCAATTTCGACAAAAATGGATATAGCCAGGTTTGATACTATACCCCTCATATGACAAATATTTTTAGGTTCAACTATCTGATTTTTGCTATTATAGAAGTCATAGCTAAATAATAAGCTCGGTCATAACAAAATAATAAGTGATTTTCAGAATAGGACGGTGTCTATTTTGCTATAACTTCTTGAAAGATTTTTTTACAAAATTTCAAAAACTTAATTTTTTATAAAAAATTATTATTTATTGAAATAATCACAAAAACTGAAATATATTTTAACAAAAATTTATCGAAAATTTTTCTTTAAATTTTTCAAAATATCGTTAATTTTTCAAAAAAGTGACTTTTTTCCGAAATTTCAAAAACTAAATTTTTATAACAAATGATTATTTATTGAAATAATCACAAAAACTGAAATATTTTTGAACAAAAATTTATCGAACATTTTAGACAAATTTTCTTAAAACTTTTAAAAATTTCGTCAACATAATTTTTCGTCAAAAATGATTATTTCTTAAAAAATTATTGGATAAAAAGAAGAAATAGCCACTGATGACAGAATAATTTCTATTAGATATAAAATTCAATTCAAAATCAACCACTTATTGTTATAAACTTAGGTTAATTACAATTTTTTTGACATATGACAGCCATTTTGACGTTTTAGTAATAAGAAAAGTCAGAAGCAATATTACACAGTGTGAACATAAAAATTGTTGGTCGTATGAAAAGAGAGAGAAAAAAGAGTTTCGTATGATTTTTGCCATGACTTCTCTTATGACCGAGTCAGATGAAAAATCATATAGTGTGAACCAGCTTTAAAAAAGTATTCACTAAGGTCTAAACCGTACAATGGATTGCAGTCCCTAAAGATTGCACAGAGATTTTAAAAGATTTTTGAAATTGTTAGAAGATTTAACAAGATTTTATAGATTATAATCTGGATTTTGCCTGACAACATGCTAAGATTTTTAGGATTGTTTCGAAGATTTTAAAAATTTTTCTGAGATTTTACAGATTTTTATTACGATTATGAAGATTGTTCGGGATTCTACAGCTTTTATAAAGATTGTAGAAATTTTATAGATTGAAACAAGAATTGGTAAGATTTCTACCGGATTGTAAAATCTATGCGATTTTTAGTGAAGATTTTATAGATTATAATCTGGTTTTACCTTGGTGTACAACAGATTTTTGTAGTGATTTACCCCTCGGTGATTACTTAGTAGATTTTAGCCACAAAAAATTAAAAAATAATAACTTTTTAACAAAAAATTAAACCGACAAAAATATAAAAAGAAACTGAAAAGCAAAAAATAAAGAATATACCTTTTTAGTTTTAATAACTATGCTCCTAAACTAATATAAGTAACTACTTTTGAGTCGGCGCCAAACAATTAACGAAGATCATTAAATTACTTTAAAGAAATATTTTTAAATATTACAAAATATTGTAATTTCTGATGATGATAGCAACGCGCGATTGAAAGCTCATATACATTATTAAATATGTAATAATTTAATAATCATAACAACATAATAATATAAAAATGCAACATGAAATCTCCACCGATAAACAATAACATTCCCAAAATGCACTTTTCGCACGATAACTTGGCAAGAGGCATGTGTGTGAATTTACCAAATTCTATCAATGGTATTCAGCCATTGAAGTCACCACCCTATCATTCGAAATCAAACGGATTGGCGGAGCATTGGTGAAGTACATAGTAGCTAAGTGTCACTTAGGCACTGCAATATTTCCACTGGTATACACTGCCACCTCTGGTCATCTCAGAGAATTGATCTTATAGGTTCCAAAAGACAAACATCTTCTGACAGATTCTGATCGCAAAAGTGAAGACAAAATGAATTTTGCATCCGCAGAAAATATGCAGTTTAATCAGTAGCGTAAATAGCTTCCAAAAGAAAACTATTGGAAATATATGCAGGTACCGTTAATAAGAGGGAAACAAACTATCGAAGTTACACAGGAGAACGAAGACATCGACGAAGACGACGTTGAAGTTGACAAAAACCCCGAAGAAAATTAAATTAACCAAGATGTAGCAAAAACAAATAATATTAGTAATGTTGCTGATGAATTTTTCTCCGTATGTTTTTAGTTTTTTTTTTTTTATATAACAGCGACAGTAGAGGACAATAATATGTCCTGTTATGTTTTGAGATGCTCTTATTTTTGGGGTGTATCGGTCGAATTAACAGATTACAAGAGATAGTGTGTTTGATTTGTTTTGTCGCTGCCCCCGTCAGATTCTTTTGTGTCACCTACCTGTTAATCAATGATGTACTATTGAGATCTTCTACTTATCTTCCTTCACGTTCCTGGTAGCTACTGATTCAAATGACAAAACTCCCCAAAATGCGTAAGAACGTCCGGTTAATTTTTCGGGTAGATGTACCACAGTTTGCGAGTACTTTGGTTATCGACATTTATGTCCACTATGGTCTCGATTGTAAACAAATAAAAATTTAGTTTTTAACTTTTTCTAACATTTATTTAATTTAAGGGGGAGTCTGTTGTAACACCCCGGAAATTAATAGTTAATTTCGGGATATTTAGTTTAGGTCCGCATGATTGTTTGTAATTTTATAAAATTAAACGGAAAGTAAAATAAATGTCGCACGTCTATGGAAAAGAATGTTAATAGATAATAAGAATTTTTGCTTAAAGTTTTGAATTTTATATCAAATGAACGATCGAAAATTCACGGTGTTTCCAAAAATGGTTAGAAGGTCGGATCAATTTTATTTCTAGTATAAATATTTGATTTTGGGCCTGTATAATGAAAATGAGGCGGTCAGAGCATAGCGTTCACGCGAGTTGACTATGAACGCTAATCACCCGGTTTGAATCCGAGTGAAGTAAGAACTTTATTCTGACCGTCTCTCCCCTCGGAAGGCAATGGCAAACCACCGGGGTGTAATCTGCCATGAACGCCTTTAACAAGCATTGTTAAAGGTCACGACGCTTCTGTCAAAAAGCAATACGACGGAGAAGAATAATGAAAATAGAGCACGCAATTAGACAACACGAGACATGGCAGGAAGTTGAAGACTAGATAGTAGAAAGAATGCAAGTGGCTTCCTTCCGTGATAAGATTTTTGAAACGAATTTTGTTAATATTGGCCTTAGAGTGAAATAGATTAAAGTTTTGGGACATTTGGGAAACACAGGTTACAATTGTTTAAAAATATTTTGGAAAAGTTCAAAACCAAAAAAGTTAGAAAATTTTTTGAAATCATCAGCTAGTAAACATGATAAGAAACATAGACCCAACACGTGTTACCTATGGGGGGTGGTTAAGAAAATGTTCTTTGTTTAATCGACGGACAATACTGTCACACCCATGAAAAAACTTCAAACCAAGGAGGTGACGAATGTAATTAGAAAGGGTTGGTGGAAGTAGTATAAAGCTTGCCACCAGCAAAAAATGTAGGAGTTCCTCATATTCATTACGAGTCAAAGTCGTTGTCCGTTTGGGAAACGAATTTTTGACCGGAGTTCTACGGGTTCTTCGGGAGTTCCTCATTTTACTTACCAGGCAAAGTCGTTGTCCGTTTGTGAAGCGAATTTTTGACCAGGTAGATTGCAATTGGACCGCCTTTTGCAATAAGGCACCAAGTGACATAGATCAAGTTGCGCGTAAAACGACAAAAACTGTTTTCAAATGAATATTGTAAATTGGTCTCAAAATTACATTTTAGTAGTTTTTCCCATGTTTAAATATTTTTCAAATCAAATTATGTTTCTCCATTGATAATTCACACATAAAAAACTACATGATTCTCTTTTGCTAATATACTTGGTAGTTTACGAAATGTTCAGAATTTTTGAATTGGTTCTAGAACCAACAGCGTTATTGAAAACTTGGATTTTTTGTGTGAAAATGATGAAGTACGAACTCAACATTTATAATATGGGCCTAACTCACTTTAAGGTAAAATGTCAGTTGGTGCCTTGTTGCAGAAGGGGGTCCAATTTCAAGTTCGGTTTTGATTTGCAATACGGTAGTGATAACTCCAATTGTAATTTTGTCGAAGCTTATTTATTTACCAATGGGTGAAATAAATAGGTAGTGGAATCAATTAGTGAATTAATTTAATTCCAAATTATTGCGATTTAAACTTCGTGTGTGAAAAAAAAAAAAATAGCCGGGCGTAACCTACGTCGCGTCGTTCGATAAGACTGGTAAGTCGAACCAGAGCTACCATAGGAAGTATCGAGGGACGTCCAAGAATAATTTTACAAATAGAGGACTCGGTCCAACAACTAAAATAACAGACTGTCCTCTATTATTTTGGACCAATCGTCGGTACACCCCAAAATTTGAGTATCTCAAAACTCTAAGAAATTTTTGGGGCAGAATTGGAACGAAGGAAAATTGATTTATAAAAGAACAAATACGGTTTTTGAAAATAAATTGAAGAGTTATTTTAAAAACGCACCCCCGGTTGTTACACTGTTTCGACCTATGCTTTTTTCAATGCGATTTCTTTAATAATAAAATTTATTTTAGTTGACGAAACTTTTGTTACATATAAAAGTACTTTATATTCATATCAAATTTTCAGTAGTGTTCTTCTTGTTCAAATGTACCTTTACATGTAACAAAAGCTTAGTGAACTTTTGAGTTTGAAAAAATTTCAAATTTTGAGAAGAAATTTATCTTTGAAAAAAATGCATTGAAAAAACTAATTTTTTACTTTCTCCCAAATGTTTTATACAGATTTGGCACCTAAGCGATTTGTTTATTATTTTAAAAGTTATCTAACGTTATCTAACTACCTGTTATAATAAATTGTAACAAAATTAATTTATTGCAGTGCTCTTGTTTGATTTGCGACCAATCTAAAGCCGATAACTAAAATCTGACTACTTCAAAATTTTTGCTAATTTTACGCCCCAACTTTTTATCAAAGTTTTTTCAAAAAAATTATTTGTTAGAAAAAAAATGTACTTTGGCCTTTCCCAGTGTTAAAAAGTAATCAGGACCGTACTGGACCCTGATAATTAATTATACATATTCATTTTAACTTGGTTGCCTTATTTTTCAATAGTTTGTAATCTTTTTCTTCTTCTTCCTCTTAGTTTAAGCCTTAAGGCTTGTTATTACCAACATCTGCGTCGTTTCCTTGGCAGTGCTGGTTCTGTGAGCATATAAATATTTTACATCCATCAGGTAGCTTGCTAGACTTGCAGTCAAATGTGCCATGTATCCTGGTCTTTTATGTTAATGGTGGCAATTCACTAACGGAGACTAGTCATAAGAAAGTTTGACGTCTCTTTTTAATCCTTGTTTTTTTTTTAAACAACAAGGAAAATCAATTCCCATTAGATTTCCGTGCGTTAAAGTTTGTTATTTTTCATAGTGACTGCATGTAGCTATGCGCAGAAACGAATATTCGTTCGTTCGGGTTTATGTTGATGTCAATTGGTGGAATTGGGTGTCACGCCTCACGCGTTCTCCTTCCACATGTAATGCGCAATATTTTGTTTCCTCCTAATCGCTAAGGATAAAATTCACTCTACATCAGATTATTTTAATCCGCGGACAGGCCGACAGATATTATAATAATTCCTTTTATTCAATATGGTAATTTGAGTTTACATGAAAGATTGATAAAAAAAATGCATACCTACATATATTAGAATTTAGAACTCGTCCTTTTTACCGCAAAACACCTTTCTAATTACTAAAAATTTTCTTATAAAATATTAATAATAAAATCGACTGGTCGATTCTTACCTTATGAGTTGTGGATGTTAATTGAGTCACTTGTTTTATTCACGAAGGCGATTAATTGAATTTAATGATTTATTGATTAAAAAGAAATATTAGATATAGGCACTTATAGTCTGTTTTTTTTAAGAAACGAGTAAAAAATTTCTATTCCACGTGGATAACGTGAATGTTAACCAATGAAATTGGTTGAAATTAAATTTCAATTTCAATTTTTTACTTGTTTCTTAAAAAAAACAGACTATAGAAAATGAACGCTATTCAAGCCAGCATAGGTAGGTTTTTCCCTTGCTTGAATGTCGATCGTGGCTCCCTTTTTGGTCAATTTAGACATCCATATTTATTTAAGATCCACCATCGTTGTTTTGGCTTATCGCTTATCGTATTGCTTATTGGTTTAAAGGTCACAGTTTGACCTATAAACTAACTTTCCCATCGTTTGATATTCCTATTTTAAGGTTTTGACTTTAAAAAATCTATTAATTTTGGAAATTAATGGTTTTTATTTGTTTAACTTCCCTTGAGAGTAAAACTGGAACGAATGCTATATCTACAGCGCGATTACGTAACGTATAGGATTTGTCAACCTAATCTTTATTAATTTTGATTTAATTTGCTGGTATTGATTGGCGACTAGCTTAATAAAATTATTCTATGTTTAGTATTATGAAAGTTATTAATTTTAAGTTGATTCGGATTTATAATGATTAAGTTGTCTCAATTTTCCCTTAAGGTTCGATTTGACATATTATTTTCAATTAATTTTTGGTTAACTTTTATACCTCGTAAATACACGTTTTAACTCATTTTGTAACTGTCGAAACATTCTTTTTTATTTAACCGTGATTAATACCAAATAAGCGACATTAAAGTATTTAATAATAAGAGCTGGTGGAACAGACCCTTAGGTTGCAATCCGCATGCAGGGGTGGGCAAAATACATGAAAATATGTATTTGAAATACAAATTACAAAATACATTTGTTTTGGGTATTTGAAATTCAAAATACAAAATACATTTGTTTCGAGTATTTGAAATACAAAATACAAGATACTGTATTTCAAATACAAGATACAGTATTTCAAATACAAAATACATTACATTTTCAGATTTTTATGTTTTTGAGGTATTTACAAACAAGAGCAATTCTTTATTAAACATGATTATGTATTTAAAATACATTATATTGGAGTATTTAATTATATTTCTTAAATATAAAAAAAAATTTGAAAAATTTTCCGCCAAATTTGCACGTGTTTTAAACTGCCTCTGCGCAGGTCTGTTTTTTTAAGTATGTTAATAAATCGATTTAGATTTACAATTTAATTAATAATGACGTCTTTCATTTGTTTCATAAGGCGCATCTTTTGAAATCATGCAAATTATGGTCGAAGCGAGACTTCATTTATAAATTATTATAACACTTACCTACAATTCTTTAAATTTAAACAATTTCAATTAAATTCGCGCTTTTGATATAAAATCGCTAATTAACATAATCAAAATATTAACCCGTTATCAAAACAAAATTAAATGGAAATTTTTTTCAAAAGTCAATAACCTTATCGATTTTAAAGTATTTTGTATTTTGTACAGTATTTTTTAAATTGTATTTGAAATCGAAAATACAAAATACATTTGTTTTGGGTATTTGAAATACAAAATACAAATACATTGAAAATATGTATTTGAAATACAAATTACAAAATACAAAATGTATTTCAAATACGTATTTCAAATACATGTATTTGAGATACTGCCCAGCCCTGTCCGCATGCAAAACGTCCAGTTTACGAACCTATGTTAGATCTAACCATGATTATAATGCAATGCTGTTTTTACTTTTTTTATCTTATAATCCTATCTTGGAGCAAAGTTAATTTTTCATCATTCTAGAAAGTAGTTTCCCTTGGTTTTACCTTCAGAATAATGAATAAACCTTCTTCTCCTTTTACCATTAGCGTTGATTCCATTAGTTAAAACCTTTAAACTAATCTTTTTACCATGTCCAATATTGCCCTAGCTATACAGGAATCGTTTGGACATTTTCCACCTCTCCGCTTTTCTTGTTCCATAATAATATCAGAAAGGAAAATCTTTTATTTTATTAATTATATTGTATTAATATTAATGCATTTTTTACCTTTTAAATCTGTGTAGGTATATTAATTAAGTAATTCGAACTTTTAGATTTGAAAATATAGAAAAATGTATTCTTCAACGACATTCAGCTTTGCTACTATTGAAAATCATATCACATCTTTATATTTACGATATATTTGTGCCATCGCACGTCGTCCAAATTTCTGGATATTTTCAAATCACTTGTGGTATTTGATACGATAAAATAATTTTTTAGGCTATGCAAATAAAGGACGATAATTGACAAAGGTAAGTGATTGATATGTAGAAATTATATACCACTGAGCTTATAATAATTTTACGTGACAGTTTACGATTGAAATTTATTATCAAGCTGTTTGTTAAGGTAAAAGTAATATTAGTTTTATTATCAGAACCATTTTCTAATATTAGAAAAGATCGTAAACACCTGAAAAATCTATAATTTTACAAGTTTCATTTAGTTCAAGTGCCATGTAAAATTAAATAAATACTGTTTATTGTTAAAATTTATAAAATCTATTGTGACACGTTTAATGGGGACATTTTGTAAACTAAAGGAGAGGCCTAACTAAGAGGATTAATAAACTGTAGCCGTCTAAAACATTTTAAATTTTGAAAAATTAGAATTTAATCAATCCTGTCAAGTCAAGTTCATATATTACAGAGATTAAATCTCCTATATTGGCAAACAATTACCCACGCTTGAGTAGTTTTTATTTAACGACAATAATTATTTTGAAATGATAAATCACTTAAATCCTAGAAAAACATGCAACGAAATAGTACAATGTAGTTTTTTGTTGGAAGTTTGTGTACTAACTCGAAAAATTAGTGGTTTATCCCTTCGAAACATTATTTACGCCAATAAAAACATTATGTTTAACCTCCGTAATTATTATCAATAAATTTAATATTTATTACAATAATGCAATTATTATTTCATTTACATTTCTATAGCCTTTGTTTTGTATTATTACATTTCTCTTATTATAAAACAACTGCAAATTCAATTTTGGTTCAAGAAATTTTCGGGACAAATATTTCTAATAATTTGAATGAATTAATGTTTAAACATTATAACTACGATTTTATAACATATCACTTTGAATCAAAAACTAAATATATGGTTGATAAAATTATCAACTTCAAATCAGCCGCTGCGACCATTAACTATGATTTATCAAATAATCAAATTATAAATAAAACTCGAAAATCTTTACACATTGTTGCATTAGAAACTTTGCACGTCTTCTTCGATAATATCAATTTTGGTGTTAACAACGACGTATTAATAGTGCTTTTGAACAGTGCAGATCAAATAAACGATATTTTAAAATTTTCCAAAAATAAAGTTTTCAAAAATATAATTATTGTTACTATTGAACAAGACCAAATTAAATCTGTTAACCAGTTATGCTATTTTTGTGGAATAGAAAGTGGCAAGTTAAACAAATTTGTGGCAAGTTCAAATTTGGAACAAAAAGTTTTGAATTCAAAAAGTTTTACCAATTATTATGGACACAGTATAAAGGTCGCTTTAATCGAATATTATCCCGTTACATGGTGTAAGGAATATGGGGATCAAATAATTGTTGATGATTTGGATTACCTGATATGTGAAAATGTGAAAGGAATTGAATACAATTTATTGAAAACAATTAGTGATATTCTGAATTTTACCATGTTTACTATTAAAATTAATGAAGGCAAGAACCAATATTTTAAAGTAATAAATCAAACTGGTCATGGGATCCACGATATTGGATTGGGTGGAATTACAATAACAGCAGAACGGTTGGAATTTGCCGATTTTACATCTTCACATCTAGACGAAAGTTTTAATGGCTTATTCTTTTCCAATGATTTCTCACTATGGTTTGAATTAATCGCTTTCCTGCTACCATTGAATAAATATCTCTGGATTTGTTTGCTTTTGGCTTGTTTATTGGTAGCACTTTTGCTGTACTTTCTCACATTTTTTGGAAAAATTGATAGCTCGCGAATGAGCGCTTTAAAAATATTTCTGGTTAGTGTTGTTTGCTAATATTGCTGAATTACTATTAGAATTATGTAATGTGTTTCAGAAACTGGCATATTTATTCATTGGTCAACCAATTTCCGTGAATGATCGATCAAAATTTAAAAAGCTGTCTCTTGTTCTTATAATAGCTTGGTATTTTGTAGGATTAAATTTAAATATTGCTTACAACAGCAAATTGTTATCGACATTAGTTAATCCAATAAATAACCAACCGCAAGATTTAGATGACCTCGTGGAGAAAGATTTCCATTTTGTTGTCAATACCTTTTACAATGATGGACCCATTTCATTGATTGAACGAACCCTAAATCATACTGCCCACCGAAATACCTTAAGGTTGGTATTCTTTGTAGTGGAAACGAGTGGACTGGCTAGTCCGTTATTAATTGTAATTTTTACAGCACTATGATAGTAAAAATTGATGAACTATGTGACGAATTTGATTATACAGCTGCACATCGTGTAGCAATGATTGAAGAATATACTGCATTACAATTTTTAGTACGCCGAACTTGCACAAAGGAAATAACAAAACATTTGGCCCATATTCCAAGAGCGATGATTACAGGGTCCTTAATGTCGTTTGGTCATAATTTGGTGTTACGAAAAGATTCCCAATTTAAACAAAGTTTTGATAGAATGATAAATAGAATCGTTAGTGGTAAGTTAAAACACTGTTTTCTAAACTAGTACCTATAGTCGAAATTATTACATTTCTATTTTATAGCTGGCTTGATAATAAAATGGAAGAGAGATGCTTTCTTGAACATTAAATCAGATATTAAAGCTTTTCCATACAGTTTCTACAAAACTAAAAATGATAGAGTAGCATTAAGCTTTCGCTTAAATTCGTTAATTTCGCCATTTTTTGTTTACGCAGTAGGTAATTGTGTTGCAATATTAATTTTTATTTTTGAAAAGCTTACGGTTTACTTTACGTTTTGTTCTCGACGTAAACGTTACGCTCTAAGTGATATAAATTCTGTAAGTAAATTAATGTACAATGTTAAATTAAAATTTAAAAATTAACAAGCATTATATCCTTCTTTGCAAAGTAAACACATCTGCAGTAACATATTGATGAAATTTTATGAAATAATGTTAATCATTACCAAATAAATAAACAAATTAAGTTGATTTTCGTCCAGTTCTTGATGGAGGAGCTGAATGCTTTCGGTGCAAGCCGGCAACCAAAGTATACCTATTTCAGAGCTTTTCTGAGATTTTCAACAGGTAAATTAAGAAAAAGGCTGCAAATTTAGTTATGTGCGTATATCACGAATCAGCCTAAGTTGGAAATCAATTTCAATTACATTTGTTGATCGGTTAGAATCACTACGTTCACTAAAAATCAGAATTTTTCAGAATAAATGAATATTTTATAAAGTTCCACTTTTAAAGTTATAGATTTCCAAATTTTAAAATGCCGGAAGTGGCTTAAAAGTTCAAGATGCCAACTTGACAAGGAGAAAAAGAACGCTATAGGCTTTTTGTGGTGGTTAAGCCAAGAAACGCCAGCAATAGTTTGCCAATTAATTGTGGATTATTATAATTAACGGCTACATTGTTTAAACACATTGCTGTGTTTTAAATTTTCGGCGAGACATATATAACTCTCGCGATTTAAATAAATTATCAATTTTTGCAGATGTGTATAATATAATTCACACAAAAACGTTGTGCAATACCAGAAATTACGATTGATCTAGAAAAATTGAATTGAATTGTTGTTATTAATTGTTACGAAGATATTTGATGATTTATAGGAGAATTGAATCTGAAAGTTGCAGATTTGTAAGAAAACTTTTATAGTTTGGTTATGGGTTTTATTCAAGTTACGTTCCAATATGTATCTACATAATAAAATTAATTAGAACAACACCTGGTCAATATTGCTGATGACAAATATGACGGTTCAATTTTATTTGATTCATTCAGGTCAAGGGTGTCAAACTGGCGGCCCGCCACTTCTTTTTTTGCGGCCCAAATAAACTTTGGTGATTATTTTTTGTACATAATAATAGCTACTTACGATATAAGCATCGTAACGTATCATATTACGATATGAGATGGGAAAATTGACCAACGAGCCCGAAGGGTTCGAATTTCAACTTGAAACGGTTCTGAATTTAAACGAGTTCAGTACTCAGTCCTTGGTAAGACTAACAGAAGTTGATTTGCTTATCTAAATTAACTTTTAATCGCCAGTCCTTCTTAAGATGAAGGAGGAGCTTCGCTCCCAATATGCTACGTAAGATCAGTTATGCTGTGCTATATTGATAACATAAATAATGTTAACATGATCATAGGTAGGTACATGATTCAAGATACGTACACTGACTACTCACTCTTGCTGCATTTGATCTAAAAGTGCGGCTACGCTTTTCAACAGTTCCGATGATTTTTGTGAGTTCTTTCACTCAGGTGGTTGTTTGACAACTATACTGCAGAAATAAAATAATGGTGTTGATGTTTCTTCATCAAAATTCGAAAGATTGCTTTTAAAAGCTATTTAAGTAACCAATTAAGAAATTCTTAATATTTTTTGTAATCAAATGACCCTCTACAACTGTAAAGATTGGAGCAGCTGCCTCCCTAATAGGGCCTGGATAGGCGCCTAGCCCAATAAAATAATAATCTATTAGAAAGCTCCTCCATATCATTTATATAAATACCTGTGATTGGTTCGTTCAATTATTATAAGGTGGCCACCAGTCAAAGGAAAAATTAATTTATGGCAAATCAAAGCAAAAATATATGATTAGGAGGGGACCATCTTATCCAAATAATTATTTATATAAAACAGTGTCTCGAGATTATGGAGGTACAGAAATGGACAATATTACTAACTGGCCGACGATTGGTTGATATTATTTCATAAACTGTCCATTTTTTGAGTCAGTAATGAAAACGACGCTAGGGGCTGCGGTAACCTTCTATTTTTCATCCAATACATTAATTAATGGGAATAAAAATTTATTGTAATTGGATTACAAAATTTGGATTGGAATTTGTAAAATTATTATCATTGCAGTAATGTATGTAGGTAGATAAAAGTACTTACATTATAATACACTTTACCTATAATACTATAATATTAACGTGAAATCAATACTATTTAGACACGAGCAATGAATTTTAACTTAATGCATTCATAATAATATATCAATCATTCTTATTACTTTCAAATTGTGTACATACAGTGAAACCTGTCAAAGTCGACACTGTCAAGTCCGATATTTATCAGAAATTCACAGAAAAGCCATCAGAAGCGGGCGAAAGCTTACCTCATCTTATGAGCAGGTGCATCTGCGGTTTTTCTGATATGATTTCTTATCAAGTTGTAATAACAACGATCGAGTTACGTACCTTGCCTTTTAAAAAAAGTGTAATTTGAGAAATAATCAATTTACGAACATCTTTTGTTTTAAGTTTAATTTCTTCAACCAATTTTTGGACTTTAGTTAATAACAATTCAAAGGTATTTTATTACATTGTTAAACAACGCGAACGGAGGAAGTATTTGTGATTAACAAAGACAATAATGTACTTTGTTATTATAATCGGGAACAACATGAGTGACATATGAGACTGGCAGACCATGAATAAATTATATGTTTTGATATTTAGTACAATCTTAGTATCCATGTAAATCCCGACGTTTTGTATAGTCCGACAGAAAATGGTTCGACTTTGACAGGTTTGACTAAAATTTTAAAGATCTGACACGCTAATAAAGCAAATATAATTAAAATAGTTATAACAATACATTTTTTTAAACATCTGAAAACCTGCTCGACCATGTCAAATAAATGTACAAAATAAACACATATAATTAAATGCAAAATAATGATAAATCGATGAATACTATATATTCTGGTAAAGAGGTAGCATTTTAATTTTAAACAGCGATTGGAATTGTATTTAATATTTTTCCAACTACTCAACCATTAGAGAGCTGGAGAAGAGACCATCATGTTTCTAATGAACGTTTGTCTTTTGCTATATTTAACTATGAGCAAACTTACTACAGCAAGTTTTTTTATCTACAATAATTATTCACTACAAAATATCGAAACTAATACCGAAATCAATCATACTATGGTTAAATATGTACTTGATTTGATATACAAGCGCTCTGATTTTGACCTAATATTTCATTTTGATACTTTTAATTTGAATTTCGTTAATGAAATATTGAAAAAAATGAACAAGAAGCTGATGAAAAGCACAAACTTAATATTATATAATGACGAAACTAATACATTCAAAATGTTATTTAAACGACCAACTGTTGGAAAAATATTTAATTTGATTATATTAAACGATTTAGAAAGATTTTCAATGTTTTCAAATAAATCTTCCAATATAAACGCTGTCGATGAGGCTATTTTTGTTTTAACACAACAAACTGAGGATATAACACTTTTAGCCTCCAATAAATATATAAAAAGATTTGGAAAAATTTTAGTTCTTTCAACAGATGTTTTGGGAAAAGTAATTGTGAATGCAATATGCTATCTTTGTGGTAATGACAGTGCAAAACCGAGGGAACTGGCATGGAATATCGATGTAATTGCGGAATCGAAATCCGACAACAAGGACTTTTCAAATTTACTTCTTCACAATTTTAACATTGGATTTATTAATTATTTTCCTTTTATGTGGTGTGAAAAAGATATCGATTTGTATGGAAACAGAACTGCGATGATATGCAATGCGACAAAAGGAAGCGAATACAAACTTATGCAGATAATGGCAGAAAAACTTAACTTTACTTATACTTTGATTTTATACAAAGATATTATTTCGCTTCTGAATGGTTTGCACAACAATCATATTGATTTTATGGTTGGGGGAATCACACCTACAGCTGAACGTATGATTCAGGGAACTATAACTCGACCATATTGCTTTGAAAGCTACAATTTTTTGTACGTGCTTAATAGTAATTGGAGAACAGAATTAAGTAGAATATTGGATCCGTTTCATGGATACCTTTGGTTGCTAATGATTTCGACAATTTTTATTACTTCTGCTCTTTTATACGCAATTGATCGTTTTCAGAGTCAAGATATGAAAAATATTTCTTGTTTAAATAGCTTTTCGGTAAGTATTGACAAAATTATTTTTTAAATTTATTGAGTAACCAATAATAGTGTAAATAGAAAAAATTGTGTATAGTTTATGATGACATAAATTTTTGGCATTGTATTGTAGATGTGCTTCCTTATGGTAATAGAGCAAAGTACGAAGTTCAAGCAAGTTTTCAAAGTTCGTCTCGGACCAGCTATATTACTAATTTCATGGATTCTATTCTGTTTGAATATTAGTGTTGCATATAAAAGCAAATTAGCCTCGATAGTGATGAATCCACCTAATAAAGAACCCGGTAATATACGAGAACTGTTAGAGGATAATTACAAATTTGTAGTAAATGAGCAATATAGAGAATTTTTCACTACTTTACTGTTCAATACAAACAATCCCATGTTAGAGTATGCTAGCAGGTAAAAAGAAAAAAAAACATGTAACGTGTATAATTTTTTTAATTTCCAGAATGGTGTATTCTTCAGATGAACTTTGTGATAAACTTATTTTTGCATTAGAAAATCGAGCAGCAATATTGGACGAATATACTGTATTACAGTATTATATGAGAAGAAAATGCAAGCACGTCCTACAACGCAGACGTTCTGATATTGAAAATGAAAATGGTATTATGAAAATTAGAATTACGAAATCCCAATTACTAAGTACGCATGTATGGTTATTACAAAAAAGATCAGTCTACAGATCTGTGTTTGATTTTATTTTGGCTAGGATAGATCAAGGTAATAAGGGCAAATTTAAAAGCAATTTTCTACTTACAGATATTTTTCAATATCATTTTAGCCGGACTCGTACAAGTATGGTTCTTTGAGCAAACAAAACACATGTTGAAAGATTCCTTTCCTAGTACACGTAACAAAACTGAACGTCAATATAATCCATTATCTATAAAATTATTATTGTCGTTGTTTTTCTTATATGTAGTTGGAAATTCTGTAGCTATGGCTGTGCTATTATTGGAACTTTGGACCAACAGAAGAAAATCTTTAAAAAAGTTTTTACATATTTCTACAAGCAAATTTATTTCACCTACAGATTAAGCAACAGATAAATAACTTTCTTTGTTTCATTTTTTACTTATCATATGTTCCACACTTCTAATAGATTTCATTTTCCTCATTTATGCTAGAGAAATTAGCGTATTTTGTCCACGCGTCTTACTATACTCATCTACACACCAAGCACAAAGTTATGTAGTTATGTATCTAAGTTACACGAAATTAACTCTTAAATCCTAAAATGCCTAATATCATGTACAATACCTTAGCCCTAACCCTAACCCTGTCCCTGGTTTATGATTTTCGAGACTAGCAGTCTGGCGTAAATCAAACACGGAGAGACTAGAGAGCGGGAAACCGCGGTCCTAATCCTGATCGCGTCGGATATGTGCTGTGATCTAAAAAGTCAAATCGATCTGTGGACTATGGAGAAGGCAAGGAAAACTCCATTAACCTTTCCTTAGTAAAGTCTTCTTGGCTAAGCAAGGAGGATCGAGCCAATGTCTAAAGAAAATATGGCAATGTCACTAAGAAGAAGAAGAATGATTTTCGTACAGAATTTTAATAGCTAGCACACAGTCGATCTGCTACTTGTAATATTTTGGCACAATTATAAATTTAAAATATTATAATAATTTTTTTTAAACAACTAAAGGTCCGGGTTGCTAAATGGTGGAGAGCACAAATATTCCCTCAGGGATGACTAGGTTCAAACTCGAAATTAAAAACTCGGGTGAATAAAGCTGATTTAATGAAATTTCGCAAATACGATGAGTATTATTTAATCCTGCCTTTATGACAATAATTTTGTCCCTTAGCCGTTCGTGTAAATGTGTAAGACCGTTTCGAACCACAATTACATTTACTATCGATTTGATTTCTAAATTGTTGTTCGAAACCTTCGTGTGTTATAAAATGTAGCAAAATTCAAATTTTACAATAAAAATGTTCAAAATACAAATTAAAACTAACCCTTTGGTGAAAACCTTTTCGAAACCACTAGAACTGTCGCACTGCATTCGCCGATGAAAGGTGACGTCATACAATATGAACCAAAATTAACCAAATTCTGCTTGTTTGTGTTATTGTAATCATCAACGGATTATTAGCTGTGTATTTCATAAGAATTTAAAACGAAATTTTGCAATTTCGTTCCCAAGTAACACAAAACCGTCAAAAATGTACATATTTGGTACATATTTTTTCGTTACGATATTGTGACTTTTTGCCCATTTTGTCATTACTAAAATGTGTGCATCGTTTATGTACATATAGGTTACATAAATTTTCGTAACGATTTCGTAACGTAACGGCATTGATTTTATGTACATATTCGGTACATATTTTTTCGTGACGATATTGTGACTTTTTGCCCATTTTGTCATTACTAAAATTTATGCATCGTTTATGTACATATAGGTTTCATAAATTTTCGTAACATTTCGGCATTGATTTTTCCGTTACTGTGTTGGTGCATCGTTTATGTACAGATTATGTATTGATATTTTATTATTACTTTTAATAATTTTTAAAAATTAAAAAAAATATTTGATTTCTGTAATTTTTTATTTAGATGCGATGGATGCGATATACTTTTTACAGACAATTTATTGTTTTGTTTTAATTTTTACACATAATAATTATTAAATTATCATTTTTAATTTAATCCATTTCTTTGCCATGCGCCCCAGTGTATCTGAAAAATATCGTTAAATTATACTTATGTACTTACTAGAAAAATCCAGCCGAGGTGGGGTTCGAACCTAGGTTACCATGCTTGCGTCAGCGTCGTCGGCGTCGAGTTAACCTTCAGACCTATCTAGAGGTTGCTACATTTTATACAATGTTTTGAATATTTTAATTTTTTAATTTCGTAGTTTAAAATATCATTGTTAAATTAAAATAAATAAAATATTTTTAGTTTTAACATAATAATATGTTATTATAAAATTATTAGTATCTACTTATTGAATTTAAAAAAAAATTGTTACGAAATGCAGAAAATGGAAAAACACGTGTCCAAATATTATGACATTATATTATATTTTACCATTACCAAACCGCACAATATTAATGAATTTCAGCTTTGAATAAAATTAATGTTTAATATATATATTAATAAAATTTTTTTTAAAAAATACAGCAAAAACAATAATTTATGTTTTATGAATTTATGGATGAAATTATTATGAAATTATTTAAGTTATAATTTTAGTATTATTCATCAATGAATTAATATATTTTTAAATAATTCTTAAATAATTTTAGATCATAATCGGTAAAGCGTCCACATCGTGTTACCGAAATTTGTTCAATTTATAAGAAAAACGTACAATCTTTTAATTATTTTTGCTTTAATATCATAATTATCAATTATTTAAGTAATAATTAGTATTATACATCAATGAATTAATATATTTTTAAATAATTTAATAAAAACGTGGTAAGTATAAAAACGAGGCGCCTAATCTGTATAAGATATGCAAATATTTTTTAGTTAATAAAATTTCAATGCATTTTAGATCATAATCGGTAAAGCGTCCACATCGTGTTACCGAAATTTGTTCAATTTATAAGAAAAACGTACAATCTTTTAATTATTTTTGCTTTAATATCATAATTATCAATTATTTAAGTTATAATTAGTATTATACATCAATGAATTAATATATTTTTAAATAATTCAATAAAAACGCGGTAAGTATAAAAACGAGGCGCCTAATCTGTATAAGATATGCAAATATTTTTTAGTTAATAAAATTTCAATGCATTTTAGATCATAATCGGTAAAGCGTCCACATCGTGTTACCGAAATTTGTTCAATTTATATATTATGCTCCACGTAAGTTTTCACTTGACCTTGAAAGTTTCCTAAAATCTTCCTAAATCTTCAAATTTTAGATTCATTCAACCCTGTGGTCTTTGGATTAATAAGCATCCGTCAAATTAGCAATCGGATGATCGATAATTTGTCCAAAAATTACAAATTTTTGTAACCGGCCCACACTTCTACAAATAGACCAGCTTCTCCAAATCTTCGCAATTTAAATCTTCGAATCAAAGATCTAGGAGTTCCCGTAACAGGAATATCGTAGAACAATCACTTAAAAGACGCCCGGAACCAAAATTTGACCCCAGGAATAACGCAAATATGCACTTTTCTTGACAAACGAAAATCACGTTCGTTCTCGCAGAAAGGACGCCTAGAGAATCTTTTTTCTTCGTCGGAGATGCCACATCTTTAAAATCAAAATTTCCAAAATTTCATCAAAATAAATTATTTGGTAGCCAACTTTCGCATTTTAGCGAATTTTTGCTCCAATTTCAAATTAATCAGCAATCGTCTTTCCCTTGCAGGCTCACTAAAATCCGTCACCGCACGCGCACAAATCACACAAGATGCAAAATAAACAAACCAGTTGGTGTGCAGTGTCATAGGTATAAATTTGGTCTTGTCTTGTATTGAGCAGGATTTATTCTCAGCGCATCAGGGCATCCTTTTACACCCCTTTGAATATGATGTGTACCCCCGAGTCCTCAACGCGTTTATGTACTATAATTTGTAGTCATTTTTACTACAATTACTTCTTACAAAATTTTATTGGGTATCCACTATTCTCTTATTATATTTTATTTTTAGTACTTCCTGCTACAGTTGTAGCACTGGTACATATAGTTCATTGCTGTTGTTCTTTTTGCATTTGTTTGTTTCCTCCTTCTCTATTATCCTTATCTATCGTAATATTAATTCTCATTAATATTCCTCATGCCGCCCCTGCATGCATTTCACCTTGAATGCATTTTATGAGAATATTTTATTTTTGCTACGCGACCTCGCTGAGGACCAATAATCTGACGTGTAGTGCTCTAACCAGACAGGCAGTCTTGCAATGGAGAGCGATAGGAACAGTCACATATTTATGGATTAACGAATTTCTATATCCATTTTAAATTCGACATTTTAGTGTGAATATCGAGTTATGTTATGCCACTACTATTTTCAAATCTTTACATCAGTGACATCTGGTATGTGTCTTTTTCATCATCTGCCAAAGCTTTGTCTCGTCATAGGTTTCGTGGTTTAGGTGCGCTAGTTTTGACTACCTAGTACCTATGTTATAATCTCTAGCTTCCGTTTTGTTTGAAAAAGCTGAATTCGTTATTTTGGAGAATTCCTTTCCATCTGGATCTAATGTATTAGCGCTACTTGTTTTTTACATCAACAGCTGCTCACTTAACGGTTCCAGTACATCTTCTGCAGAGTTTATCGCGTAACTACGGTCAGGTGCTTCTGCTTATCTGCAACAAGTATAACCATTAGTTATAGTTATCTTTCAAAGCCGCACGTCAACTAGAATTAGAAGAACTTGGTGTCATCTCATATTTTGTAAGCTTATGGGAGCTCTATATAAGTGAATTTTATTCTTTAAATTCGTGTATTGATGTATTTATTCGGGCGTTTGCTTTCAATTTGTGATAACCGTTGTGGTTATTGTTTAATTGGATGCTTGTTTCATTTGTTGTTCACAGGCAGGGTAATCTAACAACATCTAAAGACAATAAAAACTTAAGATATCCAATATATTAAACTTGCTAGAAAGCTCCTCCACAATGTCACTTAGAGTTTCTGACTAAATCAATCACGCACTAGATGGTTAAAGGCGGCCTGAGGTTGTTTATCTCTACTAGTATTATAATATCTCAATTATAGTTACATAATATATCTTAATTATGTATATATTGTAGTGTTCTCCGGGATTTGCTCGTTTGTCACCGAAGAACGACCACACACTTACTTCGTTTATCTCAACTTATATGAGATAAGAATGCTCAACACGTTTTCGCCCCAATCCTGCAGCTCGTCTTACTTCCCACGAACGTTGTTATCAATTGGCAACCTTGAGTTGAGATCTTTTACTCTAACAATGATAAATAACAGAACGGTTACATGTTAATTTCGACTCGATTTATTAATTTAACAATTTTCACCCCGTATACACACCAATTAAATTTATCCCCAAATATTTACAAAACTAGCTACCTAAGTATCCTTATCCACGGTAGTCTTCCCACACAGGCATATCCACTTCGGAACACATAGACTGCACCAATCACCACCAATGATTCTTCCTTTTTGTCTGCTAGGACACCACCGTTACACCAACCTTGGGTCCAATACTCGTCCAACTAACAACCACTTAATTTCCTTTACTGATCCAAATTCCTTAATTTCATTTACTGATACAAATTCCACATCCAATGTCCACTAATGATCCAATATTAAATTGTATTAACCAATTGTCCAATTTGAATTTCCAGACCACCAAATTATTTGCGATGCTTCCAATTAATCGTCTCTTCCAAACATGGGTTCAACCCTTCCAAATTGCAATTATATTTTTTTCTTCCACCCCAAAACACGTCTTCTCAGTTTGGTTGATCTATCTTCATTATTTTGTTTATATTTTTTTTTTGTTATCACGAATTTCGTCTTCACTTGTTTTTATGTTTTATATCTCTTATCATATTTTCCAGGTTCATTCTTTTATCTCGACTACCGTAAATAAAGGATACCTATCTAAATTCATGGTAACAAATTAATTTTCCAAAACTCGTCATAGAAACAACACTTCCCTGCGTATCTACGCGCAGGGAAATTGAATTATAATGACTAGTCCGGTAATGTCAGTAATTGATTTTTTCAATGTGTTTTGACACATTGACAAACTTGATTTTTGCTCATTTTAAAAATGTTGTTCAATTATGTGTTTTAAAATTTCGATTTTTTACGATTTTCGGAAAAATTTAATACAAAATACGTCAGGAAAATATCTCACTTTACTCGGAGCTCTAAAATACTCGGCACGAAGTGCCTCGTATTTCAACATTGCTCCTCGTCAGTAATATATCATTTTCCTGACTTTCATGTAAATAACTATTTCAATACATTTTTTTACAACAATTTGATTTTATTTTGTACACAGTACCCCGATCCGTTTTGTTATTTTTTTATTATGGAAACATGCAATCTTTTGCAATAATTGCACGTCCAATGACCACTCTTCCCAAAGTTACTTTTCCTCAGCCCAAGTCAACTTAACTTCGTCATATTATGAATTTTGTTTCAAGTTGTCCTGAACTGAGTAATCCTCTCTTTGTCGCGCGCCGTCTGCAAGACCGTGACTTTGACCGGTGTTAAGCATTCTTATCCTCAAGTTTTCAGTGCACGGTCAATGATGTAAATCGGGCGTTGACGTCAATGGCCGGACAATGCCCATTTATGCTGGGCATTAACGTCATTGTCCGGTCATTGACGTCAACGCCCGATAGCGGTGGGCAATGATGCAAATATTTTCATCTGATTGTAATATTTACGTCTTTGGCCGGTCATTGACGTTATTGGCAAAAAAGGATTGGGCAATGATGATATGGAATTAATACTATAAGGAACAGCAAAACGATTATTTGAATTTGATAGCCAATTGGCAAGTGACATTTAGGTGTGTTGTATTCATTGTAGTATAATAATTTATTAATAAAAATAATAAAAATTAACAAAAATTTTAAACAATAATAAACATTAAAAAATAATCAAATAAAATTTATTAAATTAATCATTTTTATTCTGGCATGAGAGTGATCCATGGCATTTACAACGCATTTACAAACCAATTTTATTGATCTCTTTTAAATATTAATTCCAAATTATCATCCATTTCACCATCTGATTTGTTATTTTCCATTTCTCCATCTGGTTTGTTATCTTCCAAATGTAACAAAAACTTAAGAGCACAGCGGCGGCTCTAGCAAGATTTTTAAGTGGTGCGAGATCTTATTTTGCCCCCCCCCCGTCGAGTAAAATGTAAAAAGAAACACTATTTTTTTGAAAAGGTGTATTTAAACAAATTAAGAAAGAAAAATTAACTATAAAAGCCACTTTCCTCGCTTTTGCGCTTGCAAATTTCAAAAAAATATTTTTTTTTCCAAAAAAAACAAACAAATTATTCATTTTTTCGAAATATTTTGTCATTTTTTAGCCCCTTTAGGATGGCCCCCGGTGCGACTGCACCGGTCGCACCGCCATAGAACCGCCGCTGAGAGCAATGTCCAGTGCTACCTCCCTATACAGTGTGAATATTTGTGTTTTCTGTCATTTATTTCCAGGACGTTACAAAATTTTAAATAATTGCTAGCATTACAAAATCTGTCAACACTTTTTTATATAAACACGCTATAGGAAATTGATTTATTTATTGGAAAACCATGTTATTCGAAAATTAAAACATGGGAATCTCCCCCCCCCCTTTCCAACCTTAGTTTTCGAATTACGCGATGTTCAAATAAGTAAATCAATTTCTTTTAGCGTTTTTACATAAAAAAAGTTTAAAGATATTGCAATGCTAGCAATTATTTAAATTATTATTCGTCCAATGACAGAAAACACAAATATTCACACTGTATAGGGGGGGTAGCACTAGACATTGCTCTTAACTAAACGTTAAAACATTAGAGTTTTAA